>JARWCS010000007.1:2216089-2226842 GCA_034783895.1 Geukensia demissa | reverse complement strand
AACCACTGGGCTACAGGTTCCTGGCTTGGGACAGGCACATGAGTATGTGGCGGGGTTAAACCGGTTAGTGAGCGCTCTTAAGTACATCTGTCCACAACAATACCTTTGTTCCCATGGAAACCATAAAAAAAGGATTGCACGAGTAAGGTTCCATGACATAAGTCGCCAAATCTGATATTTCATTAGTTCATACTAAAAATCTTATTACCATGTAAACTTACTACCATGTAAGACTTAAATTTACTTTAAGTCCCCACCTGTTCTAATGCAGGCGGTGAATCGAAAGTTCAATAAAAAATGCATGCAACCATTGTTGTACTTTAAGTCCACGAAGGTATCACTGGAACATCGGTCAACAAATATAGGTAAAAATATCAGAGAAACGTCACATTATATAAAAATATATGAAATAAGTATGTTCCAAGTTGCAAGCAAACATTATTTCGTTTGCTGTTCGTTATCGTCGTAGCCGCTGTACGTTTGTTCTGAAAATGCATTTTGCGCCTTTTTCATAAGATTTTCTTTAAGATGTATAAATTTGTTTAAAACTCAGAATCTTCTGGTTAGTATATTTATAATTGATTTAAAATTCGGCTACTCTCTTTTTCATTCTATTTGTCCTGTTTTTTTATTATTATTCCCCATTTTTTGGTCTGTACTTACCCATCCTGTCGGAATGTTTAAATTCAGTAACAGTAGTATTCGGATTATTTCATTTAATTGTTTATGCCTTAGCAGTAATTGTGAATTCATGTCTGCTGAACTTTGGCATTTTTTTGTTTTCAGAACAAATAGAAAAATTGACGAAGGTGGTGGATTTGATTCAATCGAAGATCTCGAACGTACAGAAGTTATTGTAGAAACAGAACAACGTCCAATGGTACATGGTTTACATGGTAATAAGATTTTAAGTATGAACTAATGAAATATCAGATTTGGCGACTTATGTCATGGAACCTTACTCGTGCAATCCTTTTTTTTATGGTTTCCATGGGAACAAAGGTATTGTTGTGGACAGATGTTGAAAATATCAACTTTGGCGACTTATTTCATTGTAGCTTTCACGTGCAATCCTTTTTATATTATCCAGCTGTTCGTATTACCATTACTGAATCATATCGACATCATATCTCTGCAAAACCTTTTCAACACTATGAACAGAAATAGAGTGAACTTAAATTTAGACATTTATTTTGAATTCTTGTGGTAACTGTTAGGAATGGAAAATTTACCTATTCGTTTCGATCGGCAAAGGCAATTTGATGCATGCCTTTCCATTAGTAAACATATGGTTATTGCTGTTTCCCTAAAGACATATATTTTCACTTAAGGAATAGAGTGTTGAACTTTGTTGAAATTCGACACACACCAAAAAGATTCTTTAAAGTGAAAAGATCATTTGTCTTAGTTTTTCACTGAAATTAATATCAAATAAACCAAAAACACTGAAAAAGTGGACAACAGAAGTGATAAGATTGAACAAAACCATATTACTGACCCATCAGTTTTTCATCGTATCCTCTTTATTAAGGCACGGAATAGGTGCATTTGCACTTGTTTTACGGGCATCAACTCTCTTGTACTATCTACAAGGCACATTTCACATGAATGGCAATATTAGTTTTACGTTAATAGAGCAAATAATGTAAATTTTACGTGAAAATTCTAATTTATATTTGACATTGAATTTCATTATATGAAGAAAAGCATTAATGTTTATTTCAAATAAATACAATTTCATACAAAAAATCAAGTAAAAATTCCACATAATATAATAATGTGAAGTGAATTTTACGTTGAATTCATTTGAAGTTCATGTTATAGTAACGATGAGTTCACTTGAGCAAAATTTGGCAATGTAGGTCATATATTTATTTAAAAACAGAAAAACATTAAAAACTTGCTCAAAACGATACCACCTAGGTAACCAATAAAACAAATGAATTAGGTAACGGTACATACATGTGACTGTGGTCAAAATATACTTAATTTCATAATGCCACAGCATTAGATATGGAACGCCATAGCTGTCTTATGTGTCTTTTTTATTGCTTTTTTATTATAAGATGGTGGTTTTGTATTATAAGATGGTGGTTTTCTATTATAAGATGGTGGTTTTCTATTATAAGGTGCTTTTTTATTATAAGGTGCTTTTTTATTATACGATGGTGCTTTTCTATTATACGATGGTGGTTCCCGTGATTAACCGGAAGTGTGGAGTTTATTTGAAAAAAGGGACGGACCAATTGCTATTAATGAAATATGAAAAAAAAATCAAGAAAATCAATTAAGTCTTTAAAAGTTTTTAGGGATTATTAAATTTGAAATAAAGAAAATAATTAAACATAAATGATTTATATTAGTGAATTTATCAATATACCGGAATTCTACCACCTGCTTAAACCGGCATTGTTTTAGACGATATATATGGAAAAATGGCGGGATCTACGAGCATGAGAAAAATACTAGAAGAAATTAAAGTTACAGAACTTGAACGAAACGTTTGAATTGGAGAGAATTGAGATTGACAATTTTTTGAGTCTGACAGAGCAGCAGCTGATTAGGTTGGGTGTAACCACTATTGGGGATAGGATAAGACTGGAAGAAAAGGTGAAACAAGTACAAAGAAGTAATATTAATGAGAACGAACCAACTGTAGAAACTCTAGCAAGTGACATAAGAACACAAAGAAACATCCTCTTCGGAAGAAACGGAGGTGGCCGTGGTCGTGGTCGAAAAAGATCCAGAACTCCAAACAATATAAATGATAACAAACGCAAAAAAGGTTCGAGATCTTGGACCGTTACTGTTGTCTGTGTGCCTGACAAAGATGCAACCAAACCCCCAACCACACAACAAAAAGAGGTCAACTTTAAAGCAGGTTTGGGTGAAAAAAGAATCTGCTTTTCACTGGATGACAACGAATCTGCAGTTATGGATAAAATATCATCAGACATAGTTCCTGCAACTTGTACAAGTGACAATGCCAGTGGAAAGAAGTCTTTAGGTTTTCCTCAATTAAAAACTTCTGGAGGTTTTGAACTTCTTAAGTGTCGACAAAACTGTCGTGAATTGTGTATAATTGACTGTCAGTGGAATGCAGGAACATTAAAATCCTATTTAGGAGCTCAAGCCAAAATATATGTTAGGCCTATTCAAAAATGCCTGTCCACCAAACCAGTAAATGAAAACAGTGTGCCTGAGCAATCACAGGTCCACTGTCATGGCTGCCGACAGATGTTTACAGTACGTGAACTGAGAAAACATTTACAAACATGCATTAGTCAAAATAGTGATAGTGAAATTGATGATTTGCCTGATCCACAAATTGGTCCTGATAAGAATAGTGACATTGAAGAACAACATAATCTTGTTGATCTCACTGATCAGGCCAATGAGACTGAGAGTGCCAATGTCAGTACTGCCAATCTTGAGCATCATGAAAATTCAGAACACATTGACATTATTATTGAAAAAGCCATTGAATACTGCATAGAAAAAATATGCAAAAACCAGTGGAAATACTGAGATATCTTCAAACAGTGGTTGTAAAAGGAAGACAGCTAGAAATAGCTGATCTGTCACAATGTGACGAAGGAGAAACTAGTATATATTTGTTTAGGGGCCAGCTGAAGGACGCCTTCGGGTGCGGTAATTTCTCGCTACATTGAAGACCTGTTGGTGACCTTCTGCTGTTGTTTTTTTTCTATTGTCGGGTTGTTGTCTCTTTGACATATTCCCCATTTCCATTCTCAATTTTATAATAAATACTAAAATAGTTAGAGGATCTACAGATCTGTACGTTGTTCGTGTACTACCTCTACACAAAATGATACAGTTATATATAACCAATATACCACTTTAAAGCTTAAAGTTGTTGAAAGTCATGGGGTTTTATAAGATTAAGTATATAAAGAAGTTATTCAGTTATCCATTTACGTTCAAGATATGAAGGCAATTTAGTAAATTACAAATAAGTTTTAATAACCAGTTTAGTTATTTCTTTCAATGACTTCCAAACATTCAAGATAATAATCTATTCCAAAGTTAGTATTGCTTCTTATCAATTGTTGAGTTAAATCCAGCCTGCATTGATCACTTATCATGTGTGCAAGGGGTCCAAATATTGGTCTCTCGCCCTCTTCTACATCATTTTGATCCACATAGCCTTCAATTCCATAGTCTTGCAAATTTGCTTCTCCTTCGGTAATTCCTACGGCATTTTGAAGTTGACCTGAAGTCCACAAGCTCAATGGAGATGAATTAACAGTGCGTAGTCTATGACCAGCCCATGCCTCTGCCCAAAATTGCAGCTTCCTGTTTATTTCGTCCATGAAAACAAAGTGGAGAGCAGCTAAGTTTGTCAGTTTTAGTGGGTCTAGATAACCTTCATCTTCCATGAAATAAAATAAGTTGTAAAAGTAACTAAGCACACCTTCATACACATCTCTCCATAGTCTTTCAATCCGTTGATTATGAGTGCTTTTTCCCGTTACCATACTGTTTGGGCCTTTTTGAATCAACATGTAGTTTGCCACAGAAACATTTTCCAATCCTTTGTCAGACCTAACTTTATTGGGTATCCCATACTTTGCAACACCGGAGAAGAAACAATCCAAAACTGTTCTTGATGTGTTGTTGTCGGTACATTTTAAAAATGTTATCAATCGACTAAACCCGTCAATGCCACCTACAATTACAAATCTCCACCGGACAAGTTTATGGTTTGTATCTATGTGCCAGAGGTGATTTGGACTCATTACGTTGTAAACACGCCTATGAAGCCTACCCGTACGTCTCGCCTGTACACCGGCGGTATCTAATCGATGCATGCACTCCCTCAGTCTCCATCTCTGTACTCTTATGCCTTTTAATAGAAGCATCTGTTGCAATAGTGTTTCGCCACACAATGGAAACTCTTTTATTATTTGTCCAAGTGTCAAGTCTAAATCACTGTCATCAATTTGTGTAAAATTCATTTTGCTTAATCCGAACTGTGACATTCTTCGGTAAATGGTGCTTTCAGACACGGACAACAATTTAGAAATGTCGGATATTTTAAATCCATTTTCCAGAACACTTTTTAGAACAGACTTTGGAATATCAAATTTCGGAGGGCCGCATTCAGAGTTTATTTTATTAGGGGCGGACGTTCCATATTTTACACATTCAGTTCTTAACTTCATCATATCTGCCCTACTAGATACACCTAATATTTCCATTTCATGTGTCGAAAGCCTACATACAATGTCTGGAGTGATTTTCTCTCTCTCAAAGTTTGGAAATGCTTGCTGCAAGTTTAATTTCTGTAAAACATTTAACATTTTAGTATTCACAGCCATGGCCGCCATGTTGGTTCGGTGAGATTCAAATACACGCCACGCTTCCGGTTAATCACGGGAACCACCATCGTATAATAGAAAAGCACCATCGTATAATAAAAAAGCACCTTATAATAAAAAAGCACCTTATAATAGAAAACCACCATCTTATAATAGAAAACCACCATCTTATAATAGAAAAGCACCTTCGTATAATAGAAAACCACCATCTTATAATAGAAAACCACCATCTTCTAATAAAAAAGCAATAAAAAAGACACATAAGACAGCTATGGCGTTCCACAGTCTGATATCAAAATCAAATACCTAGATGCTAGGACAGGATCACAGCCAGGTTTTGTGATAATGATAGCGACAATGTGCATTTACAATTAGATGATGATTATAGTAGTGATATAATCCAGTTTAATTAGATATGGTTATGACCCTAAAAACTGACAACAGGGTAGCAACTATTAAAACTGTATGGCGTCACCAGAGGAAGCTATATATAGGCAACTTTTATAACTATATATAGCGTCAAAATTAAAAAATAATAAATGGCAAAATGTGGGATGACTCAACTAGTAAAGTTTTAAACTCATAGGGTCCAGTGTTATATCTGAAGACTTGTTAATAAAGACTTTGTCTTTTAAGTCCGTAATTCCCTCCCAACTTTTATCTGGTTGCCAGTGCAAATAATCATTTGATATTTTACCTAGTTATTGAAAGTAAAATACAATAACACTGAAAAAAAATTTTCCTGGAAGATATATTTGATCAGAAGTATCTACACAAAAATTCCAATACGCTCCATGTCAAAAAGACCCCAATTTCTTAATTGACATATTTCATAATAAAGAATTTTATACTAAATCTGAGAAAATAGAAACGGCTCCACAGCATTTGAAGAAAAAATATTAAAACTGTAGCAAGAAAACAGTAGTTTTTAAAATGGGTATTGAAAGAAACTAAAACTCAATAAAGATTGTAATCTGTTTGAAAAGAGAAAGGATTTAATATCTAAGGGTAATATTTGTCTAAATTTCTATTAGATCCTTTTATTTAAGGATCTTATTTTAAATAATATAGAGAATACATATTACCAAATTAATGCAACAAGTTTCATGCAAAAAAAGAATCTTGATAGTAATGATAGTTTACGAGAAAGTTATCCAAAAAGCTATTGGGATTTCATTAAAACTTTGAAAGATGTTCAAATGGAACATACTAAAATACCGTAGAATTAGTAAACTTAGATACTTGGTTTAAATCATAAATCATATATCAGAAAATTTTAACAAATATTAAAAGAAATTAACAATTTTATCATAGCTTTTAAAAATACTTCTGTGAGTTAGAATTCAAAATATCATTAAGAAACATATCAAATGCTGTTCTGAATTTGAAGAATAAGCCGCTAGTTTAGATGGTCCTCAATTACCTAATGAGATGTTCAAATGTAACAGTAAATATTAAACCCAATTCATGTATTCTGTAAAATTTTCATCAGAATCTATCCAGATTTATTGTCAACTGCTTACTGCATGCCTATATTTCAATCTAACGATCATAAAAATCCAGAAAAAATAAAAGGGAATAGCATGAATCCCTGTATTGTTAAACTGTTTTACTCTGTGTGCTGCACATAAGACTTTATAAATATCCGGAAACAAACAAAATAATACACCCATATCAGATTGGCTTCACAAAAGAGAGTAGAACTAGTGATCACATATACATGTATGTATGAAAGACACTCACTTTTAAATATATAAAAAGGAATACTATTTGTTTGTTTTGTTGATTTCAGAAAGGCATTTGATAATAAATTATGAAGATATTAAATGTAAACAAAATAATATGTCAGGTAATTTTTACAGATTAAGAGTATTTATGGGCAAAATAATAAAAGTTGTGATGAAACGTGCGCCTTCGTAGAATGGGCTGTAATAAGAAATCGTTGGTCATTCTTTGAAAATATCATGTTACTTAGTTTAACTTTTAGCATTTAATTTGCACAAGAATTGATGTCTATTGTTGTTTTTGAATATATTTAAAAGTTCCCGAATTGTGCACTTGGTGCGCTGTAGAGCACGTTAATTACGATTTCTTCTTTTACAATGAGACCTCTGTTAATAATATCCACGGTGTCAATGGAAGGAGTTTAAGATATATTACCGGTACCTTTGCTAATTATATTATCATTAAGAGCGAAAGAATAAACTGTATAGCCTTTTTATCTAATCAGTTAAGTATGCAATATTTAGAGGTTTGTCGGGTTGGAGTCAAAATAATCTGTCCGGGTAGAGTGGCATGTCTTCTTACGAACTGTTGCAATGTAAGCTGGAACGTTAAAATCCGACCGGTTTTTCAATCCATTACAAATTAGAGTTTATACACATGCTCTCCTACTGAATATGATTTAAGTATTTGTCGCTAGTCGATAAGCATCATTAAATTAGAAACCGAATGCGTTTCTTGAAAACGTTTAAGGATAAATTATTTCAGATCTACATTTAAGGACACACACTTATTTCTTGTAATGTTATGGTATAAATTTTATTTTGATTGGATAAGTTATGACTAAAGGAGATTTTTAATTGATTTTTAATGATTGGGCTTTACGATCTTGTCTCAATAATACACAATTCTGTGCGTCTTCCATGCAATGTATATACATTTATTTACTTTCTAATTGTGTTTTGTGCAAAAAAATTATAAAAAATTAAGATAAATTCCCCATGATTTAGAAACCTCTTACTCAAACACGATAATCGGATTAAACATTTACTATCCCTTCCTTCAATATTGAAGTAGCACGATATCTAAAAATAATATTTACATTTTAAATAATAATGCATGTTTCATTAAAATGCGATTATATATTTTATTGATGAAGTAATTCACTAATAAACTAATAAATAGTTTTGTAGGAAATTTGGATTATCATTTCTTTCTTGAAGCAAGAAGGGTCACAGGTGAGTATCGTTTCTTCTTTCGCCAGTCAAAAAACAATTGATCCAATCCAAGGAATGCGGTAAGAATTTGTATAATATTTATTAAAATTATTTAAAATTATTTCAGAAACGAAAATTTTAGATCTTCTTGCCAAACACTTGTAAAATGAAATTACAACAGAATACGTAGTATTCATAGACTGTCATTTTATACTGCACGATTTTAAAGAATATCTATTTTAAAAATATAAATACAGGCATATTTTTTCTCATTTTATTAGGAAAAACACAAGAGTTTAAAGTAAAAGTGGTTGAAATTATTTCCATACTAGACTTGATCTCACTTTCGTAAAATATTGATAATGAAAAATTAATTTAAAAAATGACCCTTTTAACATTGATACCGTAACAGCTCAGGATTCGCGAGAAGTTACTGATGATAAGAACAACTGGAAAATTAAACCTGAAGACCAAGGTTTTAGTTAAATATGGCTCGAAACGATTCCAGACCGATTGGATAAGTTATTCTGTAGAACATTGAACAAAGACATATAAAACCTCAACTTCAAAGGCCGTGTTCTTTTAAAGTTTTCTTGCAAAAATGCCTTTCACAAAACCCGTTTAAAAAAGCTTGCACAATTCAAGTTAAAAAGGTTTATTTGTTTTATTTATGTGTTCTTTCAAGAACTTTCAATGACAAGAAATGTATGTTAGGACAACTGTAAAATGACAGGTTTTAATTACTCTTTACTTCAATATTTCTATTTTTTTTAAACAGGTAATATAACAATGAAGACCCTTATTTGCTTGGCGGCACTCTTCAGCCTTTGTGTTGGGCAAGGTTTGTAAAAACGTTCATTTTGTAATATTGTAATCATATATCGTCATATGACGTGTACATATTGCAACCATGCAATTACAATGTAAATTAATTTGTAAAAAAACATGGTATTTGGCCATGTCGTCCAGTATGGTTTGAGTTGGTCAAGAGCAAAATGACACAGTTATGACAGGATATTTTATCATATTTAAAAGAAAGAATAACTAATATATGCCAGAAAGACACAACCCACATTTTTCAGTATAGTGCACTGCAAGCTGTTGCATTTAGTTCACTAGATTGCGTACGAAGTGCCTTTCTGAATTTACCGTCATCAGCAAGAAGCAATTGGTGCAATTCACAACTTGTACTTTTTTTCTTTTTTTTTTAAATACAATCTAATAAGTAAAAGACCTTCCAAAAACTGGTTTTATAGGATGACAGGTGTCGTAGACCATTTATTACTTCCAAAAAATATATGAATCACCGTGATTAATATCTTTAATATTTCTGAATGTCAATTCTAGATGTTTAGATGTTAAATAGATCACATGCTACGTTCTATTGTAAATAATAAAATTGTCAATCTATACTAGGGAAAACGTCTTACATCTAATCAGGAAACAGGACTGCACACGTGCTATATCAACATGTTTGTTCTGCTGACAGATTAATTTCAATACTACATTCGTGACGACTTTTACTTTCTAATAGTCATCTTCCCGTTCAATGGCGGTAACATTTCAGCTTCCCTGGCGGATGTCGTATACATCTCCAAGCTCAAAGAGCGGCGTCCAACACAGCTATTTTCTAGACAGCGCTAGGTCGTTGACACAGAAATCGCTAAGACAGACAGGGATATGTTGCTCCAGAAAATTTACCATCGACACCATAATCTTGTCGGCCGGTATGGAAGATGAATACGGATCTTTTCCTATGAAGTTGCGGAGTAAACCAGAAATACAGGATGTTCACTTTCTCTGGCTGGAGATTTTAAATCCTTGAAACCTTCCCGTTCACCCGGATTTTTTTTTTTTTTTTTTTTTGTTGGATCCCTATTCACAGTAGCTAACGTTATAATATCGAAAAACGTTCAGTTCAGCGATTCTATTACTTGCCGTCAAAAATACAACACAAACGCTATTTAAAATTTATCATGGTTTATCCAAGGGTTTTTCAAATTGTCATGGTTTATTTCAATTATATCCTGGTTTATCTTACATATATGTCAATACATTTTCATCCTATAATATTCCATACCTATGCGTATAATGTAGAGAAAAAAATCATACACCCTAACCTTGCATCTACAAACATCAATAATATCATTTTACTGAGATATAACCCATGAAATAAATATTAGAGATTTTTTACATGTGTATTTAAAATATTAACTGAAAAATATGTTTGAAATTAAGCTACCCAAAGATCAATTTCTTTGTCTTGCCCGAGACCAAAAGTCACGAAAGCGAGACATTAGGATACTGTTTCGGGTTGCGGGGGCGGTGATGGCAGCGTCAACAATAAACAAGAAATGATATGACATAAATGTCATATCTATAGATCGACCTTGATACCATGCATATTATGAAAGCTAATTTTTTAGATACAAACGTTTGATTTTCAAACTATACATTTGTACAAATAAGCAA
>JARWCS010000007.1:2189611-2202994 GCA_034783895.1 Geukensia demissa | reverse complement strand
GTAAAAGGCCCCGAAATACAAAATGTGAAACTATACATAAAACACGACAATCGACCTAATCTAATGCAAAAATGGTGTTGTTTTTATTTACTAAATATTTTCACAGAGTGTTATAATCTCAATTACTTACAACCAAGGCCTCACTTTAGGACTGAAGATGTTTCAATTAAAGAAAAAAACTGAAGGCTGACAAAATATTTTTTTCTATTTCATTTGAAAATAATAATATGTCGTTAAGGCTTAAAAACTGGTAAGGGCGGATTGTTTTTTTATTATTTATTATCGTTTTGTCTCTTATAATATTTTATGACGGTTCTCCTCTGATTTAAATAATAAAATATTTTTGATTACAGAATTAGATTGAATTTTCTAGTTAAATTTCGATATATATTTATCAAAAACGAAAAAACCTCACTGTTTGAATGAAAAATATTTTTGAAGTTAAATAATTGACATTTTGACGTAAGAATAAAAACAAAAAACCACTGTAAATTTAATTTTTAAATTTTATAATATATATTTGCGTTGAACGGAGAACCTGTGTTTATTTTGGATTTTGCTTACAAACGTAACAATGTACTTAAATACGAAATATGACTGATTGCTGCTTAACGTCCGGTGGGCAATATTTCAGCCATATTCAGGACGGGAACAAGTTAACAAACATTAAATCAATATGTAGACTGTTAGCAAGGGAACAGTAAGGAAGGGACTTTTAGACAACCACTGGAAAAATTACAGGTTAGATAGGGGCGGACAATTAAGTCTTGTTACTGACCATCTACTGACCACTTTGAATGAGCTGTTACAAGGGGTCTTTAACGTGCTTACAAGTGGCATTTTCCAAAAACGGGGCATCTTTAAAGTCTCCCTCCGCACAGATTGTGAATTTATCAGTCCCCACATTCAGGGACGCCTCTTTTATAGGACCAGTGCCTATTCTTTTTTACGGAAGGAAGTTCGAGTACATCCAACTCGAACGGAAGAACGCCCCTTTAGCAGGGGTTCTACCTACAGGCGGAGAAGCAGAACGGTCTATTTCTTGACCCAGACCGCCCTTGGGAGACACGAAATAAGAGATATGAGTCAAATCAAATGTACAATTATTTTTTGGACCAGAGAACCACCTTTTAAACCGGAAATTTTCAACTGAAATTCATAAAAAAACGTAAGTGCCAAAGATGGCTAAGCTGAAAGCAAATCAATAACAGCAAATAATCTTGACTACTGGATTTGGATATACAGTGTATATCCAAATCCAGTAGTCAAGATTAAACATGTATACAAATGGAGCGGAAAATATGAACATATCCTATTTAGGCGTCAGCATTAATTTTGATATGCAGGTGGTCTTTGGAACTTACAGAAAAATCCCATTAGAAATGTCGGTACGAAAGCCAGCTGGCACAGCAATGTGAATGGCCATATTTCTTATAATTTTGTTGAAAGATGAAAATTATCTTTCGAATCATCAAACTCAGATTAGAAATCTGACAAATTGCTGGCCATCTCGTATAGCTTTGGATGCAAAACATCATATATTTTAATTCAGATCACAATCAAAATTTGTGCTTACAAGAAACATTCTCCAACAATAAAAAAGCTACTGTATATTTACCTTCTAAGCAAAAATAATGAAAATAGGACAATTTTACCTGTTTAGTGACTAAAGTTTATCTTAGAAAGATTTTTAACAGGGCATACGTACTAAACCGTTTCGAAAATTGGACTCTTCGAGGGGGAAAATGGGTACAGTTCTTTGAAAGTATTTTTCAGCTGAACGGTTTATTTCCATTGAGCGGACTTTTCTTAGGCCCGATAAATTCAATATTTTCGGGTTTATGTTCCTTTAAGATTTGAAACATTTACCCAAAATTTGTAAATTATAAAGGGACTTAATGACTGGACTTTATTAAGATTAAAATCATTAAGTGTTATAATTAAAACAAATTATATCATAAGTGTCAAGTGATTCAAGTAATTTATCAGATTCCCTTCCCTGCTTTGAAATGAACATTCTCGTTAATTTCTTCGTATATTCCAGATCATTATCATGTCAAGACCAACATAACATATCCCTGGTGTGTTCCACTAAGTAGTCAGAACATGTGGTACTACAAGGAGTAGGCGACTAAATCGGTAATTTCAAGTTAAAAGCAATTACTTATATTTCCACGTGGTAATTAAATGCTTTTCAACTTGTTCTGGCATTCATAAATCTCCGCCATCTAATAAGTATGAAGATTATCAAAAACTGACTAGCACTTTCTGGTGCTGTACTGTCGAATTGTTCTCTCATAGATCTAAAGAATTTCTTTGAGCTGTTTTTGATCATTCAGTTGTGAAAAGAGTGATTACAGCTTATCTTATAGAAAAACTACGTTTAGGGTTTTTTATGTTTTAAATATCATGTAAAATTAAATGCAGAAACATAAATCATAACCATTTTCACAAATTCGATGAAAACTTACTTCCTAAGATTGAATTGAATTTTTAAAAGATATCCGTTGGCATTGGTGCACTGCCGTTTTAAATGTTACGATGTATTTTATTTACACTTATTCATAATATATCTTCTTTTTAATTTCTTCACAACCCATTTTATCTGTACCGGCAACTCCTTTCCAATTTTATCATTCTAAATGTTGATCGATTAATGTTTTGTTTTAAAGTATAATTGTTCTTTTGATACCAATTGCTTTGGTAAAACGACAAAATACGTTCCAAACAAAATATATATCTTAATATGTATTTAAGAAACCACGAATTCGACGAGCTAATTTTCAAAATTGGTATGTACGAATTTAAGTACATTTACAGTTATTTAGCTCATAGTTTTCGCCTGTTTTCTTTAAGACGGACAAGACTTAACTGTACCAAAAAATTGTTGCATTAGTCCTCGTGTGGAAAGACTGATCTCTAAAGCAAAATCTTAAACTTTCTCCTTACAGGAGCTTGTGCGTTGCACTAGCTTTTAGCAGGTGTGTCAACTGATCACTGAGCCTGTTTCGCTTACCTGATTCCATATTGCTTGATCAAGACCATAGAAAAAACCATTGTTGAATGTTGAGCAGCACTTCTGTATACTTACATTACTTCTGTACTTCAATTTGGTAGATGACCATCCAAGAGCCATCCCACCAAAGTAAGTTGAATATCTATTATTTTATAATTTTTGGTAGTAAATAATGTCTGTAAAAAGAAAATCCAACAGAATTTTTATTTTAATTTGTTCTACAACGGTCACATGTCGCTTAGAAATTGCTTTAAAAATGAAATTACAAAAAAAATACTTAATTTGATACAGCATTTGATTCAGTTTTGTCGATTTTAATATAGATTGCACAAAAAAAAAATCACAACCAAACTTTGCACAATTAAAGATCTATCAAGTACAAATTTTGGTTGAAACATTGGTGGTGTTTTGGTGCGATCATATCTATTTTGAACAAAACACATCCTAAAATTAAGTATTTTTACAGAAAATGTTTTATTCTTGTTAAAATAGTCAAATATGCCCTGTCGTTTTCTCTTTCACAAAGAGACATACACTGTTTTAAAGAGTTCGCTGTGGCGGCCATTAAAGTTGATCAGTGGGGATAAATGTGGTTTCAGCTAGAATTTATCAAGAAGAACAAGTTGCCGTGTTAAATGACTCCCCGGAACGTCGAATGATTGATCCTTTGCAGAATGTCATCCAAAATGGACCAGATCAGGACCATTTTTGAGTTAATAATAAAGTTTCTGAGCCTTGAAAACCCCGAGGGCGGCCGGGGTATAGAAATTGGCCGTTCGGTTTTTCTGCCTGCAGGTAGAACCCCTACTAAAGGCGCGTCCGTTAGTTCGAGCGGGATGTATAAATATTCGAACTCCCCTTCGCAAAAGGTGTGCCGGGGAAAGAATAGGCACTTTGTTTCTCCGTCCTTGAGGCACTGGTCCTCTAAAAGGGGCGTTACTGTTTGTGGGGGATCTATAAATTCAAAATCTGTCCGGAGGGAGACGTTAAAGGCGCCCCATGTTAAGGAAGTGCCACGGTTCTAAGCACGTTAAAGACTTCTTATAACAGCTCATTTTGAATGGTTGGTAGGCGGCCAGTTACAAAGCTATATTTTCCATCCCTATCCAACCCGTTTTTTTCCAGTGGTTATCTAAAATTAATTCACTAAACGGTCCTTTGCTCACATTCTACATATGGATTTTTTTGTCGACTTGTCCCCGTCCTAAATATGGCTGAGATATTGCC
Organism: Geukensia demissa; assembly: GCA_034783895.1. Taxonomy (NCBI): domain Eukaryota; kingdom Metazoa; phylum Mollusca; class Bivalvia; order Mytilida; family Mytilidae; genus Geukensia; species Geukensia demissa. The sequence continues at coordinate 2,198,751 of JARWCS010000007.1, read as the reverse complement.
CGCTGGACAGTAAGCATCTGTAAATCAACCAATCAGTTTGAACCTTGAGTTAATTACAAATGTTTGTACCCTTCACAATCGTCAACAGTAAGAAATGTCCGTTATAACAACAAAAAATAGAGACACGCACGCTTGAGCTCGCTTCCGTTTGAGTATACAAAACCGAAAACATACCCTAGGACTAGAAAAACAACGCTTACAGCAAGAACTCCCTCATAAACTATACGAAATACCAAACAAGACTATTCAAACCGACCGATAAAACCCGGAAGCAAAGCTGGATTCGTCTCGCGCATGCACAGAGACTATTGTACTTACTACTAAAAACTAGCTTTAAAATTACCTTACAGGAACTACTTCAAGGGATCTCAAAATTCCACAACATCCGAAAACTATAAGCGCGGGAAAATCCCATCATCCCGCATGCCTACTTCCGTTGAATTCTTATTCAGGTCACGTGACTTCTGGCGATCTCATTTCCAGTCAACTTCATTTAAGATGACGTGACGTCACTTTTGACAGACCGGCTCTACTGTTCCACCTGATCACACACCCCCATGGGTGGCCGGAGTATAATATAGGCCGTTTAGTGCAAGTTCACTCGTAAAGGGGCACCCGTTTGTTGGGCGGAATGTATAAATACTCGACCGCCCCATTAGTAGTCGGGAGACTTTAGCCGAAAGAAGACAAAGACGAAAACTTCAAATGTTCTACAATATCCAAAACAAATCTGCACCAGAGTATCTTTGTAAACTAATTCCTCCTAATATACAGAGTACTACTATATATCCTCTTCGAAATGGTAATGATATCATAGTTCCTTTTTGTAGGCTATCTCTCACAAGTGAATCGTATATTCCTGCCACTATTAAAAAATGGAATGACTTAGATCCCCGAATCCGCAATGTTGAATCTATTTCAAAATTCCAGAGTGAATTAAAAAGACATAATGTGTCTGTTAAATCTGTACCCCATTATTTTTCTTATGGCCCAAGAAAATTAAATATCATATTAACACAAATTAGATGCTTCGCATCTTTTTTGAAATATGATTTATATAAGGTAAATGTAGTATCCAATCCTTCATGTCATTGTGGTGCAGATATTGAAAATTACCATTTCTTCTTCGAATGTAATGTGTATACTGATATCAGACTAAATCTACTAAATAATCTCACCTGGCTACCGGATGCTTGCTTTGTTGATCTGAATCTTTTAACATGTGGTAATGGTGATCTCACGACAGAACAGAACGAACTGATATTTAAACATGTTTTTGACTTCATAAAGAAAACAAAAAGATTCCTGATTACATAATTAAAACTTATTTTCAAATTTGCTGTTTCCGCACCCACCAATCTCCCTTCTCTTCTATCCCTCCTTCCTTTTTCCTTTATTTTGTTCATTGTTCATTTATATGTATATGTATAGTAAATAATATATATGCATGCTCATAAGTAGTTTGTATAAATTGTTAACCGGAGAAGACTACATAAGTAGGAATTACTTGTGTCTGATCTATTTTGTTTATTTTGAGAACAAATAAAATATGTTTAAACTAAAAACTAAGAATGTTAAAAAGTCTATAACAATGTAACAATAGAATAGAGATTTCTAATTTTTTACTGCACCATCAATATTTGTTATTATCAGTTTTTCCAGTAAATATTAAAATACAACACATTGATCTTCTATAAATTGTTAGATGATAACATGGATATCATTTCTCTATGTTTTTGTAAGTAAAATTAAAACTTGGATAGAAGGGGAAAAATGTATTGTCTGATATATTGGTATCTATGGTGACATTATTTTTTTTAATTTCAGGCCAGTATGACAGGAACCATAACATTTATGATTATACCTAGTGTGGAATACAAGCCCAAGCTCAGCACTGATGAAGTGGTAATACATTCATTTTTTTTTTAAGTCAAGAGTGTCATTCTAATAAAAGAACCTTATGCAAAAAATTAAATGTGAAAAATTAAGCTCTCTCTTACCCAAGATAATGTAGTTATATGTGTTATTGTTCTGCTATTGAAAATTTTCATGTTGTATGAATCATACAGAGTAAAGGATAAACTGAATCTAGTATGAATATCCTTGACACAGAAATTTTCCAAAAATGAACATTAACACACTGTAACAAATTTTATTCTTATTATCATCTGATATTGGCATTGCTCTATAGTTTTTCATTCCTTAATTAACCAGTCAGATTGCAAATTGAAACATGAAATTTAGACAATCTTTTTCACAAAAAATGTTTTAAATATGTAATTTTCAGTCATTCTTTGGCGTGGTGAGTAGATATTTCCAGCAACTTTGATTGATCGTAATGTTTATTTTGACTAATTTCTAATACCTTCTGATATTATTTTTGTGAAATTCATATTAATCAAAGGATATTATAGTTTACTTATTCTTCAAAACAAAAATTCTACTGTGATCTCTCACTTATATCATGCACTGGAGTATAATAGGACCCTCTTTTGGTGCCAGAGAAGCCAGGAAAAAAACTTGTATAACATAACACCTCAATAGAAATTGTGATCAATGTATGTTGTAAGATTGGCATGTTTCGGGAATTCCCATTTTTTAATACTGAACTTTTTGTGACTGGTTTTGTTTAACCTCAACTAATTAAGTGAACAACAGAATGCCTTATTTGATATAATTCATCATCTGCAAATCTTGACAGTCAGTTAAAATATATGCATGCTGTGTTTACCTCTTTGAGTTTTTTAGGGGGTTACTTTTTACTAATTCAACAAATATGCTGAAGTCCAGAAAACAAAGCCTAGCTTTCTTTTGGGATATTTTAGCTTGAATTTATTGATTTCTCAAAAAAGAATTCTAGGTTTAAAATAAAGTAAAAACTGACAACAACACTATCAAAATACACTCAAAGCAGTTGGCTAAATAAACATGTAAACAAACAAAGACATATTTCTTAAACAGAAAGGTTGAACAGTTTAAAAAGTCAATGTTCTTAGTATTTTTTTCTGTTGCATACCCTGTACATGTACCGGTAACAAAACATTTAATAGGAAAAAAACTATGACCAAAATTCCTGACTTGTGACAGGCATGCAAGATATGTGGTGGAGTTAAACTACTTAAGTGGGAAACCATACCCTCCCAAAACAAGTGGTCAAAGAAAATACAAAGAAAAAAATGCACACTAAGGGTTATTGTTTTACAGGTTCATGTCAAAGCTTTGTTTAACTATGACCCTGAAGAAGATATCTACATACCCTGTCGAGAACTTGGAATCTCCTTCATGAAAGGAGATATTTTAAGGGTGATTAATCGTGAAGACTTAAACTGGTGGCAGGCCTACCGAGAAGGAGAGGAAGATGATCATGAACTGGCTGGCCTTATACCCAGTAGTAGCTTCCTAGAACAGTAAGTCATTGATTATATATGTGTTAGTTTTATACAGAGTAGCCTTATTCCTGGGAGTAGCTTACAGGAACACTTAGTTGATGAATGTATATATCTACTTTATTTTCCTGACTTATTAGTTGATGTGTGTCATGGGTGATTTTGCTTAAAATTAAGAAAAATATGTGAGATAGATTGGTTTAGTTACTGTCTGTTAACCTTACTTCATGGAAATGTCTCTGCTGTTGGATTTTGCTTCCCATTATGATTTGTTTGGATTAGAGTGGTTGGATCTTGGACTTCCTATGTTTTGATTCTAATGCTACTGGTGAGAGGTTACTGCTTGAAATTACATATAGCATAAATAAATTCTCCTTAAAATATTCAACATTGGTAATTTTGTATTTTTGAAAAGTAAAAGGTGTTATCATTTTTATTCTCAATAAAATTTTGCAAAAGATGTATCTTGGTAAGTCTAAACATAAACTATTTTTATTTTAATACTGTTTTCAAATTCCTTTGAACCTGGGGTAAAAGAAGCGTCTCTATTGGATTTACTATGTAAAAGGTAAATAACTCTCTTGGCAAGGTTTTACAGAAGGCCCTGTTGCCTCATATGGTAGTTGAATAAATCTTCTGTGAAACTGCTTTGCCATTGTGACTTAACTTAGATGGAATGGTGCTAAGGTAGTATAAGTCAATCTTTTGTCAAGAATTTTTGTCAACCTTGCAAGTATAATTTGGAAATTAACCTCATACAAAAACCAAGTTTGCCATTCCAAATCTGTCACTTTTGTTAATGTCCTTGATGGAAAACAGCCTCCTACAATAACCTAAGTTAGTAATACCAATTATGTCAGGTTTGTTTGGGAATGTGATGGAAAACAACCTCATACAATGACCAACTTTGTCATATCAATGTCAGATTTGTTAAAGTATGTAATGGAAAACAACCTCATACAATGACCAAGTTTGTCTTACAAAATCTGTCAGTTTTGTTTAGGAATATGATGGAAAAGAACCTCATACAATGACCAACTGTGTCTCACCAAATCTGTCAGTTTTGTTTAGGAATGTGATGGAAAACAACCTCATACATTGACCTAGTCTGTCGTACAAAATCTGTCACTTTTTGTTAAAGTATGTAATGGAAACAACCTCATACAATGACCTTGTTTGTCTTGCAAAATATGCCAGTTTTGTTTGGGAATGTGATGGAAAATAACCTCATACAATTACCTAGTTTGTCTTGCAAAATCTGTTAGTTTTGTTTAGGAATGTGATGGAAAAAAACCTCATACAATGACCTAGTTTGTCATACAAAATCTGTTAGTTTTGTTTAGGAATGTGATGGAAAACAATCTCATACAATGACCTAGTTTGTCAAAATTGTCAGTTTTGATTAGCTACATGTTTTTGTTTGTATCAAGTAAACACTGTAAAAGTTTTGTAGATCCATGTGTTGTGTTAAGTTTTTCAATGAAGCATCCTGTACATTTATCTTTTACTTTTTTATGTTTAACCTCAGACATTTAACAACAGCATATGACATTTACATATTTAATAAAAGCACTATATTAATCACATAACATATAGACAAATAATTTTCCTATGAAGGAAACATTTTGCATCACATATAGTTACAAGCACTAGTAACTTGAAATAAGATCACTTTGGATTCCACAAATGTCTGTTAAATTGTTTTTCAAGAGTTCAGTTGGAATGTAAAATCCTTTCTGTAATAGCGTACACAACACACTGTTTCTGTTGTCGGGTCATTGGGTCATACTCGGCCTCAGGATAACTAGTAGCGTAGTTGATGACAGGCTGCATGGCAATATCTTGGCTGAGGTAGACAGTTTTCACAGCACCATTGGTGTCAGAAGTGGCAGTATGGATAGCAGTTTTGTGACCAGTCACTTTGTTGTGAAGGAAACGGTACCAACCAAGTGGGGTCTTGAAGGTGCGAGTAGTCCAGTTATCAGTTTGCAGAAGTTGTTGATAGGTCTGGTATCGATCATTGTTGATGGTTTTCTGTAATTTGTTGGATGTCCTTGGCAAGCTGTAGGATGACACTGAGCGTTGCTGAGGAGTAGATCTGGCATATTTTGTTGATGCAGTAATCATATTGACTGGAGTTGCTGGTCGTTTCATAGGTGTAAAGGATGTCTTTTTGTGTAGATCTGGTACAGTCTTGATGGATCTGAGTTTGGTTTTGGTTTCTTTTTGGCAGTCAGATGTTTCTACAGGCTCAGTCTTGACAGCAGCAGGTGTGATAGGCTTGGTGTCTTGTAGAAGACCTAGCATTTTCTCTGCAGATCTGGGCTCAGTCTTGATGTTGCATGTTGAGTTGGTGGTGACATCAGAGTTTTCAGGTGAATATAACAGCATGACTGAGTAACCTTTTGGTAGTTCTTTGATATACATGGTAAGTTTTAATCCCTCAGGTAAATTATTCAGGTATGCCTTGAATGTAGAAGGTAAACTGTCAAAATAAGTCATGGTGAATTTGTAAACTATGATAAAATTTCTAGTGAAGTGGTATTTTTATATGAGTGTATTTTATTATTTTATTTTTGAGAAATTTTTCTATTGGGTAAAAAGTTATTTAATGTTGTTATATTTCATGCCATGTGGTTTTCTTGATATCCTATTGGATAATTTTTTATGTACACAGAAATTCTCATTGGACAATAAATGTTTTTCAATGGATTTCTGTTAAAAACACATTACAATAATGTAAAATAAACATTTATCTTTATCAAAAGATTACTTTATTTCAGAAAGTAAAATAACCTTTTATGCAAATTGATTTGAGAAAACTGGCTTCTTTTACTAAGAAAACAGTCTGTTTCATTTAATTTGAAGTTAGCTTGGTATATATCTATGATGTTCCTAATTAAAAGAATTGTAATTTTGAAAATAAATAACTTCAAACAATGGCATATATAATTAGCTAGCTAAATTCTAATTAATCAAACAAATAAGAAAATAATACACCTCTAAGACCAATAGCAATAATAGCAATTAAAACTGAAAAATATAGATACTTAGAATATTAATATTTCCTTCATAATACATGTTTTTTAAATAAAATGTTTTTAAGGAAAATATGTAAGATTAGAGAGAGTGAAAAATGTTTTCTTAAGTGTAGGTGATTATTTATTCCTTTTCAAATAAATTTACTTTTTATGCAGGAAAATAATCATAGAAGTTTTCTTTTAAACATATAAAAAATACACATCAACTGTATTTTTTCTATATGTTTTAAATAATACTCATTTTTTATTAAAAATGAATTGACTTGCACATGTCAACTATAATTCTGACAATTAATCCTGTGATGGAAATGACAGAATTATGGTAGTAAAATTTATTACTATTTCAAACAAAACCATATTGCATAAGTTAAATCTTTTGGTCACACCATTGAAGTGTTAGGTTAAAAGAACATACACATTTTAGGGTTTTGATATATTTTGTTAAGTGGTAACACATATGAATTAATGCTAGTTGGTGTTAAAATTTTAACAATGTTTCAATTATAAATGTATTTGAAATGTGTTAATTGCTGTATTAACTTTAAAATAGAATAGTTTTGCTAGGTTCTAATTCTTCCCAGACTGTTATGCAGATTTGTTTTTATTGGTAATAAAAAGTATGAGTAAGGCAAATACAAATTATGTCAGTCTGAATAGCTTCTTGCTTTCTTTTCAAGATTATTTTTTATTTATAATGTACACTTCAGAAATTTTTTACTGGAAATTTTGTTTAATTGCATTTTTTATTAGTATTTCAAACAAAACATTATTGCATAAGTTAAATCTTTTGTTCACACATGAAGTGTTAGTTTCAAAGAACACAAACATTTTTGTATTTTTTTGATAAATTTTGTTTAATGATAATACATATAAATATAGCTTATTTGGTGTTAAATGGTTAAAATGTTTCAGTTATAAATGTATTTGAGATGTGTTGCTGTATTGTGTTCTAAATAGAATAGTTTTGCTAGGTTCTAATTCACCCCAGACTATGTTATGCAGATTTTTTATGTATTTTTATGTTTTATATTTATGTATGATCAAGACCAATACAAATTATGTCTATCTGAATAGCTTCTTGCTTTCTTTTCATTAATATTTTTTATTTAATATCCCCTTCCAGAAATCTTTCCTTGGAAATTTGTTTAATTGCCTTTCCCCTAGACTTAATCATCTCTGTCATATGATGAGATGACATAGACTGTTTTTATGGAATTAATTTTCGTACATATTTTATGGAATTAGTTTTCATACATATTTTTACATTTGTTCAGTTCCTTGTGGAAATATCCAAACAAAAATCCCTTCATATTTCAAACCTTAAAAAAATCCAAGTTGCTCACTGCCTCTCATAACCTGATAATTCTAAAGATTTTTTCTTTTTGCATCACCTGAAACAGATGTGTTTTGCATGGAAGTTAAATATGAAGTTAGGTTTGGTGTTAAGTTTATAGTTACCTTGCATGTGTTCTGATTTCAACTTCATGGACGTGTAAAACATATTTAAAATCTGTTTACATCCATATTCTAAAAACTTCACTGAAGATTTTTGTATCATGTTGGTCTCTTAAAACATTTTCTTCCATTATGTTGAAGATGAACTCAAGTTGGATAACATAAAATCTTGCTAATCTCTGCATTAATTTAATTTTTTAGGAGGGAAGCTTATAAAAGAACATTAAATAACGATGGTAAAGACAATACAAAGAAAGGAAAATCCTGCTCGTGTGGTAAAAAAGAACGAAGGAAAAAAAAGAAACAAATGTATAAAGATGGTCTTGATGGTAATTTGTTAGATATTTTATTTATAAATCTTAGATCAAGGAAAAGCAAAAATCAGTAATACATATATATACTATTCTGTCTTACAATACTGTTGCTTTTGTTACTCCCTCCATTTAAGAAGGTATGGCAATTTAGGCATAAGAAGGAAAATCAGGATTTTTATTTTAAAAAATTTTAAAGTAATATGTGACCGAAAATCTATCTTAGAAGGTGAATTATACCTTTACTAATACATGTACATATTTTCAATTGAGCAATCTAACTACAGGTTACTACTGGCTTGGGAAAGACACATTAAATGTGTGGCAGGGTTTAACATGTTTTTGAGTACTCAACATTCCCCTTAAACCTGGAACAGTGGTGTGACAAAACAACACAAAAACAAACCTCAAAAACCATGATGGATAATCCTGTTCTTCACATGCAGAAACAATTTTCTTAGAAATTTTCAGATCTTTCACTCCATAGAATTGTAAGGCTGTAAGAGTCATAAAAAATTACCTTAAAGAATCATTAAAAATTTTTTTTAAAATTGCTCATAGAAATTTTTTAAATGTCTTTGTTATAAATTATTTGTTATTACTTAATTGCTTTCATTGAGAAGTAAATTTTTCAGATACTGAGGAAGTGTTAACATATGAAGAAGTTTCTATGTACTACCCTCAACCTAATCGTAAGCGCCCAATTGTTCTAATTGGACCTGGTCATGTAGGACGCCATGAACTGCGACAGCGATTAATGGAATCAGATTTTGATAGATTTGCAGCAGCTATTCCACGTAAGTCTTCCCCTTTAAAATTGCTATCTTGTATAAATTCACTTGAAAAAAAAAACAATGGTACTGGTGAAATTATTTCAACTTGTCTGTAAAGGAGCAGGGGCAATATTGGCCAAAAAGATATATGAAGGAACGTCTTCTAAAGTATGG
>JARWCS010000007.1:2174877-2189511 GCA_034783895.1 Geukensia demissa | reverse complement strand
GGGGGATTTCAAAACAAACTTTCAGGACACCTCCAAAGTGACTTTAAGCATTAATCAGGTAGGTTTTCAGTTACGCTTTTATGTAATGAGTAGATTGCCATATATTTAAATGAAAAATTATAAAGGAGAATGAAATAATCGTAATTTTCCCATTCTCTGACGAACCCCTTACAGACAGTAGATGATAGTAACATCTTCTCTACAGTGGTCCTTTTAAAGCCAAGGAACTGCTTGCTCCAGTCTTACAAAAAATACTAGGCAACAAATTATTCCTTATATCTCCCTGCCTATAGCGGAAATGAATGAGAGGCTTTTTCACAACTTCCAGACTAATAACCAATATTTCAAGACATAAATCATAACTGAGAGTTCTGGATAATTCATTTCAAGATATTATTCATTAAGCAGATCATTTTGATCACAACAGAAAGTCCAGATTATTTTTGTGAGAGCAGAAAACTTATTTTTATGTCCCCCCTTTTGGTGACTTGGGCATTATGTTTTACCCCATCAATTTTCTTAAAATATTTCTCACCATGTGTATGTCCGATTGACTTGATATTTGGTCTGAAGCATTATCAGGGTGAGTTGTACTGTGTCTTCCATTTTAAGGTCCGTCATTTGTCTCCTTCATGTTTGCCTGAGTGGGGGCATCCATTTCCTATACACATTATCCCTCAGTTTTAAAAACTAACATCACATATGTAAAAATTTAAAAAGTTTTCTTCTGTTTCCTTCCAATAAAACATTTGATTCAAATGCCTATTATATTATTTATAGAGGCAAAGTCATGTGCAGATGGATTATTCCAGGAGGTGTTAGGTAGAAAGGACAAAGCTGACTCTACACGGAATGCTCTGAGTGTAATACAGAGGTTTAAGTTCTTATTCTATCTCCCACTCAATCTACAGAGAAATATACAGAAGGTAACATAGTTTGTCTAGAGACGTTTTAACTATATTTCCAGCAATAAATTTTTTTGGATATCAGATGATTTCTTAACACCCTGTTCACTATAGATTTCTTTAACGTTGTTTAAAGTCAAGGTCACTTGAATGACATCATCAGTAGGATGAAGCTGTATCCTCTGCATTTTGTGAAATTGAGGCTATAGTAGTTGCAGTTCAGTCATTCCAAAATTTTCATCAGATATTGATAGGATTTTTTTTCATTTAATTCCATCGGTAAATGCTTTTTATACAACAGCAAAAATTGTGGTCCTGTTATGGTATGGAGCTGTCAGCAGCGGTGTTTGCTCTGTAGACAGGATGTATCCATACAATAACTTTTCCTCTAGTAAATGGATCCTTTTTATTTTTATGACATTGATTTTTGGTACAAAATAAAGTTTGGTATTGATTAAGGTGATCTAGCAAAACTGTGGGAGGGACTAAAAAAATTTTTTTTCTTATATTTTAATGTAAGTTACCTTTTTCTTTGTATTCTCCATAACAAAGGCATCTTAAAGATCCACAAGCGCCATGAATCATCTCTTACAGTTTTTGAGAGATTCAGGGTTGAAAAAAGGTCACTTTCTGATTTTGATGTTTTATTTCAAATGATTCCTATGAAAAATGCAATAAAAGTTGCTCAAGCATTCTTTTGTAGCATTAAGAGATTTTATAGAAAAGGTGTCAAATGGATAAAATAAAACAATTTTGCAGGAAATGAGAAATTTTTATATTTCAGCAGATTTTGGTGTTGGTTTTATACATTGGATTTTTCTAAATGAGAGCTTTTGGTCAGATTCTTAGAAAATATTGTTATATTGAATTGAAAAGTTTCAAGGTCCTTAGAGGGTCTAGTATAATTCATTGATGCTGAGCAGTTTCATGAGTATTTGTATTTATAGGGAGATTATAACATGGTGATTAATGATTATGTGAGGGCTAGGTCATTGTTTGCTGACACACAAGTCCAAGTCTTTAGAAAAGGTAAAATTAATTTACTTAATAAAAAAACATTTTTAGTATAAACTGTCAATGTTTGAAGTCAAGTAAAACAAAGGACCATAACAGCAATCAAAATGACATCATTTAAATATATAAATATAAAACATTTTTTAAAGGTTAATAACGGACTGCTATCTAAAGATTTCATCTTGTTAAATTTTCTCAGGGTATTGTTAGCTTTACTTGGAAATTTGTTTTTAAATAAATGTAGACATATAGTCACTAGAAATCAAAAACATTTGCTAATATCCTAAAGATATAGTAATATATATGTTAAAAGAACAGCCCAATTAAAGTACTTATTGGATACATGTTAGGATCACATAAGTTAGTTTATCATTAATTGTTGAAGCTTTTGTCTGATAGATGTTTGTATGTTTATTGTAGACAGGTTCACGAGTTACTCATACTATTATTATAAACAGATTAACAATTTGAGTATACTTTCATTATAGACAGGTTTACAATTACTCATAGTTTCACTATAGACCAGTTTGCAATTTACGCATAGTTTCATTATAGACCAGTTTTGCTGTAATCAATTATGATATTATTTTATTCAGTATACAAACAAGTGGAAAATCAGATTAATGATTTTCGAGACATGTTAAAACAGAAGTTAATGGAGTTACCAAATACACTAGAAAACCAGAAGAAACTAATCAAGTTAGTATAAGTTTATTTTAATTGGTATTGATGTTGAAATAAAAGTGTATCGTGCACTATTTTTAGCTCACCTGGCCTAAAAGGCCATTAAGCTATTCTCATCATTTTACCTCCTTTGTCGTCGTGAACTTCTCTAATTTTCATCAACTCCTCTGAAACCACTAATTCTATTTTAAGCAAACTTTGGTGTAATGATCCTCCTTAAGATTTTGTTGGGTTTGTCAGAGATCATCCAATTTGGCTACCATGGCCCAACATAATTAAACATTGAACCCAATGAAATTTTAACATTTTTCAAAACTTCTTTGAGAAAACTGAACCAATTTGAACCAAAGTTAACTAAAATGGTTCTCAGTGCATTATTTAAAGGTATGTTTGGTTTGTTGGAGCTTCATTTAACATGACCAGCAAAGCCAAACTTAGCTCAACATTGAGACTGGAGATTTTTTCGCCAACTTATCTGATATTTAGCTTAGCCACTTTGGTGGAATGGTCCTTGGATGATCGCCTATAAAATTAGATTTTGCTGGGTTCATCTAATAACATAGTTTAACATCCTTTATGCCATTTTATGTGGTAATGAAGCATAAGCCTGCACTTTAAACCCACTGGAGTATATGTTTTAACTAATTCGAATGCATATTATTTGAAAAAAAGCCTTTTTTAAAGCATTTTTGAGCCATGTGATGATTACAGACTCCTAGGAGCTCCTAGTTAATATCTTTTTCATTTGAATTTTTCATTAAAATTATAACAGAAATTCAAAATAATCCAACCAAATGTAATTTTTAAGAGCCAGAAGCCAGCAAATTTTGCCACCTATTGTCTTATTTTTCTGGCTATTTCATTGAGGAGACTCATTAGAAGCCAGGATTCATCGGTTAAAGTGGGCCTAGGCGGCCACCCTGGTTTAAATTCTTTTTTGCTTACACCATTTAAATTTCCTGCTATTCAGAAATCTACTGAAAACACTGGATTAAGATAGCTTAATATGAAGAACAAATAAAATGTATAAATTGATGCTAATCTGTGATATGTTTTATGTAAATTTAAATACAATAAATTTCCTTTGCAGTCACCTTTATTATACAGTCACTGGATTGAAAAGGCCACAATATCAATGCCCGTGATTAAAGATTTGATCATGAATGAACTTTATTTAAGAGGTCACTTGTCTTAAAAACTATTAAGGTAACTTTACTTCTCCCCAAAGGTGACCTTTAAATACAAGTTTGACAGTACATTATGTATATTGTATGACTATTTTAAAAACTTTGTTCACTTCAATTTTAGATACCTAATGAGTTTAGAGTGTAGTGGTGATCCAAAGGTGACCTCATAATAAGTTATACCGTACATTTTGTGTATTTTATAACTATTTTATAAATTTTGTTCACTTCAATTTTAGATACCTAATAAGTTTAGAGTGTAGTGGTGATCCAGCATGGGAATGTCTAGTCAACCAACAGAAATGGCTGACAACCATTCTTCTTAGGTGTAAAGAACAACATTTACAGGAAGGTAAAAAAATAAACAGAAGCTTTGATTTTTATAGGTAGAAAGGAGACAGATAAATATACCATAATAAATTTATTCAATAGATTATTGTTGATCTTCTTTACAAGTTTGATAATATCCATTTAGACTTTTACAAGATATGAGATTGAACAAAGATTACCAACAATAATTAGTTTCTTGCTGGATTTCCATATAATGTCTGTGATGTCATCTTCCTTATGATGTCAATGAACAATTGAATCAACAATAATTTTTGCATATCACCATAGTGGCCTGGTCATGTAAGATCAAAGGAAAAAATCATAAAACAGGGATCATAACTCCTACTGTAAAGCTCAAAATGAACTGACCACAAGATAATATATACATTTATCTTCAATTTGATTCTAAATCTAACTATCATTATGATATTAAAAAAGGAAAGAATATGAAATATATGCCAGAAAGACACAATCCACATCTTTTCTGGATTATGTACTACATAATTTCTTGTTGAGATGATTACACTTACCAGAATTCCATTGTCAATGAATATGTAGCCAATACAATTTATATGCTGCTTCTCTACTATAAATCCTACCTTTATAAACAGCATTGGAATAGCTCCTAAATTCTTGATATACCATAGTATTCTGTATTTTTTGTAAAAAATAATTGTCTCTAGATTCAAGTAATTCCTTCATACTGAAGTTTACGAAAAATGGTTAAACCTTTTTCAAATTAAAAATTGGGAAATGCAGGATATAAAAATGACATATATTTAAACATGTTTTCGATTTCATAAAGAAAACAAAGAGATTCCTGATTACATAAGTAAAACTTATTTTGAAATTTGCTGTTTCCGCACCCATCACTCTCCCTTCTCTTCTATACCTCCTTCTTTTTTCCTTTCTTTTGTTCATTGTTCATTTATATGTATATGTATAGTAAATAATATAAATGCATGCTCACAACTAGTTTGTATAATTGTTAACCGGAGAAGACTACATAAGTAGGAATTACTTGTGTCTGATCCATTTTGTTTATTTTGAGAACAAATAAAATATGTTTAAACTAAACTAGTAGTCGGGGTAGTATATGTGCAACTCGTTTTCTCCGCAAGGAGAAGAATTCCTTCTAAAGGGACGTTCGTTGGTTGATAGATGTTTAAATTGTCAACCAACATCATTCGGAGTTGGTCCCTTGTTGAGATACAGTGCCATGACTTCAGCACATTAAAGACATCATACCAGCGCTCATAATGAGCGGTCTTTGTTGGCCAGTAGCTTAGGCCTATCCAAACAGTCCCACTTTGGCTTCATGTGCATGACTAGAAAATTCCCCGGCCCTAACCACCAGCCCACCCCATTTATGATTTATTTTTTGATAATTTGTTCTCGTCCTGAATGTGCATGAAATATTTGCCACTGGATGTTAGGCAACAGTCAATCAATAAATCAATACACCTAAGTTTGATTGCAGTTTCCTCAGTCATTTCGGAGTAGGGATTTGCAAAGGACAAATTGTCTTTTTTTCTATAGATGGTTAGCTGGCCGGAATGACCAATAAAATTTTGGTAGATGGTATCAAAGGATAATTAAACCAATGTTCCAATTGGCCTAGTGATTTCAGAGAAAATTTGTTAAGTAAACGCGGACGGTTGATGACAACAACCAGCATGACTCTGTGCGTCAGACGGACTAAGAAAGAAACAACTTGCACGTCAACAGTATAGCGCTACATCCAGGGAAAAGGTTTTATCAGAAAACTGATTAACTTGTTAATCCAGCCACAACAAAATTGAAAAATTCCATATAAAGCAGCCGCGAATAAAAACCCACATCCCACAAAACTAGTCTATCTCCGCCCTGACGTGTGTTGTATGCGCCAGTCCTAAGTCGAGATCGTGGATGTTTTCATGCTGTATTTAATGTTGTATTTACCTACATTATTGGTGTGTCAGTTACATTATAAACTTAGAGAAAAAACGTTTCATGTCCCACATGCATGACCCCAGCAAAGTCTAAATGGATCTTAATTAATGGTTTGAAAAGTGAAACATACTTAAATCTAACTCGGTTTGTATGTATTATTTTTGACCTCAACAATATAGGCAAATTTCAATTTATTCTATTGATGTAAACAAAAGTTATTGGAAACCTCTACTATTAATAAAAGCAGTTTCAAGGTCCATAACTCTTGAACGACAAAAGTGATAGACGCCAAATTTAAACTCGGTCTGTAATCATTGGTTTTCAACGATTTATACAAATTTTTATCGAAGGCTACAAACGTTGTCAATCCAAAACTCCAAAAAACAAACAATGGCATTTCAAGGGCCATAACTCTCAAACGACAAAGGGACAGGAAGACTCGGAAGAAAACTGAAGATCAAACTAAAGGAAACAAGTTGATATACATTCCAACCTAGAGAACATGAACAAGATAAACACGACACATACCATACACAGAAAAATAAAAAATGTACCAATATCAATGAATTGTGCGGACCCCAACAAAAACCTGGGTGAACTCAGGTTGTCCAGAAGTCTCAGCAGTTCCTTCCTCTTTTTTCAAAAACACTCCCTTATATCACATTTAGTGATCCGTAAATATATAGTCATTACAGGATAGTACTTAAGACTATTTTTGGCATTGTATCAAGATGAGGAATACAGCCAGTTGCAAGTGGATATCTAGTTTTAATTGTTTTCAGGTAAAGATCCGACGGATATTCCACGCCATGCAGTCAGCAAGATTGTGGTGTCTAAAGTGAAATGTCTGGAGTGGTGACTTCTACCGTGTAGCAAATGGGCACTGGAGAGATAATTTCTGTATTGGACACATGATCTCGAGTAAAGTATGAGCTATTTCAAGGGGCATTATTCTGGACTGACAAAAATAAAATACGCCAAATTCGATCTGGGTCCTAAACAACACATCAAATTTCTAAATATTCAACTGACGTTAACAAAAGTTCTCGATCAGAAACCTCAAATTTGAACAAAAAACATTAGAAAGACATCGAGGGTGGTATAGTCGAGTTGCAGGCTGTATACGAACTTCACTCTTTTTTACAGTAGTTAAAGGTTCCCCATAGCAAAGCAACGGTACATTTGTTTTATTATTTCAGTATCCCAGAACCCGACTAACACAAAAAAAAATTACAAGTTGAATTGTAAAAAATATCTTGACTGTTATATAACAAATTAATTGTTATTTGAAGACATATGCAACCCAACAGGGTGGGATATCCTTTCAGAACATTAACACCAAGAAAATTTGAGCAGGTGTTACATATCTGATGATAACCCTTTTTGGAATGTGGGTCAGCCAACAAAAACATCGCAGAGTTCTATTTGTTGCTACTTCTCGAAAAAATTTGTGGCCATATGATATAGAGAATCACAAATATATTAAGATTTATGCAATAAATAATAACTAACAAGTTGTCTAGACCTTTAACAGATTTTCCAAAAATCACTCGGATATTCACTTGCTTGAACGAATTTTACCAAGAATCACAAATCACAATAGTTCTACCTGCTTGATATGTAACGATATACCAAAGTTTCATTTCAATCAAAGGTAAACTTTTGGAGTAATCGTCCTGTAATAAATGTTGACGCCAGTACGCCCGCCATCAGCAAACAACTTTGTTGCAAATAAATCACCCTAAAGCTTTTACAACTGGTATTACTCTGAACGACAATAATGAAAGACCAAACCCAAATACTAGTTTTGTTCTTTCAATAAATAATTTTGAATTTGGCGACTATATTGATTGCATCCTTCCCATTTAACATGAAATTAAGGATGTTCTGACATAGAAAGGTCTGCTTCATACCAAAACTTTAATCTAAAAATTGACAGAAAGGGCATGTTAAAAACAAAACTTTACCACAAGAGAAATGGCTTTAATTTTTCCCATCGTTAACTTTCGGTTTATGTGTAGCAACATTCAAGCCGCATAGTAAATTGTTTCTTAGTTGATATGCTACTCCAGGGTTTGTGTTTCCTATCATGACTTTATTAATAGATTGTTGCCGACAAGAAAACTTTTTTACGTAAGATAACTTATGGAAAGATTATAGTCATTACTCTGAAAATTTTCTTTCGTTTGAATTCGTTCCTATACCGGTTGTGAATAACCATTAGCTACCTAGTAACACTACGGATGCCATTGGTGGAGCAGGAGTTGCTCAACCTTTTTGAACACCTGAATCAACCTATACGTTTTTATACGGTTCGTGTTACGCAAGCTTTAATTTTCTGCTTAGCATTTTTGCGCACTGGTGTTGTTGGGTTTGTCTTGACTTAGCAATTTCTGTGTGCCCCTTTGGTGTTTTTTTTTCAGGACAAAATCAATGTACATGCAGTATTGAGAAATGATACTAGTACTTCATGCCTAAGAATAACAACCATCAGATCAGGTATTTTAATTTTTAAATGAAACAGTTTTATTGAGAAACAACTATGTAAAATTAGTATGACCCAGTGAGAAAAGCAAATGTACAATTTTGATTTGTTTGACGGAACTTTGTTTAACATTTTTAACCATTATATAGTATTAAAATGTAAGAGATGTCATTCCGGATGGAAGCAGAGGAATATGACAGGATACTATATAGATGTTCTACATTGATCCAAGGATTATCGAAATCAAATTGAATTTAGTGTCGACGAACTGTACTTGTACGGATACAAGGTTACGAAAGATGGCCTTAAATGTAAAAGCACCAAAACCAATGAAAATAGTGGGCAGTTTTCTAAGGACGATTGGCTAAGTATTAAAGCTAATACCAAAATATTCATTAACACCACAAATTCAAATAATTTCTCAAAATAGCATGTGCTGTAGAAAGCAGATGAAATGAAAACACGCTGGATTATTTCGAGAAATGGCCATTATATAACGATGCGAGGTCAGTTTTCATGAGGACTTGTCAGCCGAGTTGAAATAAGATTGATACCACTACAGTTTATTAGCCGTACAATGACAGAAACATAAAAGACATAATCTATTTAGTGGACAAAAACAGATTCAGTGTGTTCTTATCAGAAACTCGAAAATTTCAATATCATAACGACACATAAACCGCTGGACCAAAGGTATACAAAGCAACAATTAAAACTACTGTCGGTTGTGGACATGCTGGATAAGTGGTATTTGAATAAGTGATATACATATAGAAATAGGGCTCAAAAGGGAGTCTGGTCGGCTAAAATCCCCTTGCGTTAATTCCATGGTTGCCATCATGTATTGGTTAATTTGAAGATTGTTACCTATAACTTAATGAATTTTGCCACCTATAAGATTGCGATAATCAGAATCAAAGATAAAAGATTCCGCAACAGGTACTGCTCGCGGGACAGAATATGTTTACCCTTCCAGAGAACCTGGTTTTCCTCTTATTTTATGTTGGAGTTCTTGGAGTCAACGTTCATGTTCCATGTTGTTTTTGTTTGTTTTCTTTGTGAACTATGCATTTTTGATCGCTCCAACTATAATAATCTACAATTGACATATAGACGTACAGTATTTCCCAGAGCAAATGGTTCAGTAACAAATTGTAAATATACAAAAACAAATGAAATAATCGATCACACCACAAAATGTGAGCATTGGTGATATTCAACGCCGTCGCCAGTTTTTATCCATATAGAACCAATCGAACAAAACATGACTGCATTCTAAAAATAAATGAGAGAAATTACAACACTTTAAATGATCTGGTTTAACGAAAGAGATAAGACTTGGCAGGACAATACCAAACGGAGAAAATCATGCATTCCATCCTTCCGCATCAACAATCGTCATAGTGATATAGAAGGCAACGAGGCAGTCGCTATTACACCATGCACAAAGAAACAGATTCGCACTAGATATTATGAGGCCGTATTATCAACATATTATTATAGAATTGGACATTCGAGATGTTATAAACCTTGTTTTGTTATTAACCACTCTGCATGGTTCTAACAAAAAGTACTCTGAAGATGACATTTGCGGAATTCTAGATTTCTTGATTGACAACATATATGTTATGTTTGGTGGACGTATATTTCAACAATATGTCGATATTCCAATGGTGACCAACTGTGCACCCCTTCTCGCCAATGTATTCCTTTATTCGTATGAAGCTGACTTCATACATAGCCTCAGTCTGCAGAGAAAAAAGAAAAAGTTGGCTCAATCTTTCGGTTTCACGTTCCGGTATCTCATCTATCCTATTTAACTTGAAATCAAACATACTACAGAAAATGATATTATGCTTCATACCTAGACTTACACCTAGAAATTGACAGTAAGTGCGGGTTAAGAACAAAATTTTAAGAGAGATGACTTTGATTTTCCCATGTTATCCTTCTGTTCATGTCAGGCAACATTATAGCCGCACCTGCATACAGAGTGTGTATTTCTCAGTTGATATGCTACTTCAAGGCTTGTGCTTCGTATCAGGAGATTTTATTGATAGAGGGTTGTAGCTGACAAGAAAGTGACTGGGCCTAGGGTTTCTCAAGAAAAGATAAGGGTCATCACTCCGGAAATTTTTCGGTCGCAATCATGATTTGGTACTAAATATCCATTTCACAAATGACAATGGATATCTTCCCACTGTCGTGAATACAAATCCGTTCCTATACCGGCTGTGACTAACGTCGATTGTGACTATGCACCAGCTTTGCCTACTGAGTAACACGACAGGTTTTACTTGTTGAGCAGGAGTTGCTTCCCCTTTCGGAGCACCTTAACTCACCCTGGTTTTTGTAGGGTTCATGTTACTCCAGCTTTAGTTGATAGTGTTGTGTTGTGTGTTCTATGTTTGTCTTTCGTTTCATTTTGTTGACCATGGTCTTGTCTGTCTTCCGACTTACCGTTGTCCCTTTGCTATCTTCGAATTCACTTTATGTATATATTAAAAAGAAATTGTAATAAGGATACTTGACCAGAGGCTTTTGAGAGCGTGTATCGCTCACCTGATAAAACAATGCTAAGTAGAAAGTGATGAATGAAGCATAAAGAAACATGACTGATTGTATAGGTCTGGTCTTTCTTGTTATTTCTATTGTTTGCATTGTTTTTGTATCTATACTTTTAATTACGGTTTTCAAGATAATAACCATATATATATTTATATGTTTAAACAGAGAACGTTCCGTATGGCGCGCAAGTTCGCTTGCAGATAGGGACATCGGATAAAATTCCAAAAGGGGACCACCCAAGAACCCTTCTGCCTAATTCTAATAAAGTTTTCAGTGAAATTATTGACAAAAAACATGTCAAATGTTTCCCATAGGGTCCTACGTTGATTTATGTTATGTCGTAGCGTTCATGTCGAATTCTCATTGGGAAACACTTTATTATTGGCTCTAGAGGCCAGAAAAAAATTTAATTCAGTAAAAACATAAATTTCGTTAAAAAACTATCCAGACAACATTTCTGGCGAGTTTAGTTGGAATTTTCAAAGTTATCTGGTTAAAATAAACGTCTCTTAGGGTCCAATGATAAACGGCTGTCATTTTAATTTTCATTCGACAAAAGATTCACACGTCTGATTGAAGACGCGTGAGCAAAGGATTATTTCGGCAACATAACAAGGCAATTATCTAAGCTGTTCTAGAAAGTGGATCTTAGGGCTACGTTTTAATTTCAATCTACCAAAAATTTTAAGAACTGGTAGAAAACCATCTATAGACAACACTTCCTTCTGTGCTCAGTTGAGAAAGTTGTTACAGATGGACAGGTCATTAAGGGTCAAATGTTAACTAGGTAGGGTCTGGGGCCTTCTTGAATGTCAAATCAGCAAATGATTAACAAGATTTGTGGATGAACTTTCAACAGTCATTCCTTTAAGATAATGATTCAATTGGCTTTTCCAGAGATTGTCTATCAGCTGGTGGACACGTTTCAATTTCGAATTTTCAGTGTGGTAAAAACCATCTTAACAACAAGCCTTATCAGTTTTGTTGCATTAGGCAAACGATTCACAGGTTGGTAGAGGACTATACAGTGACAATTCTTGCAACATGATGCATTTTCAGTTTCAGCCAGTCAGAACGCTCTATTTGCTTTTGCGGCATTGTTTCAAGCCAGTCAGTACTCACTATTTGCTCTGGTGGCAATGTTTCAGTTCTGATCGGCAAACGATTTGACACTAGAGGCAAAGTTTCGATTCTGCAACCGAAGTTAAATATAGAGGCGCATTCAGGGAACAGTACGGCTTAGAAGAAGATTGAAATGAGATTCGACGACGACGACGACGGACCTAAAGATACAACAAAATCTCACATGGCATTTAAGCAAGGTTAGCTCAAAAGAGATAAATATTTAATTATAGATTTTTATGAAATCCAACATGCCTTAATTCTGTTTGGTAAAAAATAAACGTTTCAATGCCTAAACATTATTCGTGTAAAATATTTTTTATCATGATAAAATGCTTTAAACCTTTGTAAATGTTCTGTTTAACAGAACAAAATACCATGTTACCGGTGTATGACAATAAGATGGATTAAATTTGTTAAAGTATTTCATTCTCTCCGCACAAGAAAACTTGCATATATACGGAAAAGCATATTGAATAATTGAGCAACTTATAAAATAGTATAAATGTTCATATCAGATGTTAAATAGGTACTTTCTAGCTATTACACAGGACTCTTATCTAATTTTTTTCATAGTTTACTTTTACCTTTATAAAATAAAAAAAACAATAAACCATTCATTTTGCACTTTTATAAGGACCACCGTGTTGTCTTGCATACATGAAATATAAGGGGTCAATCAGAAAAAGGTAATAAAGCATGTATATGGCAGGTTACCATATAGAGTTATGTAATACGCATGAAGGCAATAGATCAAACCATCTTCCTAAAGTACAGAAAATACACACGGAATTTTTACGGAATTGTGTTCACAATTTAAGCCCTCCTTATAAACTGTCAAAAAGGTACTTTTTATATTTGATTGATTTTCGATGTATACGCAACTGCGTTTTTACGTATCGGGAGCTACGCTCCTTGAAGCTCTTTATAGGGTCCCTTGATTAGAAGTGAACATTTTTATTATATTCTATTAAGTGCAGTGGAGTGGGTTGAATATTCTTTTTCATATGTTTCCAACAACAGTTTTCTCTCATTATTTTTGGCGTATCCAAAAAGGCTTCACTTTCGGAAATCAAATAATAGTCCATCAAGAGCAACTGTAGTTTAACAACTCCGGATACGTATTGGGGTGGTTGTTAAGAAATCATGCACATTTTGTAAACATTGTATGTGGCATGTACTTCATATCAAATTTAATGACTTAATGTATGTAGAACCCAGATTACATCCGACATTTGTATGAGTTTTTCATGCTGATAATTCTTGTAAAATAGGAAAAAAAACTTTTGAAATTTAGAATCAAAGCACCCATCAAATATACGTCATCAAGAAATATAAGAATACATCGGCGTGTGTGGTATAATTAAGTAGCTCAGTCTGTATTTTATATGTGTCATTTTCCATAGCAGTTAATAAGTTTTTGACGATATCACGCTGAGGAAGCCAGATAAACTATGACCATCACATTATAACGTGATTGGTTGATTACGAGAACTTATGAGATAGGTGTGACCAATTTGTCGAAAATTATTTCCTATGATAATCACCGAGAAATGCGAGTGTTACGTTCCTTATGTCGGATGAAGATGGACATGATAATTTTTGACATGACAAGTGTCTGGTTATATCATGCAGTCATCTAGTCCAAAAGGCTCTATGTATATATGAATATATATCATAATATCTTAGGGACTGACTTTTTATCTATTCAGATTTTTTTCGAACGAAACAGATTTCTTATTATTGTTTTAGAGTAGTGAACCAGATTTTTATTGGGAAATTTCGCATATAAAGTTCACTTAAACATATCTCATCCTCCACGTTAAATTACGGTCTCTTAAACAATTTTGTTAACCTGCAATATTTTTGAATGAAAAACACTCGGTGGCACATTCTTTGAATGCTCATTCACGTGCTAAATGTTAAAAAGTTTTTTTAAAAAAAGCTTTTCTTCACTGTTTGTTGCAGTCCGATACCTATAAAATTTGTCTGCTGAATGAATATTAGAAGTCTCCAAGAGAAGTTTTTTTTATTTTTGAATGGACTGAGTTGTGATATTCATTTCTCTTTTCATATTAATAGCGGAATTAACAAGTATAGATTGAATTAGTTTATTTTGTCAAAACATATTTGCTGGTTAATTTTGTGTTGCTTGACGATTCTATCAAAATATTTGTAAATTTTAAATGAAAGGGTAAATTTATTTTCCATTGGTATATATGTGTATTAGAACTGTTTACTACGATAGTAACTGATTACAGTATAAAGTAGTTAGTATCCTCCCAGCATCACGTCGGCTGACCAATCAGAATGCATGAAGGGTGCTATATCAGAATCACTTACGATGTTAATTTCTATGCCAAATTATGCATAAAACTGAGATCTATGTCAGTATTATCTTAATCTCAGA
>JARWCS010000007.1:2139510-2151933 GCA_034783895.1 Geukensia demissa | reverse complement strand
AGTAACACGAACCCTACAAAAACCAGGGTGAGTTCAGGTGCTCCGGAAGGTAAGCAACTCCTGCTCCACTAGTGGCACCCGTCGTGTTACTCAGTAGTAAAAGCCGGTGAATACATACAGCTAATTTCTCTCAGACTCTAGTTTTTTTCACTGGATTTGCCCCTGAAATTTTTTGGATATTAAGAATTTTTTTGTATCTTTTACCTTTTTTAGCTCACATGGCTGACATGAGCTTTTGTCATCACTTTGCGTCCATCATTGTCATAATCGGCAGCAGCTGCGTCATTTAACCTTTTGTTTTTTTTTTTTATTATAAAAATTCTGAAACCTTTGGCATAGTCCCCACACATAGTGTAATCAATGTTCCAAATCTCATCTTTGTACGTCTGATGGTTCCTGAGATTATTCTTGACATTTGCGGCATACATACGTACATACATAGGTACGTACAACAAACAGCAATACATGATCCACGGCTATCACTATAGTGCAGGGATAAAAACAGTTTGATCAATTCAACATCAACATTTATCATGAATTTAAATTTTTTGAGTTGCCACTGCCAGGAAATTCATCGTATCAGTGTTTCAGTGTTACTTTGATCAGGGAATCAATGGGTGAAAGGGTTAATGCATTTTTCATTTGATTACTGACAGATTATCAAGACAAAAGTTGTTATATTGGTTGATTTTTGTGTCCATCACATAACTATTTTAATCATATAACTGTTTCCTGGCATTAGTTTCCTAAAACATTTACATGTAAATTGACATTTTCCTCAACACAAATATTGACCTATCAAATGACTGGGTTTCAGTATTTAAGATAATCTCAATTTAAAAATTTAACAAGTTAAAGAGCCAGCACATTACTGTGTCCACGCTTACCTTAGTGTTTATACAACTTTTTCATTTCAGTATGTTGCAGTTGTGCAGTTTTGTGTATCCAAAGAACCTTAGTTATATGTTTAAGTTTTTGGAAATTTAAACTTGCAGAAATTTGTATAATTGAAGTAGAACTCAAAATGAATCAAAATCTTGGTTGAAATGGCTCAAACATGGGCCACTAAATGCCTTTTTAAATTTAGTCCATTCTGAGTTCGTATGTTTCAGAACCAATTTAATTGGTCCTAGAGGTGTTCAAACTACTTGAGTTGGACTATTTGTTTTTGTAACAATGTCAGTTAGATTTCAGAAATTGAATGAGCATAAGATGACACCAAATAAGAGCTCTTAAGTATAACATACATACAGACTTTCAGAGCAAGTGAATTTGAGTTACCTCAATACTTCTAGTGCATTAGTACATATACCTATATTGAAATCTGATAATACTTACCAGCAAAAAGCTTTAGACAGATAGATGGTCAAACAAGCACTAATGTTAGATACACAATCTAAAACCAGACTTATCTTAAATGTAGGTGTGTGTCAGAAAGTAATAACTGTAATGTATTTAATTTGTTTGGGAAATTAATTTCCTTTTTTATGTCTCCATTAAATTCAGGAAGTTGTAGGATTTTTTTAGATTTTGTGAATTTGTTCATTATTTCAGCAGATTTTATTTTCTGTTGGATTATGAATATAGACATTAAGAATATTTCCATTTCTTGGATCAAACTTTAATAGCAGTGACGGATCCAGCTCAAAACCCTGCATCCACCCCTGAATTAAGGTAGATGAACTTGTTTTCTGCTTTGCATTCTTACTTACTTGATGCTTTGGAACCATTAGATGCCAGTCATTGGTGAAAAATATTTGCTCTTATCATATTGAATTAGCAAAAAAAAATTTTTTAGCACATCACAAAACAGGAAGAACATTTGTGTAGAAAGTAGAGCATGTCTACAGTTTGTTGTGGGGACAGTTTTGTTCATTATAATATGTATCAAACTTGCTAATGCTACAAATATATTCTGAAGGTTCTGGGCGAACGTTTCACAAAAAGTTTTATGACTACTCCTAACTCTTGCACTTGAGTTCATTTATATAGTTTACATGGCTCAAGTTCTAGTTTTCTGTGTATTATCTTGTTTGTTGTTGTTTGTCATCACTTCATTTGGCCATGGTCTTGTTTGTCTTCAATCAATTTTTGTTTGCTCCTTTGGTATCTTTCTAAACTTTTTATGGCAGGGTTTTATTTTCAAGTTTTTGTTTTACTGTTACTGTTTCTTACTTTATCATAATTAGAGCTTTTCCTTTGTCATTTACTTCTGGTACTTTGTATTTTTTTTACAATTAGCAAACCTTTGTGTGTATAACATAATATGCAGAAATAAGTGACTGTGAAATCCGTACAGGAATATAGTTTTATTAAGCAATAACTACAGATTATAAGGGTGTAGTTTCATTGCAAGCGTCAACAGTTTCTACTTGCGTGGTGGCACTACTGTTCGATCCAATATGGAGCTCATATATGCGCCGTCTTTGTTGAGTACACCAAACAGAGCCAAGCATATCTAAAAGTTCTTGGCGAAATGTTCTTGAGCAGAAAAGGCAGACATAAAAAATTGTTATAGTATTAACCCATGCCATTGAATGCCCGATTATTCTGGCTTTAGCCAGCTGGATCATAAATTTACGATCATGTAACCAAGATGGTGGATATGTGCTATCAACAACATTAATGACCGTTGGTGGAATTACAAAAATAAAGTATACCATAGATAATCCAAGTGTCGTGTATGTCAGTACCATGGGTAATTGTTCTTGATGGCGTCCTTTAGTCGGACGTTTTAGGCACAGTCCTGTTAGTATAGACACATCAAATATAAATATAAGGGTTAATGGGATAAATGAGTAAAAGCTTGCTGACATCCAAGGCCAAATAACTGCATGGAGATCTTCATTGTGAAAAAAATAACATTGTCCCATGAGCTCGTACAACCACATGGCATGAATGCTGACCACTACTAGGCCAACCATTATAATGACGGCCACAAATTTGGCCATGAATAGTGTACACATACTGGATACATGTTTGGGTTGCCATATAGTTATGTGCCGATCAATCGTCATAGCCACCACAAACCATATGCTGCTATAGGTTATGGCACGGCTGATAAACTGCCACAAACGACATAACCAGTCTGATTGATTATCAATTGTTTTCACATTTGCCATAAATGTTACCCATTCTGAACCTAAAAATAGGTACAGAGTGAGCAGGCTTGTTACGGCATAGGCAACAATATAAAAACTTATAGAATAATTGCAGAATGGAGGGCGGCGCATGACAAGAATGGTTGTTATGTTCCCTATTGACCCTAAGAGAATGAAAATCGGAGGCACCCAGGTGGTCATGATGAGTTCTAACTCATGAATAGAAGGCATGTCGTCAGGCTCAGGAATGTAATTATCTATCGCTAGACTTTTATTTTGAGGCATTTCCGATACATTGTAATCATTTCTGTTTGTCACATTGGTCATATTTCCGAAGCCGACAGTATAATTTGACATCACTCTGACATGATCAACACATCAATTTCAAAAATGGGATTCCTTAATGAAAAAATATAGATGTTGTTTGTATTTATTCCAGCCTAAATAAAGTTGATTTCTTTAATTTAAATCCTTTATGGCACAGCAGTTTTCACAGCAAATTTACATTGGGTTCACAATTGCAAATCATCAAATCTTCACTTTAATTTGCTTGGCTTAGCAATTACATAACTCCTTTTTTCATCGAGAGTGGTTTTATTGAAATGTTTAACGATTTATTCAACTGACTTGATACCTTTCAATGCCAGCAAATATCGATGTCACATCAAAATCTGCAAAATAAAGAAAATTAATGATTTAATTGAAATCTAAGAGGTTGAAAGAAGTTGATCTTCAAATCCGGTATTAAATAATGTAAGGATTAAAACTTGTGATTGATAAATGGGATTAGAAAGGTGCCAGTTATATTATTTTAATTGTGTCACTGGAAGTGCAGTTGATAAGGCAGAAAAGAACAAGGAAAGTACATGTCACTGTTAGGGAGGTGCTATGCTACTTTAGAATAATTTGTTTTTTGATAGGAGATCAGAAATCAATAGCCTTCAAAGGATGCAGTTTCTGAGAAGAATATCATAAAAGCAATTATTGAAAAATTTGGAATTCAGGATTCCTTATTAGTGCATGAAATAATTTTCTTTGGTTTGATGTAAAATGGGTTGTTGACTTTTCTTTCATTTTAAGTTTAGGAGAACTCTGTTTAAAATGAATTTAATGTGATATTTATAAGAATATGCAATAAATGCCAGAACGACACCATCCACATCTTACATACATGGACCAAAAATAGGATAATTTGTAAACTCTATGAATTTGAAGTCACATTTAAGGAGCAAATGAAACCTATGACGGTTGATAAGTCAAATAAATTACAATGTTGGAAAGATGTTAACTGTATCTTTCCAACATACAATCAAGTACCCAAAAATAAATAAGACTAAAACATATAGACATTTGAATTATTGTTTTATGATTTTGTTTTTTTTTTCTGTTGACAACCATAAACCTCTGGTAAATAGACCATTATCTGGATCTTGTTGGTAAATAAGCCATTAATTCTACAACTCCTTATCTCACTGAATGTTTTCCATAGGCCAAATAATAATTATAAATTTTCTACTATCCCATCTGACCCTGTTTTTTTCTACCTGCTATGGTTTTTGCCTCTTTTTTATCAAGCAATATATACCAGTAAGTCTGAATAAAATTTATTATCACAAAATCTTTTGTCCAACCTTATCAACTCATTTTTTGCCAAAGAATTCTGGCAAAACTAACCATTAAGGTCTTTAATAATGAACCATAGTCCATACCATAACGGAAGCTGTAAAAAGCCCCAAAACACATAATGTGAAACTATTTATAAAGCAGGACAATCAACCTAATCTATTGAAAAAATGGTGAAGCAATAACAATAAAGGACTATTTTTAAAATACGACAGCCACTAGAATACAGGTTCCTGGCTTAGGACTGGCAAGATAAGTATGTGGCAGGGCTAGACCAGTTTGTGGGCACTCAATCCTTCCCCTAATTTTTATGACATCCTGAATTGTCTTAAGTGTACAAGCCACTTATCCCAGTTTATTTCTGAAGTTGTCAGTAAAGAAACAAGTATACTTTTAACATAGCTACATTGTCTGATAAAACAGTTTTTCAAGTTTGCTTTCAGCTGAAATCAAAATAGTTTACATTAAAGATGTATTGTTTCCATCAATTGATGTTAAGTATGACTTTACCCAACAGTGTTATGGGAATAAAAGTTTTTAACATGATATGGTTTCCAAGCTACCAACCTTTCACTACACATTCCATGAGATTTTTTATAGCCAATTTTATTCAAGACATGGAATAACAGTTTCATAAGTATGTGATGCTATAAAACTTTGCTCCAGACAAAATAAATATTGCTATTAAACAGTCATTTTTCTTGTATATCATAAAAGCAAAAACAAAACCAATTCTGAGCTTTTGTCATCACTTGAGGTCAATTGTCCTCTATCCATTAACTTTATATTTTAATCTTCTCTGAAATATTTAGGCCAAATGCAACCAAATGTTACAGGAAGCATTTATGGAAGATTCTTAAGAGAGTTCGCTCATTTTGTCCAGATTGCACAAAAACATGGCTGCCATGGAAGGTTTTAGTTTCTGCTTAGCTTCTTCTTGGCCAAATTGAACAGTATTTTGCAGGAAGCATTTGTGCAATATCCTGCTGCCATGGCCAATTCAGGTTTCTGATTGGCTGATACATTAAATAATGCCAAATGGAATAATATTTGACAAGAAATATCTATGGATGTTTAACAAATGTTATGTCCACTATTGGCAATTTAATATTCGTTTTTTGATTGACTAAATGTCAGGTGAGGAATACAGGGTCAGCATTCTGAGCCTCAAGTTTGTATAAGGTTAAAAGGAAGGGTGAGATTTACAGAGCCCTGCCACAGTTTGGCATCAAAAATAAATATGTTGATATTTTTCATACAGTGACCTAATATTGTTTTTTTACTGTAGTGCAGATAGTCTTTTAATCTTTAGTTGTTTACTTTAAATTATTTGAATTTTCTTTTGCCCTAAATGAGCCCCTGACAGCCCAGAAATGAAAAAAAATCACATCACTGAACTGCAGTATAAAATCTTTTTTTTATGTTTAGACAAAGGTTTAATTAGTAGTGGATGTTAGAATATTTACTACTTTTAGAATTATATTGTTTGCATCAGTTACTGTAAAGTCTGACTATACCTGTAGCTTTATACCAGTAAAACATGCAATATTTTATTGCTACTGTGTGATATTAAGGTTGAATTGATCATTAAAATGTTATTCCTTTACTATCATATGCATTGGAACATAAAAAATTCATTAAATGCATGAGTAGCATGCAAATTGGCACTTTTTACATTGGCCTTCATAATATACCTGCATATCTTTGTTTTACTAATTAATGAATGGAAAAGGAAGTGTCTATCAAACAGTTGTAACATTTATAATGATTTCAGCCATGGTTTTGGTCCTTATGAGGGGAATAGTCAATAAAAAAGGAGATGTGTCTATCAAACAGTTGTAACATTTATAATGATTTCAGCCATGGTTAAGGTCCTTATGACGGGAATAGTCATAGAAAAAGGAGATGTGTCTATCAAACAGTTGTAACATTTATAATGATTTCAACCATGGTTAAGGTCCTTACAAGGGGAATAGTCATAGAAAAGGAGATGTGGTGTGATTTCATGTGTTTCTACACTTTTTTGTCTTCATAATGAATTCAGTGACAGCCATATTGTTAAGAGCAGAAATTAACATATATTGATGAAATCAGATTATAAGTCTTTTATTTACTGTATAACTATAGTTTTATTATTTTATCAGTCTAGTCCTATCATATGACTAAGGTACACATGAACTTTGATATATGATTTTCATGACACTTCCGCAATGCCTAAGTCTGCACTTTTCTGTACAGCAATAATTAAAATGTCATAATCATCATGATTCTGATGGCATAGACTGAAGAAAAAATTAAGATAGCAATATCATTTTATTATGTAATTTAGAGAATTCGGTCATTGTGGTTGTATGTATATTTTCACTGCACCTGATAAAGCTGCCACCTGGATAGGTTCTGTGCAGCACTATAGATTAAGCCATAGTTGACCATTACAAGTACCCATATACCCCAATATATAAACAGAGGTTTTTTTTTACTTAAGACAACATATATTTGTTTCAGAAATGTTGCTTTATCATGTTAACCAGAATATAGAATAACTTCTGACAGTCTTGTATTAAGGTTAAAAAAAACAGTCTATTGAGTTTTAATAAGACCTAGTTGAAATAGTCAGATATTGAGTGGTTATAAGTCCTATATGGTTTAGTGATATGATCTAGTTAGCTCTGCCTTATATAGAGTAGTGATATGACCTGTTTAGCATTCTTATATGGACAGGTCATATGAACTGTTTAAGTT
This sequence comes from Geukensia demissa, assembly GCA_034783895.1. NCBI lineage: Eukaryota > Metazoa > Mollusca > Bivalvia > Mytilida > Mytilidae > Geukensia > Geukensia demissa. Next base: position 2,144,467 of record JARWCS010000007.1, on the reverse strand, counting down.
GTAATATAACCTAGTTAAAACAGTCTAATATTGAGTTGTAATATAACCTAGTTAAAAGAGTATGATATTGAGTTGTAATATATAACCTATTTAAAACAGTCTGATATTGAGTTGTAATATAACCTAGTTTAAAGAGTCTGATATTGAGTTGTGATATAACCTAGTTAAAACAGTCAGGCATTGAGTTGTAATATAACCTAGTTAAAACAGTCTGATATTGAGTGGTTATAAAACCTAGTTAAAACAGTCAGGCATTGAGTTTAATATCTCCTAGTTTAAAAAGTCTGATATGTAGTGGTAATAAAACCTGGTTAAAAAGTCTGATGTTGAGTGGTTATATGACCTGGTTAGAATAGTCTGATATTAAGTGGTAATATAATCTGGGTTAAGAAGTCTGATAATTAGGGGTAATACATTAAACAGCCTGATATTGAGTGGTTATGTAACCTAGTTAAAACAGCCTGATAATGAGTTGTAATTTAACCTAGTTAAAACAGTTTGATATTGAGTTTTGATAAAATCTAGTTAAAAAAATTCAGATACTGAGTTGTAATATAACCTAGTTAAAACAGCCTAATATTTAGTTGTAATATAACCTTGTTAAAACAGTCTGATATTGAGTTGTAATATAACCTAGTTAAAACAGTCTGATATTGAGGTGTAATATAACCTAGTTAAAAAATATAATAAGATAATGAGTTGTAATTTAACCTAGTTAAAACAGTTTGATGTTGAGTTTTGATAAAATCTTGTTGTAATATAACCTAGTTAAAAGAGTCTAATATTGAGGTGTAATATAACCTTGTTAAAACAGCCTGTTATTGAGTTGTAATATAACCTTGTTAAAACAGTCTGATATTGAGTTGTAATATAACCTAGTTAAAACAGTCTGATATTGAGTGGTTATAAAACCTGGTTAAATCAGTAGTAAGTTGATTGACCTGTAATGTGAGCTGGTAAAGTTAGACTGATATATGAAATAATTCTTTATATCCATTTATCTCCAGGAGACCATTTTTTGCCTGTGATGTTCTATAATTTAATTGGTTCTAGTTTTACAAATGGCAGACAGTTTTTGAAGTTATTAATTAAGTTGGAGGATTCTAAGAATTTATTTGATTCAATTCACAGAAATCTATGTTAGCTGTTAATCAGTTTATATCTCCAAGCATTAAATGGAAATCTATCAAAAATCTATTTTCTTGCCACAGATGGATATAGCTAGTGATTCATGGGTCTTGAAGTGCTACTGTTGTAGACCAGTGTAAATACTAGCATGTATGGTTAATATGCATGATTCTCTTACTTTGAATAGCACATTTCATTGATAATATTTCAAAAAATGTTCCTCATATTCCCTGTATGCTATTATGACTTGGTTTTCTTTTTATTACCATGTTTTTGTACAGGAGGGTTCATATGTTCTGGGCTGAGTGTATGCACCTGTTTCCAACTGAAAAAATATGAAAATTGGAATGAATTTCCTTTAAATTTTTGAAGAAATCTTTACCTCCAAACCCTGGATCTGCCCCTTCTCTATATAATAACATAATCGCTTTGTAAAAATAAATTGAGTTTCTTATTCAGGTAAAACATGCCACAATTTAAAAAAAAAATATGGGGAAGTCATTAGTGAGAAACTAAAGTGATATAATAGTTAAGATGGAATCTTTTATGGTTCTTCCCAAGAAATACACCTTTGCAGTTCTGATAAAGATAATTGTCTGTATTGGTTTTTTTTACCTGAGATTGATTGATTGCTGCTTAACATCCAGTGGGCAATTTTTCAGCCATACTCAGAATGGAAACATTAAACATCAATAAAAGGATTGGAAATATTGACAAAAATGTGGTTTGGTTAGGGCCTGAAAGTTGTACTTGGCCTCATAAAAACAATTGTAAGCAGTCTTTCATATGCATAGAACATTGATTTTCTTAACATGGTGCATCTTTAACATTTACCTCCAGACAGGTTACCCCACAACCAGTGCCCATTTCCCCAGTACTTTCTGTGGAAAGGGTTGGTCGAGTATTTATACATCCTGCTTAGCCAAACAAATGCCCATTTGCAGGGTTTTTACTTGAGAAACCATACACTCATTTCGATACCCAAGGGGTTTTGACTTCAGTATGACTGTAGATAAGTAGAGGCTGCAAAAACCCTTTTAACATGAGACAAGAGCCTTTATTTTTTCGATAATTACAGTGTACATTGCTTATAGAGCAACCATTTAATTTATATATGAACTAGTTAACAGCAAGCTAAGTCCAACAAATTTATGAAATAAGATGCAATGAAATGCACCTATTTTGAAGGTTTCTGAACGTGATGTAAAACAAAAAGACAACGTTTGCGTGCACAATTACTATAATGTTATCTGCCCAATTTGATATCCGTCCATTATGTTATTATTGAAAATTATGTAGAAATTATAATTGTACTGCTATAAATCTTTCACAGGTTCACTTTAATTAATTTTTATTGTACAACATTGCAGGAAAAGCATTGTTATGTGAAAAGAATAAAAATCAATTGTAGTAGAATTATGCTTCCCTGAATGGCTGGGTTTCATCATAACATTTTTAATTTACTAGCTGCAGTTTGCCAGGTTATGAGGTGTGAACTAATTATCTCATAGGTGTTTCTTTTTAATGCAGTGTAATATTGACTTGCTGTTGGAATTTTCAGTTTCTAGGTTCCTGTATTTTAGGATTCTTAATTATGTCTTATAATTTGACAACAAATTCTATGGTATATCTCATCCATGGTGATCAATGAATTTATATTTATTATCTTAGGCCAACATTTTTTTATTTGCTGTTTTACAGGACTGACCAACCTACCTTAGTTTCTAAGAAAATGAAATACAATGTAAATCATCCATTTTTTTTCAAACCCTATCCTATTTTTTCCCACTTTATACAAACAAAATATCATGTTCATAATCAATACAAAATAATTTTTAAAAAGGTTATGTTTTTAAATATATCTCTCTAGATTTTTACTTAATAACATAAATATATGCAAAGATAATTTACACTTCTTTACTTATTCTTAGATTCCTTTAAAATAAGGTAATAACTTCCTTCATTTGACTAATTTGCACATTAAAGCACCTTTTATGTTTTCCTCTTCACAACTTTTTTTTGAACCTCCGCACCAAATTTTTTCTTGAAAATTCCTGTAAAACAGAAAATAAAAAAGTGTTGGCCTTACATTGTTAGAAATTCTAATGTCTAGATACAAAGGTGGAACTTCAGAAATTTTGTAATTAATTGCTAACAATGAACAAGTCCAGCAGCAAACCACTTCATAGTATTTTGATTGTCAAAGTGATTTTGATAAACCAGACATGGAAATGAATCGGTTTGTTATAAAAACAGTGTATTTTTGTTGTTTGTTGTGCAATAATAGAGTTAAATGTTTCTGTCCTCTGCTAAAATTGGTAATCATGCATAAATTCTTCATAAGTAATTGAGAAAAAGTTTAATCATATGTGATGAGAAAAGTTTTTACCTACTGGCATTTACCATTAGGCATATTTGTGCACATATGAAAGGTCAACATGAAGCAAATACCTATGCCTTACAGAAAAGATCCAGTTTTTTATCCTACGGTGGTGTAAGGGTGGGTTGTCATTGATATTGTTGTACAGAAATGTTAATATAATTAATGACATTCACCAATGACTCCCGTTTGGTGTTGCCACTGCACTATCAGTATTTTGGTGTCGTTACTGCACTATCGGTATTTTTACTTCTTAGCATTAGATTTTTCTCCAAAATCTATCAGTTGCCGCATGTGTGAGAATTTCTGTTGTGCGTGAAATTTCCCATAAACGCTATGTCACACAACAAAAACATTATAGTACAACGGAGACACTAAGCGGAAGAAAAAAGTGGGTGTTATTCATTGAGCTGTGTTAAAAGAAATTCTGTATATGTTTTTGACTGACACATTTTCCCTTTGAATTGTCCTTTGCCTTATAGAAAGTTTTTTTAAAAAGTGGAAAAATATGTATCAAACAAATTCATGTGTGTACAACGGAAACTTCCCTGGAAATCCAGAAAAAACAAAGTACATTTAAACTTCTAAAGGAAAAACCAGAAAAAAATAAGTACAAGCAAAACCAGTTTGAAGGTTCTGCTTCAATAAGAATGAAACTATCATATTGTAATTATAATTAAAAAAGTACTGTTTGCTGCTATTTTGCTGTCTTTAAACTATCAATCTGTACTTAGCAATTGTGATTTCCAACAGCTAAAGCCTTTATACAAGAGATATTTCAGAAGATGACATCATTTTTAGTGTCTACAAGCTTCTTTTTTCTGAAACAAGTCTTTACATAATGTTGTTGCATTATAAGAATTAATTGAATAATATTGATTTCAAAGAAATTGCTATTGTCATGAAAGATTGTACATGCAGTGTGTGTTGAATGCTAACAAGCAACCCAACATAACCATGTTTTTTAACAATATTGAGCATTAGTTTGGAATGTCAAAATGAAATGATGATATAATGCTAACCCACTGTGTTTCAGTCTCAACAGTATAGATTTCAAAGTGTTGTCCTGCCAAGTTAAGTCTGGTCTGTATGGATTATAGTCCTATTGAATATAGTGTTTGTTAGAGATACTCTGACTTATATATACACTGGATTCATTTGATGTAAAAAATTTAGAACTATCAATATTTTTATACGACCGCAAAAATTTGCGGACGTATTATGGTATGGCGCTGTCGTCGGCGGCGTTGGCGTCTGTAGACAGGTTGGTTTCCGCACAATAATTTTTGTTCTAGTTTTATATTATGGTATGATGCTGTCGTTGTCGTCGTCATCGTTAGGCATCTGTAGACAGGTTGGTTTCCGCACGATTACTTTTGTTCTAGTCAACCAATCCTTTTAATATTTAAGGACATTGATAATTGGTTCTAAATAAAGGTTGGTATTGAT
>JARWCS010000007.1:2094365-2105700 GCA_034783895.1 Geukensia demissa | reverse complement strand
ATTTCAATGAAATAATTGTAGAATAAAAATTTTATCAAATTTTATAGGATGCACAGTTTCTTTTTTCCATGAGTAGTTATCACTGGTAGAATTTTCTCTAATTTTGATATGTTTCAACTTTGGCACTGTACTTTAAGTAAAAGAAAGATGATCAAGTTTGTGATGGTGCGATTTTAAAAGTATGCTTATTTTTCCAAAGAATGCACTACGGAAAATAATTGTGGTCTCAGACCACTTACTTCTCGAACTAAAACAGCTAAATTGTTTTGGTCCCTGTACTAGTGACGTTTAGTCTGCAGGTCAACGACATTTGCATACTTTTTATTGGATATCTCAGAGAAATATACATACACATGTATATATGCCTCTGGATATCTTTTACGAATAAATGTTATAATTACTGAATGGAAATGACCTTTTCAATAGACAGTTTTATTACACAGGTAATATCCCAGGTGTTACGACAAATACATACAAAATGCTGCATACTGCGTATCAATTGTTATATCACTAAAGATACCGCCCACAAAGCACATCAGGTAAAAAAACGTAGCTAAATCTGTCACTGCATGCATGTCACCGGTTAAAGAAAAAGCATATGGCTGCATACCACTCATGGTTAACATCTGACACTTCAGAATGTATCGACCATGCTCATCTCTGTTTATTTTGCTACTCATTGACACTGCTCTTATTTCAAAATATTAGTTTATACAATTGAGATGGGGAAATGCTTTATAACAATAAAAGAGTTCGACATTTACCACATGTTAGCAGAAGTATCCTTCATAAACTTCCGTGTAAAAGGTTAAATGAATGAAATAATCAATGATTATATTAAATACTAGAGTGATCATTAAGATAATGTGAAAATTTACACTCATTATGGATGCATCGAAAGACTAAATTATTTTGATAAAGACATCAGGTATTCAATTATAAAGTGATGTGTTGCTTATGCTAAAAAAAACATTTTTGTTTGTCTCCTTTAATTTTTCCACATACGTGTTTATATTGTTGATGATTCAAAATGCAAGTTTACCATGGTGAGTTTCGTTCTTGAAATGTGAAAAGAAAACACGAAGTTAAAAAAACAATCCGATGAAAGTTTGTCGAAGAAAGACTCCCGACAAGCATGTCAAAATGATCAAATATTTTACTATACTATACATAGAAAAACATACAAGTGACAACTTAAAGTACATGCTGTTGTGTTTGGACAGTAATAAGTAATTGGAAAAAATTGCAAACACACAAAAAAATATGCAATTAAAATTTGCCAAATTCATTAAGACGGTACTAAAGAATAGACAACAACATCCTAACAACCTTTTATTGATTATTTAAACCCTGAAAAGTGTTAAAGTGCAAACAGATAAATAACAATTTAATCACAAACCCTTGAAAGACCGCCTGTAGAAATGATCCATTGCGCATGAACATGATTTATTGAATTGAACCCTAGTATCATCAAGTCAAAGTGTTTTTGGTTCAACCCCTTTAATGAAATGATGGGAAATGTCAAAGAGGGTGGCCTTAGTAAAGTGTATGTGACCATCTTATAGTTTACAAGAGATAATAAAATTGAGATTTATGTCTTGACATGCACTTCAGTGTAATGTGGCAAAACGCCACTATTTGTTCTAATTATGTTTAACTTAACTGTTTGATCGGCAAAATGACGCGTGACTAAGATTTAAAAAATCTTATTTTGAAAAAACAGTTAAAAATGATAGCAAAAGATTAATTTTCTGTTGTATTTGGAGCTGTCAGAAGATAAATATTACGAAAACAAGACTGACCCGTTACCAGTAAACGCATGTGTTCTTGGAAAACATTGCAAAATCAAAGAAAACAAATGAATAATGGCACATACATGAATGCAATAAGCATTTAGAAGTACAAGTGTTCTTTTGTCTGTTCAATGTTTCAAATAAACGAATGCAGCCAAGACTTTTCAGTAACTACTGAAAATCTTAGCCTTTGTGCCTATATACGGCTGGGATACGCTTAAATGTTTCGAATAAGTTCTACATATGATCTCTTTAGCAATAAACAAATATATAGTATTTGTCCAAAGTTAATACTTTGATTTTTCCACACAATTCCGAACTTAAAAGGTATGTCATGTGACATGTGACACAGAGAATATGTCAGCCTGTCTATGAAGATTTCCAATCGTTTAATTATTTGGTAAGGGGTGTAAGAGTTCGTATGTTAAACTTATTTGAAATTCTTGACTATAGGACAACTCAATTGTTATAAAACTAGTAAAAACAGAAAACTATTTAATCACTCCTATTTAAACATACTTCCATTCATCCTCATATGAACGCATCAACTCTAACAGACATGAAAACATTTAGTACGACATACAAAAATGAATTCAAAACTTTACGTTCTTTACGATTGGTGTCACTGTGTAATAAATGTTACTCTTGAGGACACTTATAATATATAGATTTATAACTGGTACGTATTTATACCTTGAATTACTACGTTTTTTAACTTAAATAATATTTTTTAAACAAGAACACATTCTATCAAAATTTTACATGTTTATATTTTCTGGATTCCAATTCAGATCCGTGAAAATGATAAGACTACAGCAGAATAAAGAATATCTTCACTAAATTGAGAAACATTCCGCGCACTTTACAGGATAATTGCACTATAGAACGACAGATCAATCAGGGCGATAAAATTTTCGATCAATGTATGTTTTCAGGAAGAATTAGATTACTTTGAAATATCTTGATTCCCCAGGATTACTGGATTCCCAAACCACCATTGGCTTTTAGGACATTTTCTGCCACACAATAACTTCTTACACTGATCCGCAACAGGATACTAGTGATTAGATGAAAACATAGTCCAGAAACGCATCGCGTATGAATATAAGCTTCGTGACGCATTAGAAAGTGTCAGTCTGACAACTATGGTGAACTATTTACAAGAGAATGCGAAATCTGTTTTCGGGATCTAGCTTTCTGTATTGAAATCTTCACAAATTATCTAAATATCATTTAACAAACGAGAAGAGAACATTTCAGCTTGTCTGATTTAATTTCTGACAAACCGTACCGAATATTATCCGGTCGCTCACTATTGAATTAGAATCGATCCGATCATAAAACGCCCAGATTTGTTCTTCTGTTGTGAAGTATATAGTGACTTAAACTCATGTCGGTAATTGTCTTAACAATTTTGTTCTATACATTTGCAAATTTGTTTAAAACCTATTTTCTTATTAATATTTTAGTGTTTGATTATTTGACAGCTATTATGCTTTGTGCACTAACATGGATAATTATGACCAGCTTTAACAAAATAGAACTTTATAAAAACATAAATGAATGAAATTTTAATTTCACAAATATCAAGTAATTTTTAGTAATTGGATTGTCTGTTTTCAAAAATAAAATAAAAAAACGGTTTTTACAGAAATATGATATTTAAAAAAGCTAAATCTGCATGCAATGTCAGAAAACGATATAAATTTAGAATTAAATTGAGTGAAGTTTTGTTAAATACTCAATTTATTGAAAGGATTGCATTAAAATAATTCTAATGTTGGTTTTTCCATAGTAAACAGAAATCTCCAAGTTCCAATTCTGGAAATGCCCAGGACAATGAATCTATACCTGATTATTTAAAAATTTTAGCGAATTGAAAATTTAAAACACATAAAAAAGATAGAATAATAACTGAAAATAAATAAATAAAACCAGTTCTTTATTTCCGCAATAATGTTTACACCACAAAGCTGTTTGAAAACCCTACAGGCAAAACATTATCTGTTTATTTATTGAAATAAGAAATTTGTTTTTATCAAAGTATTTAAATATATTTAAAACCCTAATTTATCACATTTTAAATACAACCTTCGTAGTTGTAGTCTGTTATTTGGTCCATTGACACCAGAGATACTTCAAGCAACTTTCGACAGCTTAGACCATACTGGCTATTGTATTGTTTAATTACATGGTCCTTTGTCCATTCAATGACCAGTAAAAGCGACAACTCTTAAGAATAATATCCACCATGACCACTTTCATTTAAATGTTTTCTTTATTTTTCATCTGTCATTTAATTATCGGTTAAATAATTAACTGAATACCCATCATTTGAGGACCATGCTGTGCTCCATCGCTTTGGACGTCTGCCTGTCCCAAGTTTTATGTTGTAGTCCTGTTGGTTCTGGGTTTTTAATAGTTTTGCCTCATTCTTGATGTTCTGAAAGTGAGCATCCTTGTCTGCCGGTGAGATAACAGGTCAACACATCAGAAAGAATCCGTCCATCACCAATAGCCAACGTGTAAATTAACTGTCAGCCATTTCAAAGTTCCGCTGACAGAGCTAACTATAGGCTGGATGGCGAGTAATTCTTTATACTAGCAAACATTATAGTTTGTAACAGACTTTAATTCATCCTGACCACAAGAGTGGTTATCAGAACTATTTCAGTACATAAGATAATTTAAAACTGAGCCTTATTTAACGACTGGTATGATTAACGACGACGACATAGAAGACAAATTTTAACAATTTCATTTGAATAAAACTTGATATATTTTATTTTGGAATTAGTTTTTTTCAGATGAGTGAAATGATTTTACTTATATTTTAATTCTCTGAGTTTCTCGTTATACTGCTTTTAAATTGTTCCAAAGTTGTACATTTTCATCATTCTATATCTCTGTGTTTTGAAAGCTTATCATAACAAACTTTCCTGCGACGGAGATGACCGACAAAGCAACCAAAGCGTTGTTCACTGCTAGTGTGGATGCTATGATATGGTTATTTTTTGTCTTTACCAGTAAGCCGCATACTTTTTCCAATGCTCATCAAGTCAATAATAACCATTTTAAGTAATGAATGAAGAGACATCAACAATGCTGGCTGAATTTTTGGTTGAAGTAAAACGCAAGTTTATGAGTATATATATAGGCATTCATAAGCTGTCGTCAGTCTTATGGATTATTACAAAGCCCTAATTATGTAATTTTAATGCCTGTTGCCTTTTGGATTAATTTTTAACTTTTGGTAGGTATTTGTAGCAGCAAAATTAAACGTTCGTAATTAATACAAAAAGACTTGTAAAGGTTTGCATTTGTCCCAATGATATTACATGTAGGAAATAACAGAATCTAATGATGACTGATATTGAACGAACAATCTCAATAATTTAAAAAAATGGTACGGTAAAATGTGTGTCATATGATCACATGCTACGTTTGTTACTGTATTCGCAGGTAAAATTAACACTTGCAGCAAAGCGTCTGGTAGACAAAAAATGTCCAAGCTGAAGATATAAACTAAAAGCAAAACCTGTTTTTACCCAGCGACTACTCCGGTAATGTTAACAATCTGTGATCCACTAATGGGACACACCATTAGCTCTTACTTTTTATATCAGACAAAATAGCAGTCCGAAACAGAAATAAGACTAGATATTTACACAAATGAAAGCAATATTAAATGCAACATTTTTTTCATTAGGATCAAGTAACTCTTTTCGTTGCCAACAAAGTTAGAGTAGTGAACACTTTAACATTGGTAAATGGTACCCCTAGCATTTTTGTGATATTAACAACCTCTGATTTAGACTTGCAAAATTCATATAGACTACAACCTATGAAAGATGCTGGAAATAGAGAGTTTACGGCTGGGATTTAAAAAGATTCGAAGATATACCAAAGAGGCAGACGTAAAGCGTTAAATGACAAGGCCATGGTCAACAAAATGAAACGAAAGACAAATAAAGTACACACAAGAATACAAAACTACCTGGAGTAACACGAACTCATTAAAATAGGATGAGCTTTGGTGCTCCGGAATTAAGGGTGAGCAACTCCTTCTCTACTAGTGCCACCCGTGGAGTTACTCAGTAGTCAAGCCGGTGTTTAGTCACAACCGGTCGTAATCATGTCAATGAAAACACATTCATTGACATATTTCGTACCGGTTAACCAATCGAAAAATGGATCGATGGCGATCGAAATAAATTTAATCACCCGTCTTGATGTCAGTTCTTGTTTAAAGTTTTCTACCATGAGGAACAACACACTTAAGATTTATTTGATGATGATGATCATCATATTCATCATCCCAAGTCAGAATGTGAAATCCTTTTTTTAACTTTATGGTTAAAATGAGCCCAAGTGGACTCAATTAATACAAAAGCCTAGACGCATTGCGTATATAGTATTTATTTCCAGTTCTAATATATTAAGATTTTTAGCAACCAAAAATTATCAATGTAACGGAGGATGAGGATAAAGTATTATCAAATTTCTTTACGGTAACGTTTAACGAATTCCGTATCATAATGTCTTAAGAAAGGAGAGATACAATGACTATACATATTGGAATGACAAAAAATGAATACAGACTTAAATAATTGTTTTGCAGTTATAAGCATTTTAACAGAGTCTTCCTTGGCAATAAAAAAATTTTTGGTGATCGGTTTTGCAGAGAGGCTGGATATTCCATTTTCTGCATTAAAAAAAAAGCTTCGCTCTTATTGTCTTGGCAATATCATAAATATGATGACACCTACTTGGTCATAAAAAACATCACAAAAATATCTCAACTTTAATACACTCTATAATAGCAATACATGACGACAAAAAAAATCTTTGTTTTCGAATTTGTCCACTTGTTTAGAAAATAAATATAATCCATAAAAGTTAGTAAAACCAAGTGGAAAATGCCGTCATGTATAAACGAGATATTTTAACGAGTCCTTGTTTATAAATATAAAAACATTTGTATAAAGACCAAGAAAGGTATCTGGGCTAAGAGAAGGGAGTATATGATTTGCAGGGAGAAGAGAGTATATGTCTTGCAGACACAGTATATTATTTGATTTTTTTTGTTATTTGTAATATTTTATTTTTATTGCAATTAATGAGATTAAAAAAAGAAGAGAGTTCGATGTATCAAAGGGACAGGCGAACATTGGTAATCAAGAAAATAGACGATATCTTTACCAACAATGGATATTATTACAGTATTTTTGGTGGAACAATTATTGCAATACATTGGTTTTAACAAATTTATTTTTTTTATCTTAACTACGATCCATAGAAGAATTTATAAAGCACTAATTTTATTGAGATATTGTAAATTTTTCGTAAAAGTTGCATTATTTAGTTCCAGAATTAATCTGTTAGCAGATCGCGAAAATTAAACACCATTTGTTCAGCCTATCTGTAGTTAATTGTTTTTACCTTGTATTAAGTCTTTATCTCAAAACCTACACCGGTGAACCCTTTGGTTCTACACCGGTAAATAAGTCCACTTATTCCTCCTCACGAAAAATGAATGAGGTAAAAAGGCGTGAAGTCGTAAAATATGAATTTGTTGACAAATTTCACTCGCCTAAAAGAAAAACTTAATCTTTATCACAAAACTTTTACTTTGATAATTTTGGTGTGAAGCGTAGAAAATTTACATTATTCTACCTGAATTGATAAACAAAGTAAAACCTGCTTCAAGATGTGCAATTCAATCATTAAAATAACTCTAGCTTGGTGACGTAAGATTAACACAGCTGAGATGAGTATTTTTATGGAAATTCATCAACATGCTGAAAAAAGAAGAGCTTAGTTAACCAAGACAATATGCCAATAAATAATTGTTTTATTGGGACATTACTTTGATAATGATATATTTGTGATAATTTGATTTGTATTTTTTAAAAATATTGTCATAATTTTATTTTTAAGATTAAATTATTTTTATTTTTAACATTGTGTATTCCAAAGTCATGTCTGTCGCTAAATAAATGTGCAGCTATAAAAGTTCATGTATTGTTACTGCTATTACCCTTGCAAGGAGAGATTAATTCTCAAATTTTAATTGTTTTTGTCAGGAGAGGTGCACAGATACTTTAGAATTTCTGTCATTAAAACAGTTCATACAATATAAAAGGAATTAATATTATATACATGTATATGGCAAATAGATTGCTAATACATTCAATGATTAGTAAAAATTGCATTTCAAAAATAGTTTAAGTATTAAAAAATAAATAGTAATAAAAAGGTTATATATTTCAGCAACAAAGACTATTTCTTCCAAATATTAATAGTTGAGTTTCCATAACAACAGCAACACTAACCTTCCAGTTTTGGTGATGATCATTTCTGTTCCCAACTCGTGGAATTTGTCCCAAAGATCCTTCGTTTCAAGTCTGCATTGGACGTTAGCAAGTTCTTTGCTACATGCTGGGGATGTCGTAGTGGTGACTTCATTGTGATCTATGTCAGTGGTCTCCTGTTTGCTCTCGTGAATTGGTGGACTAATTGGTACTATAACTGGATGTATTGGCGATGCATTTGTCGTTTCTACTAACTTTTCTGAAAAAGTATTTTAGATTTATGCACGCATCTGAAAGAATACCTTATTTTTAACAATATAGTTTTTAATATTAATATTTTTTTTCTATTTTTTAATAATAAAATCAAAATTTTTATCTATGTTCATAGTTACCTTGATACAATAGGTATCAAAGGTTCCATCGATTTGCAACTTTATGTGGAAAATGATATTTAAAAAAATGAACTTTTTAAAATTCGTCTTACCAAGTGGAGCTATAGTACAAGAATTCTGGTCATCATTCGATAATTGTCCATTATTATTATTATTGTTGTTGTTGCTTCCACCACCAATTATAGCCGCAATAGAAAAAGCTGTTGCTTTTGAAGAAAGTTGCATTTTATGTTGTGGTGATATTCCACTTTGATTTGAATCGTAACCATCCGATCGAGAATTGTCTTCATTTTCCATTATTATAGAATTTATTATTATTTTTTACTTATAGCAACTAAAAATTTAATTTCACATAAAATACATTTATCTAATTAGAGTAAAAAGTATTTCAAAATTATTTCCGTCTGATACCCGGAGCAATATTAGCTGTGATGATGACACTGCGTTGTTTTGTTTCAAATAATCTGTTGAATTGTATGTTTCTTATTTGTTTAACTGTCCGTCAATTTTACCAAGTATCAATAATAAAAACAATATCCCCCATTCTAACTAGTTATCGAAAAATATTTCATTATCAAGTATCCATAACTAATAGTAAGCAGGCGAGCAATTGGTTCGCTTGTTAAGTCGGAAACCAATCAGGTGTGTAGATAGGCGTGTCTTCAAATGGAAACGATAAATGTCTCAAGTGATATGATCTTTTTCAACACACGAGCGGTTGGTTGTCTATTTACACACAAAACCTGCAACAGTATTTAAAGGAAATAGATAATTGATTGAAGTGAGTAATCATTTGGTTTGACAATTATCTGATAACGATTTTATTAAAGGGACAATGGAGTTATTTCTAATTTTACTAGACAAAACTCAAAATCTCTAACAGTTCGATTTGAAGCTCGACTGGTCAGCTGGGTGCAAGTTCACAGTTTAAACTGGAAACTCTTTAGAAAATCAAAACTATTACAGTATGCAGTTTTATTTGAATAACACAATTATTATTATATAAATCTATTACATTAATCATTTTATATTTTTATGCCCACAATAAATAAATTATATATAAATATACAAATAAATAACTGGATTTTTGAAAATTAGAAAAAGTTTAACGTCACAATAAAATAAATAAATAAATAAATAAGAAAGATAATTAAATAGATAAATAACCAACACAGAAGTTATTGCATAGTGTTCCTGAAACCGAAGAAACCTTATTTTTTTTATAAACATACGGAAAAGATTTTAAAAAGTTTTTGATGATAAAGCTTACATTATTAAAGATCACCATCTAAAATAACATGACTTAGTTTTAACTATGACGAACAGATACCTTTTCATTTTTTATGTTAATAAATTTAAGCATTTTCTAGACCAAAAGTTCTGAGTTATCCTAAATATATTTACATGTGTCATCGAGTTTACATTTATCCAAAAAAAAATTACCTTTTTTAATTAAGAAGACTTAGTTATAAACAACGGTATACTTACATAAAATAAATATTATCACACAAGGTTGAGAAGACGAAGGGAAAAAATTCTAGTAATCATTTCGAAATAAAATAATTTTTGACATTCAAGACATTACTGTTATGTCATTTAGCTCAGTATATTTAGTATTTCCATCACTATCCTTGACTTCCATTGAATTAAGACAACAAATATATTTTCTTTTTAAATTTTTTTGAGATGCGGTTTGGTTTTCAAACCTTTATCCATATAGATAGCACGTTAATTATATACATAAAATGAGAAAAGGGAATGAATTTAATATAAAGATAGTTGCAATGGTTACCTCGTAGTCTGATGTAAAGTTCCTAAAGTCAATAAAGATGTTCTATAATATTCCAGGTTTCTTTCATAAAATTCCATCAAACATCATTTTGCACTGTTTTCGATAACCGACGATCGTATAAAAAATTACAATAAGACAAAAAAAAAAAAAAAAAAAAAAAAAAAAAAAAACAGCTGATTTTTTTTTCAAAGATTTTCCAGGAAATGCGGTTTTGAAATAACGATGCGTTTGATTCCATTAGTTCATATGGGTTGGGGGCCTTCAAGTCAAACAAGAGAAGGCGACTGAAATAAACTGAAATGAAATCTGCCCCATACCACGTCCATCTATGCAACTCAGAACTTAAAATGTCTAATGCAGATTAGAAACCATGGCACTTTGGGACAGATTTTACGGGAATAAGGTTAGTCTTGTTATGAATATATATACCAGACTCAACTATACTGCTCAAATAAAGTTTTGCAACATTTGTAAATTACATAATTCTGCAAATAATAAAATTTGAGAATATAACGAAATTACCTAAAAAATCTTATGATCTCCCTTTCAAGACAGTTTGGAATAACTCAAGGGATTGTATGCTTACGGTTAACGTCAGATTTGACGTCAAACTTTTCAATTTTTTGACAAAAACCGAATCAAATGTGCAACGTTTAAAAAATTACAGGAATCAATTAATGGTTCTCAAGTGGGGTAGTTTTTAAAGCTGCACACCGAATCTTTTGAAAAGTAATGGCGATTAGACAACCTGTTTTCGAAAGGGTGCATAGAAGGAAAACTGTCAAGACACCCCCTTTTTATCAGAGAAGGGTAAATCTGAAAAGTATGCCAACAACTGACTAAAAATGTCAATCTTGGCCACTGAAGCATTTTCTAATGGGTAACTTAGATGCCCGAAACGAAGCCTGGGTGGCCGAGTTGTCTAGTTAGTTGATTTATACTTACCTTTGCAGATCACTGTAGTATATATATATATCACCACGGCGTGAGTTCGCGCCTGACTTTGTACAATACCAAATAGGCTTTTACGTTTGTCTCCCATCG
>JARWCS010000007.1:2083363-2094265 GCA_034783895.1 Geukensia demissa | reverse complement strand
TCCTTTTGTTTTCGTTTTATCCTTTAGTTTGTTTCAAATTTGTCTTGTCTCTTTGGACTATGCACTTTTGATCTCTCGCGTGGGTATTCTACACTGGACTTACATGTATTTATATTTCTATGATATTGCGATTTCACAATATTGACATTTCTAATGTTATATATATAAAATTTCTGTTGGGATTCTGTGTTGAAAAATATTCTATGGAAATTATCAACTATATCTCAGATTAAATAAGCATTCGTTTGTAAAGATCCATAGGTGTGTTGCTTTTTTACATTTGAATACTGATTTCTAGAGGAATAATTCAAACTACACGGAAAAATACAGGACGAAATCAGAAGATATAAAAAGTATAAACTTCCAAAGAACACAAAAGTTCGTAACCCAAGGAACAGTTTTATATCAGTTGTTCCGGGAAACAGCTATCCGTCGCTTCGAGCAACACCCGTATTGGATTTGGATGCATTGGTCGTCATTATTCTGTGCCTCTGATAACATAACTGAAATAAACCATCATGGAATCATTACTACGACATCAACTGCAATGCAAGGAAAAAATAAAATCGACAAAAAATTATCAACAGTATAAATAAAAAAAAAAAAAATCAATTAATAAAAGTAACCAAATTTATCTTTTGACTTGTACCTGAAAGTACTGATGCTAAAAGTGTAGTAATTGGCGGGACAGGTTTAACTTTGGTAATATGCATTATCATGGTAATCAGGATTGAGAGTTGCAGACCTAATTTATTTTCTAGAAGTATATAAAACTTTGTATTAAATATAAGTGCTTGCGTTTTTATATAGTCTTTGTTGTGTATGTATTTATGTGTGGCGTTTATTAAGTTACCTGACCCAACTTTTTAAAGGAAAATTTGAAGTACAGACAACGTTAAGTTAGAAGACAGAAAAGACAATGGCCAACAAAATGAAACGAAAGAAAAACATAGTACACACAACACTATACTGAAAATTATTAGCTTGAGAAACACCACCCCAGATGTAGCCAGAGCTTTTGTTCTTTTTGTTCTTGTTCTGTCCTTTTGTGTGTTTCGAAGTTGTTTTGGCTTTTTCACAATGAAGTTCAGATCCCTCACAATGGTATTCTCATGTTGACATTAATATTATTCGTTTAAGATGAATTAATGACACTTTAATAAGAATTTGGCACCAGAAGCCGATTCACAAGCTCTGAATATGCATGGCAGAGGCTACACATATTACTTTTATTATTATGAAAATGTTTAAATTCTGTTGCTAGTTATACATATACTTCTGATCCGAAGGCGAATGTTGTTAGGAGGATATATCAAATTGACCTAAAATCTTTTATTTTAGCTGAGTAGTAGTAACATTCTGAAATAAAAAAAACATGGATATACATTCGTGCTCTATATACATTAGCTTGTGTCAGTAACAATGATTTTCTGGTAAGGTTCAATTAAAGAGGGAAACCCTTTGTAATATTTATTTGCTGCTTCTAGGTTTGCATCAGTTCTGAAAAGTCATCTAAAACTTTGCAATATTTTGGAGAAATTTTCTTACCCGAGACATATCTTAACTTCGTGAACATAAAATAATAAATGTTTTGATAAAGAAGTGGGGCTTTGTCTACAAAAAAAGGTCTAAATCCTGGTAAATTTATTATTTATTCAGACCACTTTAAATCTAAGTATCATAGTTGTCACAAATATAAAAAAAATAGTACGGTTCCTTGGAACCTGGCGTCTCGCCTGCTCTAAGTATTGCCAGTATGTAAAGTACTCTATATTAATGGGTTTATTTCAGTTGAAAGTAAGATTCATAAATATCCATAAAGATTTGACAAAGCTATTGAACTTCAAAAAACTTTAACCTGAGTGTTAACCAAAATGTTTAAAAAGTCCAACTATCGGTAATAATATATAAAACTCATGGGGAAAAATTTTAAATTTTATTCTGAACTATATATTTTCAATGTAGAGAAGCCCTTGAGCCGCTTTCCACAATATCTAATAAGATTTGACAAAGCTTTACCAATTTGAAAAAAAAAAAAAAAACTTGAATCAATGAAAAAACTAAGTCCAATTATCCATCAAAATGTGGAAACCTGGATGCCACCTACGACAACGACGACTGTGACGACGGAATTTGGACTGCTATGTCTCGCCTACAGCGACTAAAAACTAACTGCTAATTACATTCGGGTTTTCTCGAGTTTTTGGAGTATTCGCGTATTCAGTTTTTCATGTTGTATTAAATGTCTGTCTCTTCATCCTTTATTGGATTTCCAATGTGTTTGATTTGGGATAAACGATTCTAGATTGCCCCTTTACTTTTAAAAAGTATGTATAAGCGAATGTTTTTTTTTAAATTTTGAGTTGTGGATTTATCTTTCGTTATTTTACTGATGTGATTTTGCTGCGTGAGGCAATAATTATCTTCTATTTCCGACTTCTAGTAATTCAAAAAAAAATATTTGAAGCTTTCATGTTCCAGCTGTTGTGATAGTTTCTAGACATATCGTCAAACGGTGTTGTCTGGAACAAATGGTAATTTCACTATTTGTGCTGTGATTTCTTCTTTTTCAATTTTCTTGATGGCGTCTTTCCGTCAAATCTATCCGAATATAGAAATATATCCATCATTAACGACCCTTGTCAGTGTAACAAGTTATTACAGAACATCCGCAAAATATTTCAAAGGTACATTCTACAATCTAACGACTTAATAATACTCTATCTCAACAGCTTAGATAGATTAAAGTCATCTAATTCTTCCTATCATCATTTCAAATCTTGAACTTTTACACTGTCGATGCATCACAGCACTAAATGGTACTATAGTTCTAGTGTAGTTTTCAATCAAGCGCTTAATTTGCCGATGAAGTGTCAAGAAAATGTTCTGAATTTACTGATTTTCCATTAAATGATCGCTCCAATATCCACGTTTTTCTCTAACCTTTTTGCAATTTGCTGCATGGTCTCTACTTCTTCCGAACAGCTCAGCCTAACAAGATGTCAGAATCACTCCGCGAGTCAATACATCAAGATGCCCATAATTATACACAATGTAATAGTCCGTCGTTTTCATGTAGTCTTGTCGCATTGACTAAAACAATCAATGCGTTTTATAAAATCAGTGAAATTAGTGATAATCATGGGGGCTTGGATAATATTTTCATGATAGAGACGTTCTTTTATTGCAATATTTTGATTTACGAGTGAAATTATCAATCACGTCGGTAAATGTTAGTCGTAACTCTGAATTTTGTGAGAAGAAAACGTGTCTGTCCTCTACATTTAAGCTAGCACATCATCTGAGTTATTCGCTTCCAACGCCAACGTAGCTTCTAAAGTTGTTCCATTAGTAATTATCAATGCTATAAATTTGAATATATAAAGAAAACTGTCAACATATATTCTAATATTAACATTAAAAATCTGATAATGATAATGAGTATTGCGTCTGGAAAGTGTTTTTTTCTTTTTATTGTTTTTAATAGATTAGTCTTGAATTTTAGTACAATACTAACTGAAAAAAACTTGGCTCTTTCATGGATTTCTGATATTTACTGAAATAATAAAAAAATGACATAAAATAAAATCAATGATTAATTCCGAATGCGAAATTCAGACATTCAGAAATTTCAAGATCAACTAAGTCAACTGGCATTTGGTCCTACTAAAACTTTTAAAAATTTATTATCAAAGGTTTATGTTTATGTTATTTAGTCACTTTGATAATCAGTGCATGGCTGATACAGGCATAGGAAAAACATCATATTTTCAATGGATCTTTGCTGAAAATTTATTTTGCGGTGTAAGTCCAGTGTAGAATACCCATGCGAGAGATAAAAAGTGCATAGTCCAAAGAGACAAGACAAATTTAAAACAAACTAAAAAATCAAACGTAAACAAAAGGACAAAAGCTTGGAATCCACGAGCTCCTTTACAATGTGAACGATAAAGTAAATTAGTGTAAATTAGTGTACTATTCGGAATTGCCGTAATTGTTAAAGTTCAAAATTAAATATGTACGTATATCAAATGCCCTGTATCTTCATTTGTTAGAGTTAATCACATTAAAGAATCAAATTATCCTTATTTCGTTTTGATCCGAAAGCAAAATGAATTTTATTGCAAATTCTTGTTTCTGATAGACTTATATAAAATATTTTCCCATTAAAAGCTCTTGACTAACGTTATAAATATCCCTATGGCTTTCTGAAGCTTTGGCGACAAATCAAAGCTGTAAACCTGTAAGTAAAATCAAACTGGTTAAACCTGACATTTTGTGGAGAAGGACCTGCCAACAATAGAGGATTAAGACAATTTACAATATATCCATGAAATATATGCATAGCAAAAACTGCTTCATTTTTCAAGTTTTTGAAAAAGCTAAAACCCAAGTAAAGGGTCTGATAAAAGAGATCAGATATAAATAAATACTATGATGTGCAACTGCAAGAAAGCTAAAATAGGAAATAACATGTATATTACGTATGTCAAGTTTCAGAATTTTCTGACGAGAGCATTACTGTTGTCGCATAAATTACTACAAGGATACATCCAATCAAGGTTAAAGTCATCCCTCCTAAAATCTATGGTCGCCATCACGAATTGGTTGAACCATATGGTATTAGTCTACCTGTTACCGGTAATACAAATATAAGTTGACCTCTTCTCGGGTTGACGTTTACCCGTATTTGAGATTTAGGATTCCACGACGGGTGTTACGCACAAGAGAGGGAATGCTTACCCTTCATGACACCTGATTCCACTCCTGTTTATATGGGAGTTCGTGGATTCCTTCCGGATTTGACACAAATTGACACTCCTAATTTTGACATCCTGATTTGACACCGATTTTGACATAAAAGAAACCACGACGGGTGTTGCGCGCAAGACAGGGATTGCTTACCCTTCATGTGCACCTGATTCCACTCGTGTTTTGTAAAGGAGTTCGTGGATTCCAAGCTTTTGTTCTTTTTGTTTACGTTTTATCTTTTAGTTTGTTTCAAATTTGTCTTGTCTCTTTGGACTATGCACTTTTAATCTCTCGCATGGGTATTAGAACTATAATGGACTTACGTAAGGATGGTAAAGAATGACTTGATCAAAAATCTTTATAAAAGAAATAACATTTTTTTCGGTACAAAATCACTACATACATGAAACTCTAGTGACAAAAATAAATTAGAAGACACAGTGAATAAAAACACGAAGTCACATTACAATATGTCAATGGTGAACACGATGTCACAGTGCACTGCGATTTCCCTAGCCTTTTTGCAATTTTTCATCAATATTTTGGTTTACGTTTTAATTTATATGATAGATAAAAGTTTTTAACAGAGGGTATACTTCTAGATTTGCTCAGTGACGAATATTTGATAAAAAAAAATACTTTAAGGGGTTCACTATCACAAACGGTTTAAAAGAAACCAATAAAAAACTATTTGTAGCCTTTTAAACAAGTGAATTTTAATTTTAAAGAATGCAGTTATTGAAATGGAAATTGCATGACTTATGAATACATGTACAATATTCTTGCTAATTGCAGGTCATGCTGTAAACTGGCACTACGTTTGTTTAAAAAGTCGCAGTACATCGAGAACACGAAGGCACATAGTACCGAGTACACCGTTTACATAGTGTGCATTTGATCCCTTATTGTTTGTATAACGTGTTTTAAATATCAAAATAGGAAATGTGGCATGATTGTCCATGAGACAGCTACCACCAATTATAAGTCGAAATTCAACATCTACAGGTCCCATTACGGCCTTCACTAATGAACCGGAGTCCATACCATAACAGAAGCTGTAAAAGGCCCCAAGTAACAAAATATGATACAATTCATAAAACATTACAATCGACCTAATCTATTTCAAAAATGGTGAACAATAAGATTTAAATCATTTTTAAAGTTCATATTTTATCAACAATATATGCATAACATAGGTTGTCTAAAATGACCTTAGTTTGTTACTTCCATAGGTTAACATTTTAATAGTGCCATAGTTTGAAACAATCATATACATGCGATTCAGAAGGGTATATATGATCTAAAAGTTCACCGCAGAAAAATGTAATAACGTTTTAAATAGAGACCGAGCAGGTTCTTGGAATTTAATCCAAGAATGAATAAATTTAAAATGTAATTTTCAAATGGCTTTTTATTGACATTTAATGAAAAGATACTCCTAAAAATTCTCTGCAGGCCACACAACACTCAATCTAAAAAGAACATAGTGCCATAGTAAAAAGCCAGGAGAAAATAAATAGCAACGTTCAGCTCTAACTTTTAATGAAACTGCTATAAACAGTCTCTTACATCAGTTGTAAACATTTATTGATATATTTTAATTTTAATATTCTCTGATATTTCTTAATACATCAAAGAGATATTGTACCTACCCTTACATAAAAATGTACCCTTACTTTACATATGTCATGTATATGCCTTAAATCTCATAAAATTACAAAGTACATTCCTCAAATGTAGCACATTTGAGATTTTATTATGATGAGACTGTGCCTTTTAACAAGAACTGTACTACCAAGTACTCTTTAAATGCAGTTCCCTTCAAAATAATATAAATGATGTACAAGTATAGTTTGTCATATTTGTGTTTTTTCAATATCCCATGTTTTTGTGTATTTAGTTATAAGATGTTTACTGGATGCAATTTTCTTATTCATCATGACCGTTATTACAGAAAAAGGGGGTGCATAAAAATACCGTTTCCCCCATTTTTTGGATTTTTTTCATGTATTTTGGGATGAAAATACTCTCATTGGCTTATATTATTTATGCACAATATTCACACCGATTAAGAAGAGAGCACAGATTTTTACTAGCAAATATTGGCAAAGATGTAATTAAGGTCGCCTATGGAGTTTGATTTACAAAATGTACTCTCGTTTAGCATGCAGTGAAAATGCTTATGAAATTAAGCAGTCAAAGTGTTTTTCATAATTGAAATGAAATTTCAAAGACTATTTTTTTTTAATTAAAAATACTTTTTAAATAGGAAAATTTTCATATTTTATTTTGTTTGTGTACGATTGATGCACCAGAGATATACTGACATTTTGTATATAGGTGTATATAGATTACCCACTAATGTGAAAATTTGGATTATACAGATTATATATGAAAACTTGCTTTTCAAAGATTGTTGGGACCAAAAAATGGAGTGCGGGTTATACTCAAATGCACCATATATACGACCTATAAAATTTTTTCTGACAATGGTTCCCATGTTCTTTTTGTCACAACAGCGTTTTCCTGATTACATCACCAGCCGACATCATATCATCAATTATTGGTGATAAACTACTGATAACTTCAGTTAAAGCAAATGATTTTTTTGCAGACCGTTTCTGTGCACTGAGCATGTTTCCTAGAGAAAACGTCATAATTTCCCTTAAATTCTTGGAAATCCATAATACTGCTGAAACGGACTTCCAAATAAAGATTATACCATGTTTTGTTCAGATTTTTTTATGGTTTTGTACGTTGCAAGGCATGCGTTTAATAATCAGTGATGAATTTCACAAAGAATCGTTAGTCTACAGTGGATCGTAAGTTTTTACGTCATAATATTATTATGACTGTTACGCCATACAATTACGATCAATTTCAAACTTACTACTTTTTGTGAAATTTATTGCATATTATTTACTGCAAATATCCAAAGTTAATCTCCGAAGAAAATAAAAAGGTTTTAATATTTACAGTTTGAGTTGTTTATTTAAGAAATACAAAGAAATAGCAGTTAAGTTTTGTGCTAATTGTTTATTTCACCTGATTTTTGAAATAGATACGTTAAACTATAATAAATATGATCAGGTTATTTACTGCCAATATGCAAAGCTAATCTCCGACGAAAACAATGAGGTTTTATATTTACAGCTTGAGTTGTGTATTAGCACTATTGTGCTAACTGTTTATTTATCCTGATTATTTCAGCTGTTACTCCGTTTGGAATCATCGCATAAGAGACGAGTTTAAAGCAATACCTTTGCCACATGAGGTGGAGACATCTTAACACGTTGGGAAAAGCGTATTTGATGTTCTTGATAATGACATTTTTTGTTGCTCCATCAGTTGTTGTAACCGTTCTCTATCGTTTAATATACATTAGGGTAAGTCAAACCAAATAAACTATAAGTAATTCGAAGATACCAATGGGGCAGACAGAAATCGTCGGAAGACATGGCCAACAAAATGAAACGAAAGACAAACATAGAGCACATAACATTACACTGAAAACTAAAGCTGGAGTAACACGAACCCTACAAAACCAGGGTGAGTTCAGGTGCTCCGGAAGGGTGAGCAAATCCTGCTCCACTAGTGGCACCCGTCGTGTAACTCATTGTAGAAAAATTTTACAATATCTGGATCTTGATCCTCATATATATTGTTTAAATTCTGCTGATGAAAGGTTCCAGCATAATCAAATTTCCAATATATGTACAACGTTGGTAAACTGTGTTTTGAAAAAACTGGGTCGATGCCACTGCTAGTGTACCAGAGTTCCCTGAGAATATTCACTATCCTAGTCGTCAGACTTGTCTGACATGAGTTTTACCAATATTGTTTTACAAAAATATCCGTTAATAATTTGACTTCTAAAACCCTGAAATTACGGAGGTGGCTTTATTCCTTTTATTGTACATGAAAGATAACCTTTCCGTTGGATTTGACTGCCTATTTTGGTTAGTTTTTGGATATGAGTGTAATCAGCATAATCTAAATTTCCATTTATGTCAACGTTGGTAAACCTATATTTTGAAACTGCTTGTTGGATACCACTAATGGTGGACAAGAGGTACCAAAGGGTATTCACCACCCATGTCGTCAGACTTGTCTGACATGAATTTTAATTCTCAGTTCTAATACTCAGGTTCAAGAAACTGACGAGTATGTTCTCAGTGACGGTTCTTAGTATTAGTGATTTCTTTATATATTTTCTTATTTTAGATTAAAACTTCTGGTGCCAGAGTGAATAGGGAAAATGATGGAAGACTCGTATATATGCTCAATACATTTGTCATTCTTACATGTAAGTAAACGTATTTCGCAGACATTTTTAATCCTGATGCATGTACGATCTAAAAAGTCTCCCGTTTTGCGGATATCCGAAACATCTTTGTCCAAAATTGAGACAAACCTACTGCCTAAAAAAGGGAATCATTCTTTATTTAAAGTTTCATACATTACAATTTCATATGCTTTAGACATAAGTCTCATTCATCAATACAATCTGCACTGCAATTTCGCAAATAATTCTGGAATCTGTCTATTTTGTAAATACTTACTAATATTGGTTTATTTTCTTTATTTGTTTTCAAATAGGTTTATTTGTTTTGGGATGGTGTCCATATACAGTGTGTTCGATAATTGATATGACTGGTGTTGTATACAGTCATCAACAACTTGTGATTTATATGCTTGCCGCAATTTTTGCGAAAATCTCCTTGACATGTTTTCCAGCTATTATTCTATTGAGACACAGACAATACAGGAAGCAGTTTAAAGAGATGGTTACGAGAATAACAGAAAGAATTACATTTTCGTCAGACAAATATTGCTTGAATGAGGTTTCATTGAAAGAAAGTAGAAGCGATTCACCTGTTGTTCTCTTACGATATTCAAAAATTGAAACATATAATTAACAAGTTTGAAAACAATGTTAACGTTCTGATGGGAATTTTTAATCTCTTTCAAGCAAACTGTTACATACTTCTTTACAATTTAACCAGCTTATATTAAAACTGATGGTTACGAGAGAGTCTGGTTATATGTCCGATGTATGCGAGAAGGCCACACTCAATTATATACCAGTAATTAACATGCAAACAATAAATTACCATTACTAAGAAATCTTGCTATTACCATTACCATGACTCTCATAGATAATAACTAATAAGATATTTTATAATACATTACATGACATAACACATCAGACAATATATACTTAACTGTCTCGGTGGTGTAAAGATTAGCGTAATCGCTTTGAGTGCATGAGGTTTGAGTTAGATCCCCGCCCTGGTCTCAGCATAAACATTAAAATTGTTATTTGCTGCTTCTCCGCACAACGAAGGTTTTAACAGTAAGCGTAAAGTCTGTCTGACAAGTCAGAATAATGTGTTTGTGTAAAGGGGCATGTCTTCCTGCATACTGCTCCTTACCTGAGCGTGCACATCGCTGAAAATTCGGTTCAGCGTATCGGTCTAGTAAAATCAGGGTTCATGCATTATAAGTCAGTAATACGCTCTCGTCCAGAGCATGCATGCAATATTTGCCGATGGACGATAAGCAGTACTCATTCATTCATTCAACCAATCAATCACAAATTGCTTTAGTATGACCGACCACAAGGGAAGGACAGATTTGTGTCAAAAATAAAGTAGAACGTTGATAAATATGATGGTCATTTAAAGAGCTTAATTTAAAAATGAAAACGCAATTTTTGCGAACAAAAAACATGTCACTTGTTTCATAATTGTTCAAGGCTAAATTTGAGACAATTATTTCATAACAAACATATTTGCAGCTTTTGTGATCTGTATTAAATTTAATATTGAGAAAGAGGTTTATTAATGGCATAGTTGTAATCAGGTCGAAAAATTTAGGGCAGTATCAAAAAGTAATTATAACATAATTAATAGTTATTTGTTTGTCGTAAATGTACAAAAATTCTGAATTTCATAATTAAGAATGTTGAATGAATAAAAAACGAAGAAGTTTCGGAAGCTGATATAGGTAATACATTTGAGTTTAAAAATTACAAAATTTTTAACATTTTTAATGCTGCCAATATCTCTAAAACAAACAGCTTATATTGATGTTCTCAAGGTCAAAAGTACAAAAATAAATACAAGAATTTAATCTCAACCTTAATGT
>JARWCS010000007.1:2067878-2083263 GCA_034783895.1 Geukensia demissa | reverse complement strand
TCGTGGAGTCCTTAATTTCAAAATCGGTGTCAAATCAGTATGTCAAAATCGGGAGTGTCAATTTGTGTCAAATCCGGCAGGAACCTTACGAACTCCTATATAAACAGGAGTGGGATCAGGTGTCCGGAAGGGTAAGCATAGTAAAATAGTAAATAACAATAAGTTAAATGTAAAAATACAAGATTACAAATGTTAAATAAATATGTAAATCACGAAAAAACCCAAAGAGATTATGACTCTTAAAGTAGCGACATTTAGTGAATTTTTCAGGATTTAATGGCGATTTTACCAAACATTCAGCATTAATTAACTCTTAACACAGACATTTTGGCAAGGCGGGTTTCTACAAGTAGCACCAGTTCTAAAGCAAGTGACTTATTTTTGTTGGGACTGGTACTTATTATGAATACAGCGATTTTAAAAAGCAGATAATATATGTTTCTTAACACTTTAAAAAGTTTTTATGATCTTTCAGCTGCATTAATTGTATATTTCAATTTTAAGCTTCCAGAGTGTGTCAATATCTTGTCTGTTTTACATAGTGTATGGATACCGACAGCGGTGTTTGTACTTATTTAAGAAAGAATAGGGGGACCAGGACAAAACCAACAACTTATTGTTCCTAACTGCTCAGTCAAACAAAAAATACAAGGGAATGTATAAATGATGTTTTAAGCAGCATGATTTAAATAATCTTGTAACACCATATTGTCATATTTTTTCTATCAAAATTGTTTTATTAACTGTAATTGATGTATTTTTTATTCAAAAACAATAATTGGACAATACACAACATCACAAAACATGCAATTACTTTGATAGATTGTATGCATATTGGAACACACTGTATAAGATATGGCACCATCTAATGTGATTTTGACAACATAAGGATAGTGGGAAAATAAGAATGTGTTGTTAATGTTCCTGGTTGCAGTACAAAGTAAAGCCATCTAATCAAAGACGCAGACCATAGGTGCCAAAGTCAATAGAATAACACGTAATTTACATCTTCTATCCTCTACATCAAGTCAAATTTTCCATCTTCAATCAGTAGTTTGTACAGATTGATAATATCGCCAAATTAAGGCTTTTCTTCCAAGTGCGGGCGCCTAATACCAATATTCAAAGTAAAACATAACATAATAATTCCTGAAATTATACACTATAGTGTTGAAATTGACACTTTAAGTCAAGAGAAATCATACTTTTAACTTATTTTGATATCAAACATTTATTTTTCATCTTCCAAGAAGAAAGAGGTAGCTAAATAATAAGATTTTAACAAAAGTATCGCATTTTTTGTAAGAAAAATGTAAACTTTCCCCCATTATCCTTAATGAAAATTGTTTTTAGCTTGAGTGCTTAAATATGAAGCATTTATTTTTACAATAAAAGCTCATTATTAGGATAAAGTCTTAATGAAACCGTTTAGTGGATGGCTGTCTCATGGACAATCATGCCACATCCCCTATTTTTATATTTATAACATTCAGACTTATTATAGACCTTTATGACTACCGTTATTTTGTAGTCTATTTTTAGAATTGGTGCATTTGTTTTCTTACCCATATACAATTAAAACATAATTTGGATATATACACTTGGTCATAAATATGGAATATAGACATTTTCTGAGTCAAAAAATTCAATTTGGAGACTTGCATGCAAGAACTATGAGCCAGAATGCCAAAAATCTTTACGCAAATCTCATTATTTTACTTCAATCTAAAAAAGTGTCCGATTTAAGATTTTTGTCCGATGGTTAGTTTTATGAGTTCTGATACCCACATTTTTGTGAAAAAATGCTAGTTTTGTATTCCGGATAGAATCCATCCAAATGGTTTATTTTATCCAATTTTGTTATTTAACTATCCTCTCATATCACCCTGCAAGCATTATCTGCCATTTCATTATAAGATTTTGCTTGACAATGTCTATTTCTAAGGTAAGGTCGAAATTAAAAATATTCAATATTTATGAGCAAGAGTATAAATATCACAGAAAATATTTTGAGATCATTTGCTGTGAATTAATTCTATGTAGAAAAAAGTTTGTGTTATGACAAAAAAGATTTTGAAAAAGGAAGCATACTAAGTATTACACTGACTATGTACATTTCATGTCAGTCAGATAATTTTTTTTCCGAATTCGATCTCAGCATTTTTTAATGGCACACATTTGTACAACTACATCTCTTACATGAAAACGATTAATACTTCATGGAGGTCTATGGCAAAAATTATGTAAGATTACTTTCAAATTCGACATAACAGTTCAGTGAATAGTGGAATTGTTGCTGCCAGAAATGTTCAAGAAGTACAAAGGTTTAGATTTATTCGCATCTTACCTCTGCAATGTAATGTATTTGCTGACACAATGGAGAATTTTATACAGCTTTCATTATGGCTGTCTCAAAGAAAGGCATACCATTTCCTATATGTACGGAATCAAACTTAATTATGAAACTTTTTTAGCCGGTTATGGTTACATTTGGATGTCGTCCCATTTTATTTCTGAGCCTTCTTAAGCTTGTCTTACTATATGGATTGAGTACCTTGAGGTAACCTGTTGGTGTTTATAATTTACACTTTTGGATGTCAATTATACCAAATCTAATTTTTATTATTATTATTGGCACAATTAATATTTACCCTCTTTTTTCCACTCCACTCATACAGATGGCAATGCAACCATTTTATTTTTCATCATGATTTTAGATAATACATTTTTTTTTTATAAATATTTGGTTTACTTTGATTACGTCTGTCGTTGAAAAATTTGACAATTTTTCATCTTGAATAGTAATCTTAGCGCAAGTTAATAAAATTTATGAATACATTCTCCCCGAGGGCGGCCGGGGTATAGAAATAGGCCGTTCGATTTCTCCGCCTGCAGGTAGAACCCCTGCTTAAGGGGCGTCCCTTAAGATATAGAAAAATTGGATTACTCCGAAACCTAAGTTGATTCTCGCGCCAATTTCACATAATCACTGATTAATAAAATTTATTGCAAAAAAAAGATATTTTAACAATAGAATTATTTGGAAAGAGTAAACTGTCTCTAGCATTTTGAAAAAAATATATATATAAATGAAAAGATATGGGGTAAATGTCAGAGAGACTGCGGAACAACCACGAGGGAAAAAGATGAATTTACAAATCTAGATGTCTCCAAAAGGCCTCCGCTAAACGATAAGTTTTTACTTTGTATAAGTAGGTCTAAAATATTGGATTTGGAAATAAAAACTTTGCCCAAAAGCTATATTTCTTGCATAAATCTAAACAAAGATCATTCAATTTTTCTGATTTCGGTTTACATCTAATGTAAAAATGTAAAAAAATTTCAATTCTACCTTCCAATTTATGGCTTGCAATTTTATGAAGAATGCAGTATACATGAAATGCTAATGTTGAAATGTAAGATAACACAGTTGGTCAAATAATGATTTTGTAAATCTAAACTAAGCACAAATTTAGCACTTTATCTATTCCACAAGAAACACGTGTGGCTAAGAATATTCAAACTTCAAATAAAATATTTTGAGAATATAATTATTGGAAAGGGTAAGCTGTAAATATATATGAAAATGAAAAGATATGGGGTTAATATCAGAGAGTCTGCAGAACAACCACAAGAAAAACAGAGGAATATAAAAATCTATAGGTCTCCAACAGTGGAATATAAAAATCTATAGGTCTCCAACAGTGGAATATAAAAATCTATAGGTCTCCAACAGTGGAATACTACTTTTGAAAAGCTCTAAATCGCCCCAATTAAAAATATACCATTTAGAATTATTAAAACCTTTAAACAGTGAATATTTTTATCTTGCCAATATATCTAGAATTTTTTAAATGATAAACGACAAATTTTTATTTTGTATACGTAGGTGTAAAATATTGTATTTAGAAAAAAAAACTTTGCCCAAAAACGAGGATCATGCATAAATCTTTACATAAATTATTCAATTTTTTTTCTGATTTCGGTTAATATTTAATGTTTAAAACTTTTTCAATTGTACCTTAAAATTTTTGGCTTGCAATTTTATGCAGAATGCAGGATACTAGAAATGCTAATGTTGAAATATAAGATAACACAGTTGGTAAAATAATGATTTTGTAAATCTAAACTAAGCACAAATTTAGCACTTTATCTATTTCACAAGAAACACGTGTGGCTAAGAATATTCAAACTTCAATATTATTACTGTTCTATAAATCGTCTTTTTGATAATCATTAAATAATTTAATATGTAAATATCCATCAAGTTCATGTTAAATCACAGCCTCATTGTTTTCTTGTTTCCCAAAATGAATCTGTCATTAATTTTCTTCAAATATCAATGTAATATAACGTTGCTACAGGTTTTCTAGGATAAAATGAAAAATGAATCGTAATACTGTCAAACTATCGTGTTAACATCTAACAAATGAACACAGCAAAACAACTCTTCATCTGTTGTCATCGATCTTAGCAATCTCAAACGCACAAATAACCACTAATAAACCACGAAACTCATAAAACAAGTGCTCACAAAATATAATTTCTTAGATGCAAGAAGATTTCTCTTGTCATTAATGTTACGGGCATTTACATTGTTTTGAGGAAAATAAAGAGGTCGCATCAAGGTCACGTTGGCGGTTTGAACTCAATCAAGAAGATGA
This sequence comes from Geukensia demissa, assembly GCA_034783895.1. Taxonomy (NCBI): domain Eukaryota; kingdom Metazoa; phylum Mollusca; class Bivalvia; order Mytilida; family Mytilidae; genus Geukensia; species Geukensia demissa. The sequence goes on along the minus strand of JARWCS010000007.1, from coordinate 2,078,599 downwards.
CGTTATCTACTGCTTTGGCTGCCATCAATGAGATTGAATATGAAAATAGTGAAAATTATGTAACGTCTTTGACATGAGCAAAGCGAAGTAAATTTGTCAAAGGAGATCAAATCGGGCAAAAGCCTTGTTTCGAAAGTTCAAATATGAACATTTCCAACATTATATGGATAAAAAATACAATTTTTCAAATCCAGACAATTAATGACTGAGAGTGAATACCATAGCTGTTGTAAAAAGAAAAAAAATATATTGTCCTATAGCTTTTCAGAAATAGTTAGTATATTGAGTCATCCCAACAAAATACGGTATTAACCCAGAAACGACATAGGAAAGTTTTCTACCAAAATCCTTTTGTTTTAGTTTTTGATGGCTTGTCTTGATCGCCGCATATAAGCTAGTTAAAATTCGAATAAAGAATAGCTGGAAAAACGTTTAAATATAGAAAAATGACAAAATCATAGCTATTAATAGAGAATAACCAAAGGAAAATCTTGTTTATTTCGCCGATTTGAAAAAACCCAGACAATACACTTCTCTTTATACTGATTCTTGTGATATCTCGTGATTCCCTATCTTTTTATGTTAAACAATTAACCAGTACTTAATACACACGATTTTGTCTTGTAGCTCTGATAATCTCACATCATATAGTCGCCAGTGCAATCTGTACAAAGACAGCAGTTAGCAAACAGAAGTTTACAGTCAGTCAATATGAAGATCAAAGACTGGTCGGTAATGGTTAATTATACTAATATTACACTAATCTGGTTATTGGTAAACAGACTAGCACATCAGCAAACAGTATAATTTGATCAGAACCCAAACATCTCTCTTGGGGACCTTGCTAATCGAGTTGTCCCAAATGAATGCTTATTGATGGCACATATAACTGAGAAAATATTGGACAATTGAAGGAATTCTAATGTTTTCTGCCTAATTCGATGCTGATAAGGGGAGAAAGAATTAAAACGGATGGAAATGGTTTGTTTAATGGATAAATTTATAAGTTATGTCCAACTGTTTTTTTTGCTTTATTAAGTTAAGGAAACCCGACCGACAGCGAACGTCATTAAATTGTTGTTTGTTATGCTTCCCAAGCTTTTTTCAAAGCTACAATGTTCTTAATAAAACATCACATAATTTATGCTTATCATTTATGCAGATTTGAATAAATTACCAGTTCAATGTGCACTAAAGCTGCATCCGTTTTGAGGACCCTAGTTACGAGAGACGTGTCATACATTAAAAGGAGGTTGATGTTCCAGTCGATGATTTTCAAATAACAGAATTTGTTTACCTTGACTGCTCAATAAAACAGCAATCGACGCATCTGATAACCTAACATGTACACATACTGCAAAAGAGACCGTTTGTAACAAAGATCAATTCTGTCTCCGTTTGATGATTGAACTCAAGAAGAACAGTCGGATTTTACTTTTTTTTATTCGGGCTACCAAATTACACAAGCAGTATAAATATTGATAGTGGGTTCTTCCACCAATTCCACAAAGATTCTTTATTAACTTACATCTACTGACTGTTAATACTCAAGGAAGGTCGCCAGAAGTACTTCGATAAAACATGTGAAGTACTACTTTGTAAATAAAATGTGAATATTAAAAATCAGAAAAAAATAATTAACTTTATTACTTGAAAGCCGATTCTTTTAAAGTCTTCCAGTATTTTCGCTGTACATTTATCACGATTCCACATTCCCAGCTAAAAATCGTCTTGAAAATAAATAATAAATCTGTTTTTTTTTAAAATATGGAAAACCAAGATATGAATATTTAGGTCCATGGTGAAAAGAGCTCATATTTCGCGAGAGAACACACTGCTTGTTCTTATAAAAACACTGAAGGCTGAAGCTGATAATATGAAAATGTTGTATTTTCCGATTAACGGCATCTAAATAGGATCTATATTGGATTTGTTGGATAGATGGTTGGCATTCCAAAGTGAAAAAACTGTGCATCCTACAAAGAGAATTGATTTTGCATTCAAGTAAAGTGGAATTCATACCTGCAGACAAATAGCATGAGGAAATTAGCAAGCTTGATACATTACGTTTTGCTTTATTGATGAAAACAAAATCATATCAAACGAATATAACGAGGCAAACTAGAAATAAAAGATGTGGCATGATTATCCATTAAACAGCCATCCACCAAATAACAGTCAAAATTAAACTTCTACTTCTTACTGCCATCAATAAGTAACAGTTCATACCATAACGGAAGCTGTAAAAGACCCGCAAAATACAGAATATGAAACTATTCATTAAACACGAAAATCGACCTAATCTATTGAAAAAATGGTGGACGAAAACACTAAATGACAAATTAAACAACGACAACAACTGGATTACATGTTCATCGTCCCTTGATGGATTTCATGGTCGCCATAATATATTAGTTTGGCAATAATGGATAAGTAGATCCCTTTTGTATCTACCTTTCTCTGTGTCTCGACACAATTTAACTTGCCAGTATATATTCCATAAAACTTCAGATTTAGTTCAACTTTGTTCCGTATATAGGACGACTTAGAAGTTTTTAGAGGTTTTAAGAAGATACTTTTTATAAAGCCTTACTTTGTAAATTATCTTTTTCTGAAAACGTTGAAGGACCTAGACGTAATTGACATTGTTATGACATTGTAGAGGTCGATCTGTTGACTTAATATACATCGTGGTGTTAATTGGGTAACGAGTGTTAAAATATTTCTAGACTCCGGAACTATATCCGTGTATTTCTATGGAGTCGGTTCATTTAATAGTACCTTTTTATGTGGTTTTATGGAGTTCTATTAAAAAAAACCCATAACTTTTACACTCGGTAAATAGGAATGTGGTGTACTTAAAGTCCTCATAACAATGCAATGTTTTGAAAATTTGAGGTCTCGGAAATTGAATTATTAATTATGTAACTTTAGAAAGACCGTGGTGGTTTTACAAATGCCCAATGATGCTAAACATGACAACAAATAAATTAACTGTTGTAGTGGTATTTATCGTTTTCAAAATCAAAGAAATATCGATTATTCTTCCTCATTCAACGCAGTGCAATGTTGATGAAATGTAAACGAGAACTATCAGAATTACAATGGAATTAGATTTTGGCGCCAAGAATGATTCGCGAGCAGATTGCGTTTTCGATAGTCATCCTAGGGAATGAGTTGAGAACACAATGACTGCTAGGTCTATAATAGAAAATCTTATATTTGTCACTAGTTCGTCTTTAGGTCATTAATTTCTTGACACTCAAATAAATTGGAACTTTATTGGAAATCCACACGAGGGAAAGAAATGTACATCTGAACGTTTAAGTTTGTAACAGAGATCCAAATATGTCGGAGTAAATTCTGCTTTAAGGGTAACAAATTGCTCTCAATACACATGGTATTGGTTACAAATTTCAATATTCAAATCAGAATTCGTCTGTTATGTAAATGTTGCCTGAAATTCATGTTTTGAGTATTCCTGAAATAGTACTTGATAAAGATAAACAAAAAAACTATGCATGAATTTGAAAATTAATTTACGAGTTACAAATTGAAAAAGCCATTCAATATTGATGACTGTGTTCATGTTTCTTCTACTAACTTAATTTGTTGATTGCTGGCTTTTAGGATCCAATCATTTAACCTAAAAGAATGGTATGGCTTTTTCCGAACAATATACTAAAGAAAAAAGACTAGGGTTCGGGTTTGAAGAAAAATAAATTGGCTGATTAAATTTCGAAAACAAATATTCTGAATTAAAATGAAAATTGACTGAGGAAAGTGATTTTGAACCTTTTATAAAAGTCGTTATTAAAATCCATATCATCCCCACTTTTAAGTTAAATGATTGTTAATTGATAGCATTAGATTTAGAACACCAGAGGAATAACTGTATCAAATACTACACAACAAATACTATAGAAACAGCTATGACAGTCAGAGAATATAGTTGTTGATCAGCTCTGAGATGTGAGTACTTATTTGTTATTTTTTAATAAATTTAAATATATTATATCTTAGCGATTTTGACATTTTTTCACTGTAGTGGTGTGTGTAACACAATAGACATTTTTGGCATTTCTGTAGAATGTTGAAAAAAAATTGTTGCTGTTTTCCCGTTGTCTGACGCGTAAGCTTTAAATCATTTACACTCCAAAATTATAATTTTTCTGCTGCTCGACTATTCTTGTAAAAGACGTTATAAACGTATACTGTTGTTCTTTTGATGGTGTTATGGTGGATTATATCTCGGAGAAAAAAATACCTCCCGAGACTACGTTGAGGGCGATAATAGCCATGTAACAGTGTGTTTCGAAATATGTCTTCCTTAATAGATGGTAGATGTAGTGAACGGAACCTGAAATAGTTTTTGAAAACCTGTTTATTGTGAAAAGTGTAGTGTTTTGTGTAAGACTGAACCCTATAGTTTATATTATAAACAAACTGAATAATTTTCAAATGTATACAATGTATTATTTAGCATTGGCTAATCTGTTAAAATATTACCACAAGTATTTTGATTCTGTATTAATTGCTCATTTATGTTTTCAAACATTTTACGGTTAATTGCATGAATTATTTTGTTGTCTTGGTTTTGAGTCCAGTTTCATGCTTAATTTCATGCTACTTCAAGTCTTCAGTTTTGTGATTTTATATCTGACAGTCGAACAATGAAGACATGTGGTTTATATTTCTCACTTGGACCATTATTAAATTGCCAATTTCTGTCAAATTAAGGCGGGCGCCACGCGACATTGAACCGTTTAAAATAAGGACAGTAAACGAGATACATCAGATTGCAAATCTTGCTAAAATAAACAAAAATTACCATAGATTGTTTATTGAAAACGATAACGATAACGCGTGGAAAATGCATCCCATGTCATCCATGTGAATAAGAACAACTTTCATCACTTTGCCCCCGTTCACACTAGGCGTAGCTTAATCCAGATCATGTGAAGCCAAAATAAAGGTTACTCGCTGCGTTCACATCAGCGTTGATTTTGTAGCTTTATTTAGGGGGTTATCACACTACAAAAGTTAATCCGGATAAGTGGAAATTAAGTCACACTGCTTTCACACTAGGTTAAATTTAATCGTGATTCTGATTAAGATAAACCAACAAAAAAAAAAAAAAAAAAACAGCGGGTAACCGGTATACTGACTTAAAAGAATCCGGATTAAGTTACTCTGGACGAAGTTTAGCCTAATTTTAAAGGCCTTGATTGCGGGTTAACTGATTTAATAGAAATCAGACTACCGTAAGTAACGTTAAAATCTTGTCGTCAGATCCGATTATATTTTGCGTTAACACTTCAGTTTAATAGGGTTATTATAATCTTGAGTAACTGAATGCGGAAGTAGTAAATCCAGATTAACTTAAACCAAGTGTAATACCTATTATTAGTTAAGCCATATTTACCCGAAATACCCAAATCCAAACAAATCGACCTTCAAAGCCAAATCCAGCGGCAAGGACATCTACTACTGGCGATACATTTCGAAGCTTCTCTGTCATTTCATTGGGTTAGAATTTGAATACACACAGCGAATTCCCGCAAAATCAAATATGATACATGTCATGTCACATAGGTTTGACATGTTCTCTATAAACAGGGAAAAACATTTCATTGATATACAAAAACTATTTCTGGTTTTGTTCTCTACATATATACAACGGGTATGTTCAAATTCACCAGTTTTATTGTAAACTAATAAAATGTCATACCCTAAATGTTTACCAGATTTTTTTAATGGTTATTTGTTTTGTATTAATTTAAATTTTTTCTACGTTTCAGCCGACAATGTCTTCGAGAAAGTGACTACCAAGACGCATGTATTGCGAGGGTAATACAAGACGTAGACATCGTGTAATGAAGGTACCAAACCGGAAAATTGTTGCAACACTTCATCAAAGACTGTTTGATTTTGATTAATTGGAATGTAATTGTTTTTATCTGTATTGTTAATGTTATCACCTACTATTAGTTAAAAAGCAGAGTCTGGCGCCTTATAATTCAATACTGGTAGAAGTAAAATGTGTTTAGGCATGAGATTGTCTAGTACTAAATCCACGAAAAAAGTAGTATTCCAACCGGAAATCTTATTTATCTTTATAAGTGGTTACCCTATTGCTATTTGTTTTGGTTAATGTAGTATGTTTAATGAAACTTTTGGTATAATTATTACGGTACATAAGTGCGATAATACAGTGAAGTTTGTGTCTAAATCTTAAACATCAGAAGGACTTTTGAAGACCTTGTGGAGACATGGTCGTTGTCTATTGTATTGCGGCAATAATATTTTCTAAAAATGGTGCCCAATTTTGGTTGAAATAGCACGTGAAATCGCGATATGGTAGGCAGTATACTATTCAAGTTTTGTGTAAAACGATGGACTGTCTCCTAGACATATTTACCACAAAGTTCCTCTTGTTTTAAATTTTGGTCAGCTGTCACAAACAACGGGTATTTTGTATGGAACAATGCTTCTGTTTTTGACTTGTGATTGTAACAACTATTCTTATATTTTTATTTGTGTTATTTGTATGCATGTTTGTTGTTTAAGTTTCCTCACTATCTGTCTAAAATATAAAACTATTCAATAGACTGTCTCATGTCAGGGACTTAAACATAATACGAAATGGTGGAATAATTGGATAAATTTATCACTTTGTTTAATTCAACTGGTCTTACTATCGTCAAAGACCATACAATGACCTTCAAATATTTAGTTTATCTATAACTGTTTTACAGAAAATTGATTAAACACATAAAATGACTTCCATTGATATTTAATTCAGTTGTAACTTATTAGTAAGATTGACCTTATAGGTCAAACACCATAACACGGTATCACATAAAAGATATTGGTTTAGGTGATATCTTGCAAATTATCCAGAATGATAAGATAGTACAAAACATCTAAGATGGTAAGATGTGTATCAATTTGATTAACCCTATCCTTTTATCAATTAGATTTACAAGATAGTGTATTCAAAATTACACGTCAGGTGCTAAAATCAACAACATAGCAACATTACTGGGAGACTTATACAAACTAGGTGCTTACAATGACTTTAAAATTTCCCAGTCCCACTACCACGATTTAATTTGCTGATGCTTTCTTTTGAATTTGACGATTTCGTTTTTTAAACATTTCAGATAAAGTTCAAACTTAGAAGCACAATACTTGTTCAGGTTTTCTCTTCAACAGCGCTCACACAAAAGCTGTCGAAACACTAATAAAAACAATAAACTTTGCTTACGAGAAAGCTTTCAATTTCAACTAAGGTTTTCTCATTATGTCAATCTGAACAAGAAATCTCTAGGAAGTTTTATTAAAATATTTTATGTCATAGTATTTGGTAGATTTTGCCATTGTTCGTTCATTTAAGTTGTTTTAATATAATTATCATGAATTTTAATTTAAACATTTCATCAACAAGTTCAATGCGCTCTTCAATACTTTCTCTTTATTACTGCAAGTAATGATCTTCACTTTTAAAATTAATTTTTATTTTTTTTTTACAAATGCAATATTTTAAAATGTAGATGCTCGGGATTGGGGTTTTTTTTACGTAATTTTTCTCATATCGTTTTTACACTTTGTCACCGGGTGCAGAATTTGTATACGCAATGTTTAACGAAGTTGTGTAAATATTTTGATTTCGATATCACGTACATGTACGTGTTGAAAGGAGTAACCTCTCATATATAGGCAGCGTTAGAGCCAATACAAAGAAAAACAGAAAATCAAACATTGTAAAACGAAGTACTCATATACAAACAAGTGGAAATAAGCAGCAAATTTCAGCAGCAGGTACATCTACAATGTGCAATACTAGGAATGATGCCTCTGTAATTTTATTAGAATTTTCCGAACAGAAGATAAATGTTGTCATGTAAGTAACTGGAACAAGTAGTCATTGAGTGAAAGGTAAGAACCTCGAACCCTATTTCAAATGGTCGCCATTTGAATAATTGATGAAGGATTCCACGACAGTTGCGGCCCTCGGGAAACAGATTGTTTACCCTTCCAGAGCACCTGAACTTTACTCTGTTTTGTACAAGAGTAAGCAAAGTCCATGCTTCTGTTTTTATGTCATTGTTTGTTTCGAGTTTTTCTTGTTTTGAGAAATGCATTTCAGAGAACACTTGTTTCTATCTACCAGTCAGCTTCTATTCTCTATCCCCGTGTCTTTTCTAGATCTACCAGTCAGCTTCTATTCTCTATCCCCGTGTCCTTTCCAGATCTACCAGACAGCTTCTATTCTATCTCCCCGTTTCCTTTCTAGATTCTAGATCTACCAGTCAGCTTCTATTCTCTATCCCCGTGTCCGTTCCAGATCTACCAGACAGCTTCTATTCTCTATCCCCGTGTCCTTTCAAGATAATTTTTATAAGCCCTTTTGATGGTACGTGTATGCTTGCTGTGGCAACACATTTACAGTCTAAAGTTATGTTTTTGTTTTCTTTATCGAGCTTGATTTGTTTCCTACTATTATTTATTTTCAAAATAAATCAATTATGTTACTATTCAACATTGTTAATCTTGGATTTTGAAATCACAAGGTCAGTACAACTGCTACCCCAAGGGTATTCACCAGCCAAGTTGTCAGACTCGCTGGCATGAATTTTATCATATTATTCTAAACGAAATCCTAATATTATTTCTAAACTTTTTAAAAACGGAGAAGGCTTCATTCCGCGTAATGTACATGGTATGTGACGGCCTATTTTGCTTTGTTTGGATATGAGTTATTCATTTTACAATGTTTGGATCTCAGCTTTCCAAAGGCGTTAGAGAAAAAAACATTTCGAATATTGTTACCAATTTATTGGTACGAAAACATATCTCCTACAAAAAAAAAAAAAAAAAGAAAATAGTGCTTGGGACCATTTTGGTTATTTGTGGACTATAGATATAGTACTCGATACCATAACACATTATCATATTTATTGCATCAAAAGAGGTGTTATCTTGCAAAATATCCTTCACGATAAGATATTCAAAAGATACCAGTTTATAAAATTTGATTTGTTCTTATCTACAAATCTGGTGATATTAATTGATAATATATAAGTATAGCACGTTCTAGTGTTAAAATAAAAGAATAAAACACATCTTTGTGTCAGATGCACTCCTGGTTAGTTCTTATAACTGCCAAATTATTGTATGTCCTCGAAAAATCAGCAAAGCATTACCAAAACCAATACACATTGTCTGTAATCTGTATTCATCCTATTGAGCTAAATTTTACGAAATACCTAAGCATATTTCCCTCCTATTTTAGCTCTTCAATAGATCTAATTAACAAACAGTGTAATCATGACACACGTTTTGTTCAGTATCAACGGTCTATCGTTGATATCTTATCTTAAACGTCCACCTGATGTCAAATTGTTCATAAAAGATTCTTTAAGATATCAAATTAATTCAACTGATATTCAATTTGATCATTATCGAATTTAAATCGAACATGCAATCAAGGAATTTTTATCTATACATATGCAAATGATAAGAACTCTAAAAGTTCATGGGTTATGACCCTTGAATTAATAGATGGTGCTATGATATGCGTGGAACTATATTTTACCTTTATTTTACCTGCACGATTCATTGATTACATTGATTGTCATCTTATCACTAAGCTTAATTATGTTAGTTTGATATCTTTGAGAATGGCATCTGTAAAACCATGACTAAAGGATAAATTTTCCTTAATGACGAGAAGAAGGATTCCTTGAGCTCAGTGTACATCTGGCCAGTGATGACTAACTTAAAAAGTTGTTAGCTGTCTTGACAAGACAAGTTTTTGTTTATAATTTAGTTGTTTTGATGTTTTAAGTATGGTTATTTCTTCAAAGCAGGCAGCACCCGTTACAACGGTGATTCATTGAAAAAAATATATCAGTCATTTTATTATCTTAATTTATTCTTATTAGGGTGTTGCCTAAAGTCGTGAATTTAGATCTTGACAATCGACTTGGACAATGGAGATATTTGAAGTTTTTATATTACTATATATCTATAAATTTTTCATTGTTATTGTAAGATTTTTCTCCCTTCTATAATGCATTCGATGTAATATATATCTAGGTTGTCCAACGCGATATCCAAAAAATAACATTAGATTTTGTTAATCAAAAACTGCAATAAAAATTACTGGGTTGTTTCTACCATGCATACTTAACATTTGGTAAATAGTCAAAGTGGAATGAAATATAACTAATGATGTGATTAATTTCGGTTGGTCACAATAAGATTGTGTTCCATTTTAGTCGAAAGAAAAACAAATAAGGTGATTCTTTAATAAAAGAACCGATATTTAATATGATTTCAAGTCGATTATAACCATTTCAAGGAATAATCTGTAATGAACATAGAAGCACTGTCTTAATATGTTTAAACACTTTTTACTACTCAACTTTATGTTGATCTTGTATTCAAGCTAATACTGTTCAAAATATTCAGCAGTTTACTTGCTTACTGTTCGACGTTATGTGCCTATAGTGTCTAATGTTTTACAGAAATTTTGCTGCATTCGTTTAAAATTCTAAATCCCTGAAAATACGGAAAGGCCTCGAAGAGTATTGCACTTAGTAGATGTCCCTGCCGTCGATCGCGGATTTGGCTACTCATTTCGATTTGTTTGGATTTGAGTGCTTCTTTTACTATGTTTGGATCTTGGACTTCCCATGTTTTGGTTCTAATGC
>JARWCS010000007.1:2042583-2056580 GCA_034783895.1 Geukensia demissa | reverse complement strand
TTGTGTTTTTGTCGTTTTGGTCTTGTCCTCGTTGGTCTCCGGAGTTTGTCAGTACTTTTACATTTTCCCTTGTCCTCGAATATCCCCTTGGTATTTCTTGACACATATGATAATGTAAAAACATATTTTTTTCAAAAATTTAATAAAAAAATGGTAAATATTCTAAATACTGGTACCATTAATACCAAAACCCCACCCTTTATATTTACACAAGTTGGATTTATAATTATCAGTTCTTTATTTACATTAACAGAAATAGACTTGCATGATTTGATAGAAAAGACAACTTGTCATCACGTTACTATTTCAACACAGACAAACGCCAGAGTATGTATGTTGTTCTTAAACTGCCAACAGAATTAGCATGCTTTCTGATTACGACTCAATACCCCTTTGTTCTTTCTTCTGTTTTGATAATTTATCAAATATAAACGAATTTATAGCAACTCATACAATTGTATTTTACATCTTTTGGTGCAAAGTTTCCAACTTCATTGCTATAAATGTTAAACATTCAGATGAAAGAATAATTATCTCACAATGCAGAAGCAATAAAACAATTTGATAAAGACTTTCGGTACAATTATTAAATGCAGTCTAAGAGTAAAATATAATATAAGATTAGATAAGAGCCAACCAGTGCACAAAAAGTATGCGTTATTGACGCTTCCATGAACAAATTTTTTGATCCAACCCAAAAGCAAACTTTATCTGCTTTACAATTATACATTGAAACAGCTTTGCTGTATTGCTTGTTTATTTTAAATCGACCATTTGTCAAGCTGATATTTTGTTGTGATGTCGGTATAACTGTCCCGGTACATTAGGTCTGACAAAACCAATGGTAAGTATTTCAGGAATTTCAAACATTCCGAGAAAAAAATGTAAAACGTTAAAATTATTAAACTATTAATGCACGAAATGTAAAATCTAAATAATGTTCATGCTTATTATTGGATCTTGACACATTTGTATTAAGTTAGGCACCGATCATTTGATTTTTTTGTTTTCATTAGCGGGGCGGGACAGATTTTTCTAATGCAGTTTATGCAAGAAAATTTCTGTTAGCCAAGTTATTTGTTTTTCAAAGAGGCAAATTTCATGACAGATATATATATTTTCTAAGGTTCACTACGGCCAAAATCAGAGCAGGAACATTAAAAAACACAAATCAAATGGTTCTTGCCCGTCAAAAACACTAGGCATTGTGTGGGCAGCTAATTCTGAGGGGTCATTTTTACAAAAATGGTTGGAATGGTCTTACGGGTGATTGGCTTTTTTAAAAGGGCTACTGATGAGGAATTCTTTTCAATTATTCTTTGGAAAGGTCTATTGTAGAGCTGAAGTTTGTTTGTTATAAATACTATTTTCCCGTATCATTTATTTTAAAGCAGTGCTAAAATTATCACATCTAGTTTTTTTCAGTTATTCATGGGACTTTATACTAAAACTTCTCATTGGCACTTTTTACCAAATAACAATGTCACAAATTATTAATACATTTTTTTGCTGTGTTGGAACAAAATCACTTTTTTCGTTTTATACAGTTTGATCTGATGAGTTAAATAAAGATTTTCGGATTTACCAAAACAAAAATAATAAAGGTTTTTTGTTGGTCTATCAGACAAGCACCTGCCAGGATTAAATTGTGGTAACTTCTGTAAAGGAAAAAGGCTCTTTGTTTTTGTTAAGACCCTGATCACGAGACATTTATTTCACAAAAACATGTGTGCAGGTGTGATGGAATCTATCTTCTTAAGATTGCTCAGGTCTCACATTTTCTTCCTTTGAAAATCAGGTATTTAATCTAGTGGGAGTAAACGTCAAATTAGATCAAATGTTTTTGAAAAGCAATACCTTTGAATATTTGTGTGTTAATGCTAATTGATTTTCAATCGAATTGTTTACAGTAATATGCATTCACATGCAATGGTCATGCAATCGTTTACATGTAGAATGCAACACCTGTGACAAGAATTTGAAAGAATTTAAATAAAATAGTAACTCAAGAAAAATACCCATAAAACTGTGAGTGACCAGTTTAACTATATAAAAAACAAGAGATGTGGGTTATAAATATCGAGAACAAGTGCAGCAACATCACATTTGAATAAGAATTATTGGAAATTGTAAGTTTATATGATTTACCTTGTTGTAAATTTACCATGGTACTTTCCGTAACTACGTCAACTTTGCCTTCCACGAATATTGCATCCACGGTAACTTACAAATCTAAGGAAATATATTGGGGAAGTGCCATCAACTCCACAGCCTGTAATTATATATTTTTGGAAAATAGTGTTTTGAAAATTTCAACCCTCGTGATGGACATAACACTTTAGAAAAAATCGGATTGAACATTTGTTTGCTCTTACACAATATCCTTCTTTAATCTAATTATTCAAAATTTTTGTGATTTAATGACCCACATTTTGTTAACCAAAAGTCACTAAAATCTTTTTTTTTTACCAAACATCTATTCAAGGAATATTTTTACTATTTTGCTGTCGGTAATATAAGATTCATTATGAGTGAGTTTAAATAATTTTTGCTATAAAAAGTTTCAATTTTTTCCAATATCAATTTTCTTTGCAAGCGTTAGATTGGTAAATTAGACAATTCATTACTGTTGTTGCAGTTAAGATTTACAATAAATGGACACCAAGGGCGTGTACTAAGACTTTGTGATATAAAAATCTCGCAAATTGTTAAAACTTGTCATGTTGTATTCAAATTGTGAGGCCAAAATCTAATTTAAAAAAGAGTGTATTCACAGAGACGAGACAAAATGGCAGACTTATTTTATTGGCCTTTTTAATAATTCAACTTGAAACTCATGAATGTTACCTAATTTCAATATGTGCAGATTTGCTTTTATCATTGAATTTTCTAGAGAACTTGTATAAAGCGAAGATCACTTGATTTAAAAAAAAATCACGATAAGATTTAAGTTTAGGAAATCCTGAAAATAATCTGACGCTTTAGTTTGGTAGTATGCACTGCCGGATGTCTTATATCGTTATTTAAGCATCTAGACAGTAATAATCGTGGCATCACACCTAGTATCTGTTAGGTCTCCGAAGACTTGTTAAAATACATCGTTATGTGTGAACAATGTCGCTAACTTAACAACTCAAGAATCTCCAAATAACTTTTCAACGTAATATTGCGTATGCTTGAACCTCTAAGGGTCTAATAATTGTGATTGGCGCCAAAACTGTGTCGCTCAGGAGCAATATATAAGTAACAAGAAATGTTTTTGATAAGTTATAATTGTTGCAGTATTGATAATGATATCTTAATATATTAACAATATGTTTGTAAGTGGTAATAATTTTGACATGTTTTACAATGCAATTAGTGAGTGAGATTCATATAGGTGGGGCGATCTCTTTATAAATATGTTACATTCAACCCTTGTTGAAGGCATTATGGAAGCTAGAGTTTCAGCAGCTTCTTATTGAGGTGCGGTGCGATCTACTACGCATTTACGCAGTTTATCTTCATATAAGAATTAATAAATCTACACAGTGACAATTTAACTTCATCAACAAGACTAACGACAAAGTATAGCAAAACAACGCAGAAAGCCGATAGAGTCGGTTGGAATAACTTTGTACTCTCAGCCTGTGCACTTATTTACCGTATTATTGATACAAATATCAAATTCGCATATCACTTTCTCAATTTTAAGTAATCGTTTGTTCGTTTGTCATTTTGAAAATTCTTCTTTTTTGATAAATGTATAGATTTGTTGATTGTGGTTGTTATCCGTCAAGAGAAAATGCAACCTTCAAGATCTTATCATAAATTACTAAAACAGTTTGATACTACATAATACAATCGACATTTAGCTCCCAGGAAAAAAGAAATTCTAAACAAAACAATTGAACAATTATTAATCCACTCACAACCGTCAATATTAACGTTATTTATGATTCTCCTCACGCCAAATAACACGTTGTCATCTTTATTTCACGTCAGCGTATTATTATAAACGTTCTTTCTTTAGGAAAATGGTTTTCCTTTTTATATTCAATTAAGTTATCTATAACTACCATAATAATCCTTGAATTAGCACTGGAGAAGCTTTCAGAAATAATTTATTTTATTTTGACGTGGAACTTGACGTTTGGACTTCATAGATTTTTCCAAGTCGACAAAGCGCATGTGCAATTGGATAACACCGGAAATTATACATTTTACTTCCGTCTATTATGAGTGCTAATTGATCGTTACCTCATCAGTATTGTGACAAAATGAGTTTTCAGAATAACAAGTTTATATTTGGTGAAATGATGCAGAAAAGGCCTGTTATAGATGGAACACTTAGTAAGGTGACACTAAAATTTGACATTACTAATTGTTTCCAAATTGACATTCTTATTTAAGTAATTTATCAAATTATTATTTTCTAATCAGATAATTTTCACATAATTAATAAGTCAATGCATGTTAAAAACCTAGTTATCACAAAGATTTAAAGATTCTGTTTTATGCAAATAAGTCACGGCTATAAAACGCCCATGCAATTTACTGACAACTTTAACTTTTTATTCAAAAAAGCTTGATGAATGTGTATTGTCAACGAATATACGTGTAATTTAATAAAATACATGTACATGTTGAGACATATTTCTACGTTGGATAAGATTGTGGTACACTGTAGCAACTTCTGCAACGCCACTGCAATTAAGACTGATCTTGTCCATTTATTTTCAATAACCATGTACTGCCAAATTTTTTTTTTATAGTTGATTGATCAGGTTCGTTATAAACAATTTGTCCCGAACGCACATATGAGTAAGTAATTTGTGATATTCGGTTATGACTTAAAAAAAATGAATAATCACCCTAACAACAGAAATAACGCAAGAGTTAAATAAAAGTTATATATTTATTTTCACTTTTATTAGATTAAAATTTCAGTATTTCTATAATATCTGTGTAGTAATGTCTGCGATGGACAAGCTTCATTCTGTAAAATAAATAGAAAAATAATTAGAAAAATACACAAAGTTGTACAAAGCTGACAACATATTTAATCCTAATTATTGTCATAAGTTCAAATACCTCGGTGACCAAAAATTGTATTCCAAGTTAAGTTAGAAAGAAGTTGACATTGTTTAAGCATTATCAATTACCCTTTATCTTTGTGTATCACGATACATTTTGTAATGAATTTGACAGAAATTTGTCAAATTCATTATGTTTTAATTTTCAGCATGCATGTTAATTTCTCATAGATCTCCTCGTGACTTTGCCATGAAACATTTTTGCGAAACTCTCAATTAACATTGTGACACCTGTAGGTATATGATTTTACCTCCCAAAGAGAACAAAATAAATCATGTTTTGTGATAGATTTAATTATAAAAACCCTTTGATCAAGTAAGAGTTAAAGGTAAAGTGTCAACTTTATCTAGATTACAAGTTCGATATCCATGTAAGCTCAGGATAATCTTCGTCAAATCTCTAACCGGAAACTGACGAAATAATGCGAAACTGTCTTCACCTTTTGTTGCTGACTCGGCTCAAGAGATAACAATTTAAATATTCGTCTTAGGGTCAATTTACCAGTTAATAAATAACATGTTAATTATATATTAAAATTGATATTTTTTGTGTTTTTCATGGTGGGTACATTTTAATAAACGAAAAGTGAATTCAGATTTGAATCAATTTTAGATAATAGTAATTTGTAATATATACATAAATGAACCTAAATTTTTTAAGGCGAAAATGTTTCTAAGTCATGTCTTTAAGACACTTGTCTATTCTTTGAGACATGTCTACAGACACCAAATTGTCTAAAGATACCGGTTTATTGCTATGTATTGCTTAAAAGTAGTTATTTAAAAAGGCTATCTAAGAAAATCTTTTCATCCTAAAAAATTGTTGCAGTATTTCTTTTTTTGGAGCAAGTTATTGACTGTAATCTTTCGGCCAAAGTCAGTTTTAATGTAAAACACTTCTGTTTTTCAAAACAATTGTCCGAAGTTACAAGAAAGATATCAGAAACACAACCGGTTCTTTGCAAGGTTGTTTATAAATCTATACTCTGTAACTTTTGGAAAACAAAGATGAATGGCCATTTGTTTACTACCTGTTCTGAAATTAGGTTGTAGAAAGGAGACTTGCAAGCAAATATTATTTACGATCATAAACAAATTCAAAAGGCAAATTAACTGCATGTAAAGCAAGCTTCTTGATTTACCTGCTTCCAGACAAATATGTCCAGCTTTATGAATTTAGTCACATTCATTGACTTAATAAAATGATCTCGATAAGCAAACAAGGTACAATCAAGGGATTTTACAAATTACCTGATTGGACAGATGTAACTTGTATCTTTTCAACATACATTCCAATACCCGAAATTAATAAGAGCATAAAACTAAAGCACGTGGAAGCTTTTGTGACCTCCACAAAGCACAGGAGAAAATCTCAAAATAATATTTAAATAAAAAAGGTTATGGAATAAATGCCAAAAAGATACGGTGGACTTATTGCATACGTTTATAACAAATGTTCAAAAGCTGAATTTAGCTGCGTGTAGAGCACGTTTCTGGATTTATTTTCAACAGACACGCTAGGGGCCAAAAAAGCAGGATCAGTCAAAATTTATGAATTTTATTTACATTCGTAGACCAAATGAAAAATAGAGTTCGTGACGTAATGAACGCAATAAGCCACATGCTCGTAGCCAGAAATTTTCAAGGGGGGGGGGGTTACGTCGACTCGCAAATCGACTTCACGGCCAGGGTCGGGGGTATATGGTGCAAAATCCGTCAATCTGACCATTACCTGGCACTGTTTTTGCATTTCAGAAAGTCCTGGTTTTTAGACTTTAATAGTCAGTCTTCAGTCTGAATTGCGAGTTTAACAGTGCTTATTGGTTTTCAAGGGGGGGTTCGTCCGAACCCCTCGACCCCCCTGGCTACGGGTGTGAGCCAAATGTAAAGATATACAATCATAATATGTAGGAAAGATATAAACTGTACCGCCCAACATATACATTTAAGAACGAGCATACTAATCACGCGGAAGCTTTTTAATTACCTTACCCCAGCATTAGAGAAAAAACTCCGTAATACTATTTAAAAGAAAGAATGTGGAATTTATGCCAGAAACATACTCATCACAACTTACATACGTTTAAAACATATATTCAACAGTCAAATTTATCAGCGTGTAAATGTTAATTTTAAGGTTTTTTTTATCGTGTTCGTCTTTGTACTTGTGGTTGCCATATCTTTTACCTGATCCTTCGTCTTTTTCTCTCTTCTCCTGAACAAACTGTATTTGATACACATTTTGAAGGATAGATAAGTCAATAAATTCTCACATGAACTTGTAGCCAATTTCAGTTCCTTTAAATAATGGGGTTTGCCGTCTAGCAACTTTATTTCTCAACCAAATTTGTTCATTTTGGTCACAACAAAGATAATGACGGTACGTCCCTTACTCCACTTTCTGTTTCGAGAAAATTTCCCATTATAATTCTATGGGGAATTATTTCTTCCTGTTTTGGGGTCCATTTTAAGGTTGGAATACGATACCTAACCAAGACATTCAAGCATAAAATCCATGAGCACCTCGGTCGTTACTTGACCATTTTAACGAACACATCCTCAAGCTTTCAGTATATCACAATGAATGTCGAAATATATTCTAAAAAACAATTAAATGTCTAAGGAAATCGGTTTCATTAACATTTTAGTATTTCTGCAGGTTATAATTTTAAAAAATGTAGTGCTTTCGAGTGGGCCGTTTGTACGTGTACACCTTTTTATATGTAATTAACTGACTGTCTTAGAATGGGTAATCCCACAACTTAATTTTTTCGACGTTAGTGAGAGGCGAAAAACTGACCATAAAGAATGAACATCTGAAGTCCTAGGTACGGACGTATGATAAACTGGAATGAACAACCAACTCTTCTAGTGTTATTGTTTTCAAATATACTCGGAAGCTTCATTTTCCCATTATATAAAAGAACTGAAATGGACTTAGTTAATCAAAATTTTCATATAAGAGAATAACTTAATTTGTTAAAAGGTCGCTACGTAGTCTAATTTTATAATTTTATCCAGTTACCAACTTGCAAACAAGATGGACACCACATGCAAATTGTAAGGAAAACATCGAACATTGAGTATAGCAAAGTCTTTTACAGTTGAAGAAATATGGGATTAAGTCTTCAGTGGAAGGCTTGTATTGCTTGCTTGCATTGACTAGTGAGTCATTATATAACTAAAGATCATTGTCAGCTGTGTCAATCAATATAGAGAGTACGGGTTGCACTACATCTGTGCAAGTTTGGTTAAATTCCACCAAGTCTTGAGGTGGAAAAGCATATAACATTGCTCCATATAAAAGGGTGTAAAACCCACAATAACCAATTTGATAAAAAAAATAATAAGAGAAGATGCACAAATTCACTTCCTGTAGAACAATTTGTCGAAGTTTGGTTGAATTCCATTTGAACAATAGGGAGGAGTTGCAGATAACAGATGTGTGCTCCAGTTAAGGTATGGGAAATCCCTAAAAGCAATTGGATAAAAAAAAATGAAATAGGATGTGCACAATTTCACTCCCTGTATAACAATTTTGAAAGTTTGGTTGAATTGCTTTAAGGCATAAGGGAAGAGTAGTGTATAAAAGGTGTGTGCCCCTATAAGACAGAACATAGAAACCCTGTTAAGTATTATTTGAAACCCCCATATTGATTTTAAAAGAAAAGGAAAAAGGAGGTTCACAACTTTTCTGCCTGTAGAAGAAAAGTTTGATACCAATATTTTCCGGTAGGAGTCAAAAGCCTTGTCCCGCTGTGTCCAATCCGAACTCCTTTTTTCGATAATTTTGATGATTGTTGAATTTGATGCATGAAATATTTTTACAGTGGGTATAACCAATCAATCAATTATTTTTGGTCAGAGAGGAGTAACGGATAACAGATGTGTGGCTCCATGATAGCATTAAAAAGGAGCAGTAGAAGATAAAATATAGTTTGACGAAAACGCGGACGATGGAAGTGTTCCCTATATGCCGCCCTGCTTCAGGCAGGCGACAAAACATATTTTGCCGATGTTTTTGCACAGTTTACAAAAGGAATTCGAAGATACCAAAGGGGCAGACATAAAGCGTTAAGTCGGAAGACAGACAAGACCATGGCCAATAAAATGAAACGAAAGACAAACAGAGAACACACAACACTACACTGAAAACTGGAGTAACACGAACCCTACAAAAACCAGGGTGAGTTCAGGTGCTCCGGAACGGTGAGCAACTCCTGCTCCACTAGTGGCATCCGTCGTGTAACTCACTGTAGCAAACCCAGTGACGAAAATAGTATATTGTTATATTTACTAGATTCATTTTGTTTTTTACTTAAATATAATTCGATAAAGCCGTTTAAGCAGCTCAAAATTAATCTGATAACGCGAATTCTTTATTTATAATTACCCCAGCTTAGTTTTGTCGTATAGAATTTGGTGTACTACGATTGCATTTCTTTTCATATTGGTTGACATGGTCTTCACTGTCTTCTGAATGGACAACTTCTATCTGCCCTTTCTGTATTTTTATTTCAAGCGAGTTTGTGAAAAAATGCTTCCTTTTACCTTATTTTGTGCCTTGAAAGAACTGACTTAATCCGAGTTTAATCTTAATTTTCAAATATATAATGCATTTATGGAATTGAGCATATATTAATGACATTAGTAATCACCGCATGTGCACTTAAATGCAAAAACATATACCTGGTGTTTTGGAAAGCACATTTAAAAATTATTTTATTAATATCTAAAATTTGTTGATACCGAACGTAAGACTCTTTTACCCATATAATATAGAGCTGTGTAGTAAATACTAAAAAAGCAATGAATTTAAGTGAAGACATCCTCTGTTTCGTATTATTCACTATGACAGTGTTACTTAAATGTGTGAAATAAAAATACGGCTTAATTATATGTAAGCAACTGGTGCAAGGTACAAAGTATTTAGTCTATCCCTTTATTAATTATAAGTTTGACCCAAAAATTGAATTAGCTCGGGACATTTAGTACCGTAAAACCCAAAGAAATGGATTGTTGTACAAATCTGTTTATGCGAAACTAAATATTGAGCATATATTACTATGATGATTATATGCTGTCAATCGGTCTATTGTCGCTCTTGTGACTAAATTATTGTCGTAAAATATGATAAATTCACTGAAGATAGATACAAGTCAGGGTCGTACTCTGACCATCAACGCACCTGTGCTAATCAGATTAACAATCAGGTAAGCAGATTAATGGCCTGTGATACCCAATATACCCTGTATTTAGACCTTTCGACAAAATCGCGATGCATGATGCTTTCTTGTAATAAATCAGACGTGTGTGATCATTTAAAAACATCATTTAATACGGGTGAAAATTTGATATTGTAATTAAAAAATTGGTTTTCAGTTTACCTGGTGAGAGTTCTTTATTGTTGTTAACTGCCATGTTCATTTGACTTTGCAGGACTAGTGAATAATCAAATTAAGACCCAGTTATGTCAGCTCGCAAATTTAAAGTTAGACTGGCAACTAGTTATTTTTTCAAGAACTAATAATTGGTGGGTGGTAAAATGTAGTGCGAAATGTAGATGCGTATATAAATACCGGATGCATTATTTAAATGACTTCCTTTAATATGTTTAGAGCGCATACAACTTTCTCCATGTGTTGATACCCATATATGGCTACACATTACGAATACATCAGTAAAGTAAGAAGACCTAATGGTAGCACTCCTAGTGGCTTATCCTTCCATACTACTCCCCCACAGGGAACGTTGTTTTAATCATTCGTTTTGTCTTTGTTTTTGTGATGTTCAGATTTTGGTATTTCATACTTGGTTTGTAATTTTCATTGGTTGCAGAGTATGCCCTTTGTCACTAACCCCAACATTATTTCACAATCTATATCTTATCTTTCTTCCGAGACAGTAGTGGATGGGTTCTATGGTCTTGATGTTTATCTTTTCTCTCAGACCGTCTGCCATCCGTCCGTACTTGATGGTCTCCTTTGCATTGATGAATATCTTTATTAAAAATAGTATACTTCATTTATCTGTAGTGGATGGTTTCATTCGTCTTGATGTAATATATAATATATATAATTTGAGACAATCCATCATACAACCGTTTATACTAGATGATATCTTTAACAAATCTTTATCCGGAGTCAATTCATCAACCGCCAGTAGTGGATGGTTTCATTTGTCTTGATATTAATATTTATTCTGAGATAGTCCACCAACAGTTCAAAGTGGATGTTTTTTTCTATTGCTGTATTTCTTTAGACGGAAATGTTTTGACAATTTGGCAGTCAATCAACCGTCTGTAATGGATGGTTTCGTTTTTAATATACATTTCATGATTCTGAGACATTTGATCAATTATCCATTGTGGCTGGTTTGCTGGTTTCTATTTATCTTTAGCCATCGACCAACTATAGTCGTGGGGGTCTTGATGCCCTGGTATTTATGTTTTTATTCTGGGATATTCCATAAACTGTCCATAATAAAGGCTTTGTCTTAGTGAACATGTATATCGTTACTGAAGACAGTTCATCAAACATATACCATTTCTGGAAGAGAGATTCTTTGGTCTTGGTATATCTCTTTTATCAAACTTTCAACAATTCATAATGTTTAAGATGTTTTTATTTTGAGACAGTTTCATCAGTTTGCATATTCGATGATTCCATTTATCTTAATGCTTAAACTTATTAAAACAAAACAGTCCACCAACTCACGCGGGTGTATTTTGAAACTTTCTCTATCTTGCAACATATATTTCCATGAATGACTTAAACGAACGCTTTCTTCTTTGTAATATATATTCGGATCTCTAATATTGCTGGTTCTGTATTATTTTGTCCCTTTTCGGAAGGTAACAGGTTAAATATGAGACCAATCAACGAACTCGTTCATTTTCAATTGATAAGAACTACCTTGATAAAAAAAATTTGGTTAATGGACATTTATAGCATGTATTTAAAAAGAATTAGTGATTGAACTATTAAAGAATTAGAAATAATAAAGTCATATGTTTCACTGTTATAACTTCTGTCTTTCTTTCATACTAGGGTATGTCATTGATCGATCCTGTTTTAGTGGCCACATTTACAAAATATATCCAAGCTTACTTGATATTCAAGAGACCTTGGGAACCAATGAATTACATATTTCAAAAGAAATTGTTCATATCTTCATTTGTTTTCTGTTTTGTGTTTCGTCTTATTTGCAGGTTTTCGTGTCTGTCAAGTCCAGTGTAGAATATCCATATGAGAGATCAGAAGCGCATAGTAATTTGTTCCTTATTGCTCTGACCCTTTTGTTTTCTCCCGCTTTTTCATTTACCAAGAACATAATTAATTTCTATGATTTATGAGATACGAGATGAATTTTAAATTTTCTTATGTACAATTGCCATATTTTATGCATGTGTGGCAAATCTTCAGCCATTTCTGTCTAGAAGAGTTATCTATATAACTGTTTCGTTTGTCCATGGTCTGTCCTATGACGTTATGATTGTCATTTGCCACTTTGGTGTCTTTGAATTTGCTACCCTTGATTACCATGCATATTACGAAATCCAATCAAGATTGAAATAGTGCCTTCTTAGATTTCATTGTCCCAATCAGGAATTTAAACCACAAGATGATAGCCGACCTAGAAATCGTGTCTTTGTCTCTCACGCAGCTTTTATAGTGTCAGTCCATCTTAGAATCATGCAAGTGATACACTGTGAAAAAACTACAAATATTTAATTTTGATATTTTGATCATGTTTATGTACAAACTCCGGGATAATCAGTCATTTTTGCCAAACTGTCTGTTCACAGTAGATATGACCTGAAATATTTACAAAGGTTTTACTATAAAAAATTAAAAGTTATCTCCCCTGTTTGGTGCCTTTCAGTTCATTCTTTGTAAATTATTTCTTCTATGAACAGGCTAAAAGAGAAAAATGGACATAAAACTTGCAAATGAAATTACATTCTAACAAAAATATCAAATTAAATTATTTCTAGGCTTTTTCACTTTTTGTATGATTCTTAGGTAAACTAGCACTTAACTTAAACCCGATTTTGATACAAAGCATTATCAACGTGAAACGCGCGCGAGGAAGTTGGTATTTACTATTATCACCTGACCTGGAGTTTATTACCCCCTTTGCTGAGTTTCTTGCTCAGTCTTGTGAAATGACCAACAACAACTCTTGGAATTTTGTAGCAATAATTTTGAGTTCATGTAAACTGAGCTTTGGTTCCTCCATTTATATATATATATATATATTTCTTTTCGATTGTTCTGGTTTTTCTTTTCTGTTAAGTAATGATTAGTATCAAACTATCTATAGGTATTATACTCTTGGAATCTTGTGGAATAAAAAAGATATAATTTAAGTGGAGGGTTTCCTTTGGTTTAAATTTTATTTTGAGACTTTCCCATAACAGTCCATAGTGAAGGTATCGCTTGTCTTTATATTTACCTTCATTATCGATCACACTATCCACCGTACATAGAGGAGGGTTTCGTGAGCTTCATTGTTCTTTTCATTCTGAGACACTTTATCTACCATCTATATAGAGGGCATCACCCGTCGTGTTATTCAGTTGTGAGACACTTCCATAACCTTCACTTTGAGACACTTTTATCTCGTTCGTCTCGATATTTATCTTCATTCCGAAATGCTCCATCAATTGTCCATAGAGGCAAACATTTCTTTTCTTGATATTTACTTTCATTCTGACATTCCCACAACCTTCCGTAAAAGTGGGTATAGTTCTTCTTGATTTATGCCTTCATTCTGAGACACTCTCTCGGTTTTCCATAGAGGAGGGCATCCATCGTCGTGATATCAACTTTTTTCCGAAACATGCCAGATCGTTTAATTTTACTTTTCGCTATATCGATGATGTTTTGTCATTGAATAATCCTACGTTCAGTGAACATC
>JARWCS010000007.1:2018155-2042483 GCA_034783895.1 Geukensia demissa | reverse complement strand
AACAAGGATACATCCAATCAAGGTTGAACTCCTAAAATTTTATGGTCGCCATCACGAATTGGTTGATCCATATGGTGTCAGTGTATCTCAACTAGTTATGGACCTGTTACCGAAAATACAAAAATAAGTTGAACTCTTTTCGGATTGACGTGAACCCGGGTTAAAGTTTAAGGATTCCACGGCCGGTGTACTGCTACGCGCAAGACAGGGGATGCTGAACCTTCAAGAGCACCTGATTTCATTCTGTATAAAGGAGTTCATGAATTCCAAGCCTTTGTTCCTTTTGTTTTCGTTATATCTTTTAGTTTATTTCAAATTGGTCTTGTCTCTTTGGACTACGCACTTTTGATCTCTCACATGGGTATTCTACACTGGACTCCCCAGAACCATTTGTAAAGGAGGGTATCTCTCGTCTCGATATTTTCCTACTTTCTGGGACACTCTATACATTGTCTTTAAAGGAATTCACGCTCCTTCATTCTCAGGCGTCGCTTCTGTATTCTGAAAAAGTTTATATAAAAATATACATGTAGGCAAATACTACAATATAGATTCATGATAAGTTATTTGCAAATTATTTCAAAGCATAACTTCTTTTGCTTGAGCTTGAAATTATTGTGCTTTATTGATAATGTTTACATTTTAACTTAGAGATATTCACTTAATATTTATAACATATCTTAAAAACATTTGGATAAAGAAACAAACAAAAATCTAACAAAACTGTTTATAGAAAAAAGAGATGTGGTATACAGTCACCCAAAACTGTAAAATCTCAAACTTCTACACGTTTCCTTAATGCCTTTGTCTTTTTTGCTTTGTTTTATTGATACATACAAATGTATTGTTTTCCCTGAAATTAGGGTTCAGGGTTCATTCATTATATTGCACATGGTAGAACGCTGGATTTGGCTTCGTTTTTAGTTTGGTTGGATATAACTACTACTTCTACTATTTGGGATGGTCTCGGCTTTCCTTTATTTCCAATGGTGCTGATGAGAGGTTACCCCTTAAAGTACGTTTACAGCAATATAAAATTCACAATAGTGAGAAAACATTTGTTATAATGCAGTGTCATAATAACGAAACCAACAAAAAAATGGACAAAAACAAGTGTACGGAAATAACAGAATGGTAATATGTGGGTCCGTGTATACTGCGATGTCATTAAGATTCTACCGCAAAACATAGAAACGTCTTATTATACAACTGATTTCAATGTAGTTTACCATGCTTTTAATGAACCATTTATTTAGTATCAATATCATAATTAAAAAGTGTGTTTAAAGTAATGAGGACAAGATAGCAATCGAGATAACACGCTTCTAAGTAATAAATAGATTGATTTATTGGAAGGGTTACATACTAGGGTCTGTCATTAAACAATTATCATCTTGATGACCGCGGGCGTGATAAGAATTACCAATATCCAGGAAGATCATCCATGTTTTAATGGCCGCTTAAGACATTAGCCATTATCGTTAGGAGCCTCCTATGACATCTTAATCTCTCAAATTTTGTAGAAAATTATAGTAGTTTGTGGTTACATTTACTGTCATTAATTTAGCAAACGTGTGTCACTTAAAATGTAATTTTGATAATGTGACTCCTTTGGTGTAATCTAAATTTCCAGAGAGTATCAAAATATTCATGTAAATTTCCTTTGGCTCTGGTAGGAAAAAAATCCAAAATCAAATGAAAAATAAAGAAAAGAAAAATTAAAAGAGCGACAACTATCTTATCAATCAAAAACGGGAACGTTGGAGACCTACAAAAAGATGCCACAGTATAAGGAGTATTGGACTTGTTTATACGAAATAGGAATGATACATATAAAAGAAACACCTTTACTTTTACAGAAAAATAGAAAAGAAGGAATCAGAAAAAACAAATATTTTGGATTGAAATAAGAGCTCCAAACTTTTTATGCCTATGCTTAATATCGAACTACGATTACTTCAAAGATAATACCTAGTTAAAGGGATTGACAAGAATTTGCTCCCGGACATTAATTCAAATAAATACACAAAGTAATTTAAATGTAAAACATGTCTTACAATTTAAATTGTATTTTCATAACGGTGACATTTTTCCTGAATATGTGTTGTTCGACAAACAAAAAGTGTCACAGAAACTGTTGTCTGAGAAAACATGACAAAGTTGAAAATCAAGTTTTCACTTCATTATGTCAATGATTTTTAAAAGCATACCCGTAAGAAATTGAAAATAGCGTAAAAATAAAAATGTAGTTTACCAAATGAGAATTAAACTTAAAATTGTATTTTACCATTGCAGTAAATTCAATGCAGGGAACTTTTTTATTAAACAACACAACCGTTTTTTTACTGAAAAAAAAATTTGATTTCATTACGTTTATCTTTGCATTTGTTATCTTAGAAATTAAAGAAGATTTATTCTCCGTCTATGCTACAAATAATGATATAAAATATAAATCTTGAAATAACTTTTAATTTCCAAACAGTTATGCAATTCGTTTTGTTAATTGCTTAAAAATTAAATGACAATTAAATCAAGTGCATTGTAAATGTACTGTTTCTCGCTCAAATGCAATAAGGAGACAAAATTAGTAATAAACTCTTATTTCCCAATATGCAAATGGTTGATAGAATAAAAGATACATTGATTCCGAACATTCTGTGACTTGGAGATGTAACACAGATAATTTATCAACAGAGTATTCAACAATAATTCTGGTTGAAGAAGAAAGCAAAATTGAATTAGTGGGTAGAATAACATGTTCAAATTGACGACGTGTAAAGAAAAGTATTGACGATATGTAGAAATTGGACATTTGGGAGAGTCCAATTAACATTGATTAGTTCAAACGTTTGATTTTGCGTACCAGATCTTCCCGAAAGACTCCGAACAGAGCTGATAACAAATTCGGTAATGGAGGTTTTAGAGGTGATTAAATTATCGCAATGGGTGCCAAGACGCAAGGGCCAGGTGCTAACGTTTGACGGTGCTAGATGGCCATCCATCATGTATTAAACAAACAGTTATTATTTAATTATATAATTTTCTCATTTACATTATTAACTAAAATACGATTTTATTCTTCACATTTCTGTTGTCCCTCGCGAGTCACTTAGCAAGTATAAAGTTTCATTAGCCTAATTTGGAACAATTAACCGCTTGGACGAACGTTGATGTGGTGGCGTTAGTCAAAATCAAATAACACTAAAACATCTTTGTCGATGATAAAAGGAAACGACTTTTTTCTTCAAACCGAATTATTTGTCATAAAAAGAACGTTCAAATCGAATGGAAAATTGACTCCGTTAAAGTGAAATGATGAAAGGTTGTATAAGTAACATTAAATCAATAAAGAACATTCTAGTATATTGGAGGAACATGTTCTCTACGTTTCTTCCAGTAGTAAGCAATACTTCAACGTCTTATTTTTTGACTTCGCACCTTACGTACTGTCTACTTTTTAGTATACACTTGGTCATAAATATGGAATATTGACATTTTCTGAGTAAAAAATTCAAATTTGGGGACTTGCATGCAAAAACCATAAGCCAGAATGCCAAAAATCTTTCACGCAAATCTCATTATTTGATTTGACTTCAAGCTGTAGGTCGATTTTCTGTAGGTAGGTATCTCCGTAGGTCCATTTGCCGTAGCTAGGTATCCCGGTAGGTCAGTTTTCGATTTTTGTCCGATGGCTATTTTTATGAGTTCTGAAACCCACATTTTTGTGAAAAAACGCTAATTTTGTATTTAGGATAGAATCCTTTCAAATATATCATTTCATCTAATTTTATCATTTAACTATCTTCTAATATCATTCTGCAAGCATTATCGGCCATTTCCGTATAAAAGTCTAGCTGTATCTTTTTCTAATGTAAGGTCGAAAATTAAAAATATTCCATATTTATGAGCAAGAGTATATTATACTGTCGATATAGTACTTCCACAGTAGGTGTTAGTTTTGAGACTTAACTTGCACTTCCGGTCACCCGATTTGTTGAAAAGATTAGCACCTGTGTATTGATTGCGATGTGTATCAGTGTCAAAAGGAAAGAATTTTGTCAAGATCTTATCGAAGTAAATAATAAAAGTAAAACCAATGTGACCCAGAGTGTTGACGCTTTTTTAAATACCTGTAAAATATCTATATTTTGACACCTGCGATAGGGTTGATTTATGTTTTCTTTCAATACCTTTAATACGGCCAAATACGTTTTGACGAAATACGGAAAACTCAAAAATAAGTATATACCTCTTAGCGTGGTTTGGCATAATAAATAGCATTGCAATATATTTTGTTGACTGAATAGCTAATTAAAAACGAATTTAATACTTAAGTACAATGACACTAAACATAGCGAAGTCCAAAAATCAAGAATATTTAGCCGAACCATTTTCTCAGTGTGGACCACATTTTAGTATTTACCTACCAAAATAATAAGTTTGGTGAAAGTTGCGTGTATATTAGTATATGACACCAATATTGAAAATTCTAGCTACCTGTCACATACCGATTGACCTTAGATTAACTGAATGGCACAAGGTCATGTCATCACTAATTCATCTATATTAAGCGAAATTAACTTTAAGTAATATAGGAAGTACCTGGCACAATATTCTGACATAAGGGGACCTTTCTTTATAAAAATCATTACAATCAGATTTTAAAAATATGGTAATACCACATGAATATTTATTTAACATTGGTAACTTGTATTTTGAAATCACTCTGCTGGTTGACCAGAGGTCCCCGATGGTATTCATCAGCCAAGTTGTCAGACTTGTCCGACATGAATTTATAAAATAATGTTTTACAGAAATTTGCTTTATTTGTTAAAATTCTAAATCACTGAAAATACGGGAAGGCTTCGAAACGCATTGCACCTAGTAGTTGTCGCTATCGCTGGATCAAGTTGGCTTCCTATTTCGATTTTTTTGGATTTGTGTACTTCTTTAGTGTGTTTGAATCTCACTTCCTATGATTTGCATGGTTCTAATGCTACTCCTTGAATTATACATTTAACATGATAAAATTCGCCATATTATTGAATATCATAGGGGCGTGAAGTTAGGGGGATACATGCGTACTCGGGAAAAATCTAGATTTTCCCGCGAGCGCATATACCCCGACCCCTAACTTCAGGCCCATGTGTTTATTGGTGAATTTGTATTATGACTTTTAGAGTGAAACAATGAAAACTTGAGTTTCAGTTTGATCAACCTGTCATATGCATCCACTACCTCAGTTGTTATGTCTGTACGTTTTATAGTGTTGAAAAACATGTCTGACACTATGTACAATTAGATGCAGTTTCACGATGGAAATATTTTATTGATAGTCCTAGCCTATATTTAAAGGGGGAGGGGTGTTTGCCCTGCATACATTAATGCAGAATGAAATAAATATAAGTACTATACCATAAGGAGTATTTTTCATGTTTTTATACCATCGTTTTCTTATGTCCTTTGCAAAGAAAAACTGAATATCGCCCAACTGTTTCCCACACGCTGTTTCATTATGCTTATATATAATGCGGTTAAAACCAACCCCCCCCCCCCAAAAAAAAAACAAAGAAAAAATGAAAAAAGTTATGTAAATTGATTTTGTAGCATTGTGTTGAAGGCCAGGTTGACAGCATATTAATGAGTGATGATTGAATGAACCCTCCTTTGTATAAGACCGCCACACTGAATCGGATTCTGAGCAAAAGTCAACAGGAAGACATGCCACTTTATCCAGACAAGTTATTCTGACTCGTCCAACCAGTCTTAGTCCAAAATGATGCGTGCTAAGCGGTAAAGCAGAAAATTTTAATGTCATTTGTGTGAACCGGCCGAGATCGAACCCACGACCTTCCGCACGTACTCGAGGCGAGTTACCATTACACCACCAAGGCGGTTCCTCACTAGTCCAGTCAACAGTAACCTAAAACTGATTTAATCATTATTTCCTGCAACTATTACCAGTTATTCAACATCATTACAAGAGTTTCAAAGTTTACCTAAGAAAAAAAAAAAAACAATTTATATAGGTTTTCTCGTAAGATTTTCTTCATCTTAAGATGGTCGTTTGAATGTTTGACCTGTTTTATTCTTGCAGTTAATGTGGAATTTCAGAAAGCCCTGATGCGTACAACACGATTCATCTTCAAGTCCGTGGTAGACTATTGGAGGAATCTTGTTCCTGAAATTGTAGTATTTCGTAGACAACCCAATTGTCTTGGATGTAAAAAAAATTAAGTAAACCAGTTACAGGAATTTGAATATAAATTTGAAAAATAGTCCTGTATTGGAATATGAAAATATAAAGATATGGGGTATATGTCAGAGAGACTGCACCCCAAACACAAAAGTAGAGGGTATTTATAAATCTAGAGGTCCCCACAAGGCCTTCAACAAGGGTAGAATACCACTCCTTGTGAAAGGCTCTAAATCGTCCCAAGTAAAAACCGTGTATACGTAAAATAATACCGAATACCAAAAACATACTTCTTACAACATAAATAAAAAAGACAAACCTATGACCACATATGACAATATAGTCAGTCGGAAAACTTGTCACCCATATTCAACAAAAATTAAGACGCTTTGGTGAATTAGCAAATGTAAATATTTACTTCATTTTACTCTTTCATTCACAATTTTTAACTGTAGAAAAATGTTGTTTCATATTCAATATCATATCAAATAAAAGTCAAACCAAGATTTATTTAGATGTTATGTATCTTTCATTGTTTTAATAAAATAATGATGATCTGTGTCGGTACAAGAACCCTTTACACGGCTCAGGTACCATGTATAATTATTCAATGGACGATCCATCACTGCATAAACAGGGTGACAAAGGTTGTGATCTGTTACAATTAAAGAAGATATGCAGTTTTTATGGTTAACTAGTTTTAAATGGCATGTTTTTAAATTGTGTATTTCTATTCTTCATTAATTACCTTAAATGTGGCTAATTTATCTTTGTAACATTCAACTTCCTGTCCAATGATTACGGAGGAGTTTCAGAGATACTAGTTACACTAGTGATGTGTCTAATAATAATGAAAGCGTTTTCGAAACTATAGTTTAATATAGTAAAAGGAGATTTGGTATAATTGTCAACGAGACAGCCATCCAAAACATGTAAATTACAAACATCTACAGGTTGTCTAAGGGCCTTCAATAATGGACACATTTCCACACAGTACGGCAAGCTGAAAAGCCCGACTGGAATAGAATGCTGCCGTGAGGAGATGTGAATCAACAATAAGAAAACAATTCAAAAAAGGATATACAACAAACGAAAATAAACAGAAACCAAAAAAAAAAAAAAAAAAAAAAAAAAAAAAAAAAAAAAAAATATATATATATATATATTAATATAAACAGAAATATGATAGTGCGGACTTGACGACCTCCAAATTAAAAGAAGGCACAATGTAAATTAGGCGGTTAGTAAACTTTCCAAGTATATGAATTTTCTAATATCTTAAGATTCCTGGTTTGTAGAAAGATTTGAGTATAGTCAAACATTCTTTTCTTTTGTTTTCTTTGTTTAATACGTGCCAATCTATTAAGTCTTTACAAAGATGAAACGATCTTTTGAAAGCCTTTATATTTTTAAAATTTTATATTTTATTTGGAATAACAAGTAATGAAAAATGTGTCAACGAGAAATCAGCTTGGCACAATGTATTGCTATTGAAGAAGATACAAGTTGAAAGGATAAAAAAATAAAAATATTTAGCCATTTATAGGGTATATCACTACTCGGGGGGGAGGGGGGGATCTGTATGAAAATTGTACGACTGTTAGGCTGACTGCTTCTTTTAAATTTCTGATATATAGTTATCTTTGCCCTGTTCATTTCCTGACTTAATAACAAGCAATCAATTCATACTAATGGTGGTGGGTTTGAAAATAGCTTAAGCACATCTGCGAATGTTTGGTTTTTATGAATCTCAGTTGTGATTTTAAAGTTTTGACTACTGTAGTTTGATTTGTTTTGCTAGGTTCATTTCCAGTCTTACACTATAAAAATGCACAACAAAGAAAATAGCAAGTGTTATCTGAATAAGTGAAAGAATAATCTGAATTTGCTTCTTCAGAGAAATTTACACGCGTATATATGTGTATGTGTCAAGCGATATCAAAGAAAATCATAATTTTACTACATCTTTATTCAACAATACAACAAATTGTAACTCATTAAATTAAAAACATTAATCTCATCAGCACCTTATAACAGTTTTCATAATTTCTATCACAATTACGGTCATACACGCATGCAATAATACTGAACGAACTGTAAATGGTATCGTTAGTTTATAGATTCTAGTCGTCTTTTACAGTCAAATCTGTGTAAAAAGGCTAAGTGGCCTTAGTGGGACTTTTGGGTATATATGAGGTGGTGTCTTCATGACGCGATTCACTACAATATCAACATCCTGAAACTTCGCGCAAGCTCAATTTGGCATGTAGCACAGGGACGTTTCTACATTCTGTCACCTCATGACGGCCAGAACATCGTCCGTTACTGAATCTGACGCAAATGGAATGCGATTTTTCTGTATAGTACATCAGTCAAGTGTGACATACTTCTCATACATGTCCTGATTTGGATAAGTATGGATGATATCTGTACATGTGGTTAGAATGGAGACTAGAAACGGGAGTCGATTGTAAAGAGTTTCTGATCATGCTACTCCTCAATATTGCTTCCTGTTCACTTGTGATAGGTGTATTCATCAATACACTGTTGTAACTATGTACTAATCGAGAGTCTATAGTAGAAAGAGGCAAAGTTGGTAACATGGCTGTTGGTGATGGCAAAACTCCAAAAGGAAACATGGTTTCTGAAAATAAAGAAATTAAAAATTATGTATGAATATTTTCAAATGAAGTTTTCACCTTATTAATTAAGAATATGTCATTACTTTGTTATGAAAAAATTAAAAATAGTCATGAATATTTAAGGTAATCCTAGAATTCCCGAGCCAAAATGGGTTATACATCAGCAGTATGTTTAAGCTGAAATCCCTTCCTGATGATTTGACATAAAGTATAGGGAAACTTTTAATTCAGTACTCAGAAATAAGCAATTAATATTTTATCAAATGATTAGATTTGTGAATATTAGAAATATCAAATGAATTAACGCCAAAAAAGTGTAAATATACAGGATATTCCAGTACTCCTGTAAAAGATACACACCTCTAGTCAGATAGCCATCTCTTTGTTTTAATGAATCTTCGTCAATGTGGAATGGGAAAGACACTCTTGGAAATCCATGTTTATTCAATAGGGTTTCCATTGTCTCTCTGAAAAATAAAATTAACAAATTTAATGGCGATAAACTCATTTCTATCACTTTATTAATGCAGTAATACTTTTTAATTATTTTACCAAGCACCAGGGATGATTACATGGACGACTGAATAACTTTGACTTCAAATTTCTGGTACCCTATCAAGACAAAATGTTAAGTGCCTGTTTTAAGAACCGTATACTACAATACAACTAATGTTTTGGTATCATGTTTTCTACTTTGAAGTTACATAATATAAGAAAAAGTGAAGTTCTACCTTTCAATGTCACTAAGTCTGCTTGAATCTCTAAATCCTTTGGCAAACGGGTTACTCTCAATTTTCAATTTAGTTATCTGAAAGAAAGTATAATGTTGTTTAACATTTCATGATATAATAGTTTTGAATGCAAAACAAGGAAAATTGTAAATTCGACCACACATATGATTTGAAATCAATATGGCCGACGTGATTATCACAAACCCGAAGCAAATTACTTGTAGACTGGTGTCGAATGTATTGTACTGACCCTGAAAAGGGCAAGGGTAATATCTTCTTTCAGTTTAACAGTGATTAAGTTATAATAAGATTCTTATCGCCGAATCAAAGCAACAAAACTACTTAGTGTAGAGATGGTATTCATTTACTCTGCATTTTGGCATTTAGCAGACGTTTGAAACTTAAGCCAACTTCAGGGGTTGAATGTCTCATCATTTCGTTAACTGCTTCGTGAGTTTTGTTAAAATTGCGTGATTAATTTTTTTCCATCAGGATTATTTACTGTCAGAAATTCACCCCTGGACCACTAAGGTTGATTTAAATTTTAGAAAAAGATACAGTATACCACAATTTTTCAAGACGACTTGCAGCGGAAACAGATTTTCAACAAAGATAAATGAATAAATCACACGTGAAGTACATTTGATCCTTCAAAAAGTGCATAAAAAGGGAATGTCAAAACTAAATACATCATCAATAGGGTTAATTATTTATATTCTTACCAACTGGTTCTGGTAAGCTGTAACAGCGATAAAAACTGTTTCTGGAAAAACAAATGTCCTGTACTCTTCGTTCTCTAGATCAGTTACTGGACTTTTGTCCTCCGTCTGGCGCTTTACTATATGGAGACGTGGCTGGTATTTATGCATTGAATTCAGAATGATCTGAAATGGAATATGAATATTATATATATACATCCGTTACATAATGAAGTTTAATAATACCACTAGTTTATATATTTCCTTATTGTTAACAAATGGTTTCTTTGAACAATTGGTTTAACACCGTCATGATTCATTTTAATAATCAAAATAAAAAATCGATCTTCAGACGTTATAATTTTATCATAACAATCATAATTACCTGTCCGCTTTTGTCCATCAAATTGTTTGTCAGTTTTAACTTTTCGAATGAAATCGTCTGCTTTTGCAGTTGTTGACCAGAAAATGGTGCATCCGGGTGTGGACAAAGTCTGGTTTGTAAAGGTGGGTCTGCTTTTCCAGCAACCAACCATGAAGACCTGTGGTAAGCATATCTATATCTCTTGTTATCTACCGGAACTATATCTAAGAGAATGACATAGCTAGCATCAGCATCCAATCCAGAAAATGATGCTCTTACAGTTGGAAACATTCTTCTGCAAAAAAGAACAAAGAATTATAAAATATTTAGTTAAAAAGGGGCAAATACATGAATTATGGTAAAATGCATCTAATTTTTGAAAACATGCATTTATGAGCATGTCAAAGTTAAAATTTCTCTTTTCTCATTAGAAACAAACAAGATTATAACTGTAAACACCTCACTGTCACTTATTCTGTATCTTTTTCCAGTTTAAATGGTTTTTATCACGCATTTATTTATCAAAATACGACCCTCTCACGGCCAAAAGTCAACAGCAACGTTTTTTCTTTTCATACATTTTCAATAGAAACCCAACATGTATCGAATGGTCGTTTTGCGTGTAACACCTCTTTCCCATTTTGTGGTAATTCGTAAATTACGGGTTTTAGTTATTTCTTGTCGTTTTCAGTAGTTAAGCAGAGAAAATTAACCTTGTTTCACGTTTCAATGTTTAGATATAGAAACAGATTACACGCTACACTAACACAATAAATTTGAAGTTTACACCACAAGTAATCGGTTTTGTTTGTAAAAATGGTATTATGTATCAGTGAAGAGGTTCATTTTACCATTATGCATTCAGTGCTGAAATACCGAACCTTGCGATAAAAAATCAACTTTTCTTTCATTGACAGGTGTAACAGGATTGGCAGTAACAGCAGTGTTGGTATCATTTATATTAATAAATTTGTTTGCACTTTCAAAAATGGCAAAAATGCCTAATTTGTCAACAGTTGTATTGTGATACAATAATTACTCAAAGGTTGTATTTTTCTAAAAAAAAGTGCAACCAAAAGCATAAATCTGTTGTTAAGATTGTAATAACCATCAACAAATATCTTTCAAGAAAAAAAAAAACCCAAAGAAATAACAGTATATGTATAAACGAAACGGACTTTATTGTCATAGAGTTTCTTAAGCTATCACACATCGCATAGCATTTATCCTTAAATAATTAATGTACAAATCGTTGTCACTCCACTCATTGAGAAAATATGTACCCGTTAAGTTTTGTTGCCCATTAACTTTGGACAAGTACAAAGAAACAAGCCCTTGGGTAACGGATAGGCACCAAGTGATGAAGCTAGAGTCTATACAATGAAAGTTGGGGGTGGGAACCTCTCAACCCATTAACAAATTTAATCATCGTTTAATTCTCTCTTTTAATCAAGTTTCAATGTAAGTTTCGGGCTATTAAGAAATCAAAAAGTAAATAAGGCGTCCGATGGACCATAGCTGTAATTTTTTTCATGTTAAGGATTTATATGGGATCTTACTAACGAACTAACATAAATCATTAAACGAAAACAGTTTCTCACGGTTCCATCAGGAACTGAATTACTAACTTCAAAAGTTGCATACCTGTCAAAAATACCTGAATTTATAAAGGCAAACATAATAGGTTTGTGGCTGGTGATGACTAATTTTAATTCAAAGTGTTAACGGGTTCTAATCTTTTTAAGGTTTTGTTCTTACAGCCGATATTCATCGTTTTAATCAACGATTCTTAAGAAAACCACCTAACTTGAACAAGTGTTGAACTGACACATTAAAATGATAAAAATCAACCAATTAATTGATCTTATTAACACATGCACCGAGGGAATATTGTGCAAAATATTCCAAACAATAAAAATTTATGTATAATTTATTTTTTCTCTCTGACTTTTTTGCTTAAAATATACATTCTGTATCTATTTTATTTATAATAACACTTAGTAAAACTAAGATATTCATCTCTTTCTATGGTATAAAAATGATATCACAAGTGCGAAATCTCGCCAATCATTAAATGGTTAAAAATCATCAACACTCTTTTGTAAATATAATTGTTACATTAGGCATTAGACAATAGAGTTAAGTTATTGTAAAGATATTCCCGACAATTTCTTTGTTAGTTAAAGAGGGTCAAATTTTAGAGATGATAGGGGAACAATTATGTGGTGAAATAAAATCATATAAACTTAGTATTTCTTAATTAATGATCTACTAGCGTTGATAGCTTTAGTCAGCATTGAATTGTTTAAATTGTTCAATTCAGAAAAGAGAGATATAAATTTATTGAACCTGGTGTGGTGCATTTTGAAAGAATTAAATTCAAACATATCTTTGTATCTTTTTATAATAATTTGCCAAAAAATTATCTTTCCACCGCCATGCGTGCACATAGATATTCAATAATGAAAATATGTTTTTGTTTGTTAATTTTTAATCCATTAAGTCATTTAAATACATAATATTTTCAAAGATAACACTTTCGTTACTAAATTAAATTAAATTCTATATATTATTTTAATTCTTTTATTTTTATTTTAAAATGTCTCTGTGGATATTAATTTGAGTTAAGTGCTAATACATTTTTAAATGCAGATTTTAGTATTTTTATTTTTCAATTTCACTGGTGATAATTAATTTGCCTTCAGTGCTAATACAGATGTTTAATTTTAATCTGTAGATCCACTGGATTTTATTACTATAATACAAAATTATAATTTTTTTCTTTCGGAATTT
Organism: Geukensia demissa; assembly: GCA_034783895.1. Lineage (NCBI taxonomy): Eukaryota > Metazoa > Mollusca > Bivalvia > Mytilida > Mytilidae > Geukensia > Geukensia demissa. The sequence goes on along the minus strand of JARWCS010000007.1, from coordinate 2,029,059 downwards.
AAAAGTTTTACCAAATTAAGTTCGAAATTTCTTAAACAAACACATAAACATTACCTTCCAGATTTTGTAATGATCATCTCGGTACCAATGTCGTTGAATTTATCCCAGAGATCTTTGGTTTCCAGACGACATTTAACATTTGGCAAACTACCTGTATATGGTTCTTGTTCGGCTGGAGGAGTTTTGCTTGCACGTGCCTTAAAGTCGTGACTGGAATCGTCTGTTACAATGCCTCCTGCAATTGTTATAATTTTTTCTTAAATAGAACTTTTACTGTTATATTAAAATAACCAACGGTATAATGTAAAGACACTTTTTAAAGAATAAATGTTTAAATACTTCAATTTTTCTTACAAGTATATTTTTCTTTTATGCGTGGAATGAAACTCCTGAAATTTATTTAAGCTTTCTTACTTGTACGAATACGAAAATGGGCAGGGAGATTTTTACATAAATGATAAATTCCATAATAACACATTCATTTGACGAGTAACAATAAGCGATTTAATATATAAAAAATTTATGAAAATAATTAATAATAACTTACTTGGAGGGCTGTCTGCATGTGGAGGTGTTGTTGGAACCTCATGCTCTCTTGAGGTATGGTCCTCGGACAACTCATTGTCTTTTACACTTCTTTGACCAAGAATAGATTCTATCGAAAAAGCGTTTGCTTTTGGTGACAAGTATTGTTTTTGAAGTTCAGTTCTGCAAATCTCGGTTTGTCCTCCTTCTCGAATTTTTGGTGATAAATCCATTTTGTAATAAATATGTGCTAAGATTGTTTAAAATATACTGCAAACGCATACACGAAACTAGTAATAATTATATTATGAAATTTTTATGTTTATCCAAATTAATGCTGCAAGTTCAACAATATCAACAAATTCTGTTAAAATGAAACCATCAAACTTAATTTATCCAAAACTCCATTGAAAGGATGGATTATTGTATGTAAGACGTGCCGTGATTGGCTCTTTTGCCTTTGAATAGAATTACTGAAACGGTTCCACCTCAGGGCGGAGATGAAATCAATGGCCACGTGTATGCATTGCTAATATAATTGGTTCTATTTCTTACTAACAAATTTAGGCACATCCTATGAACAAAAAATGTCACACACGAATTAAAATGTTTTTCAACTTTGGTGGTCAATTACTAGCAATTTCTCTCATTAGACGTTAAAACATTAACAATACTTGCATGCGTTTTGACACAAATTTGCAATTCCATCTATTTACAGTTGTTTTATGAAACAGTTTCAAATAAACTTATAATTCATAATAATTTTAAACTTCAATTCTGATTAATGCTTATATTCTTATGAACGTCCATTTTATTTGATGACATTTCAGGTGTTTAAACAAAAGACAGCCAAAGTAATTATTGAATAGAAAATTAAACTAAGGGTTCAGAGACAAATATTTCCCCATAGGCCCTACCAATCCACCCTTTTACATATGGCGGGGGATCAACAATTTGCATCCACGAATATAGTTCCCTACTTCAACTTTCTCATTTTAAAAGTGGAACAGAAGGGTAAAAGTAGTTGTAAAGATTTTTTTGTCAATCTGACATAGATGTTGTGATTCAGTCGTTGCCAATAAAGCCAAATTTCAGGATGTTGGAAGGGTACTAAGAGAACTTTACCCACCACTGACAATAATAAGCATCGACAGATTTTTTTTTTTTATAATTCAAATATTATTTCAGCCTGGCACTGTACTTTGAATAACAGAAAACTATCAAGTTTGCTTGCAATGGTGCAACTTAAAAATTTTTCGCTTTATAATTTGCTATTTTTCTCAAATAATGCAGGTCTCGGACCATATCTTTTCTTTTTCATATTTGTGGTCATCTTTCAGTAAAGTAGACCATTTAGTGACATGTGTTTTCAACATTTCATTACATTTTACAAATTCAAAAAAATACATATAAAACCCAGCAATAAATAGTTACAATTTATTTTTATCCAAGAGTATATATAGAATGTATTAGATATATTTTTTGAAATTCTATTAAAAGTAATATAGAGAAAAAGGGATCCTGATATTTTTTTGGAATATTTCTTGAAACTGCATGTAAAATTATATCTTTAGATTTAAAAAAGCAATAAATTTGTAAAGTTTTAATTTTGAAAATATTTTAACTTATTTACGGTACAATAAAAATGTATTTTACACCAAAGTTGTAAAACTGTAGATGGATATCTCAGTGATTCCTTGTCTTATTACAAGATTAACGCTTGATAAGTAGATTATAATCTCCATGACACTTGTAGGTGTCATAAGCGATAGTGGACACCATGGCCAAATATATCATTAAACCATCTTGTACTTGTTTTAATAGAAAATGAAACAAACTTAGCAGAGACATAGAACTGTATTTTATTTATTTTTTCGTTTTTCGTTTTCTTTTAATTAATTACATTTTTAATAAATAAAAAATAATGAATTATTGAATAATACTTAATAAATATTTTGTAATAAGTTAAATGCAGGAAAAAAATGCTTGTTATACAGCGATAAAGACACAAGGTTCAATTTAGAAATAATAATTTGAAATAAGACAAATTTTAATTTTAGATTTATAAACAAAGCTGTTTAACAGTAAACTAGTAGGAATGCAAAGTTAATAAAAAAGTGAAAAATAAGGAAAGTTACCGTGTTTCTAAATCTATTACAAATACATAGGTAAAACAAATAGAAGTATATTTTTCTGTATTATTGAAATTATCTTAAGTGTCAAAATCTTGTCACAGAAAATTCAATCTTGAAGTACAAGTTTAACAAGCTATGTCAAAAGAAACATCATGTTTGCTTGCTAATGAACTCATATCCCTTCCAGGAATTTTGATCGTACACGATTTCTCTGCTGATATACACATATAACAATTTACTTTTTACACTTAACGATCGAATCAACACCTAAAGGCTTTAACAAGCAATATCATTTTGTTGATGAGGTAACGTTGTGTGATTTTAACAATGTTTTCTCTCTTGATGCTATATTAGTCGTTAAAAAGAGGTGTGGCGATTGAAAAATAAACATTAAAAGTAAACACCGTATATCCATAATGAAGCTTTTAGATAACTTTTATTCGTAAAGCATTTAGATTAAGATCTAAATTGTACTTATTTCCTGCCAAATTAATAACTATTGTTATCTAATATATACCAAAATTCAGCGTTTTCCTCAATAAAGCAATATGCCTGAAGAATGATTAATAAGACTTTGGAATCGTTCATGTTTTTTTTCAGTATAATATAAATCCAGTCCAGGCGCAATGGATGTACAAGATAAAAGATGCTCTATTGGCTATTTAATGCAAAATTAGCCATGTTTAATAAATATGGAAAATTTTGGATATGCTATATATACATTTCAAAGAGTCACCTCTCGTCAGTAAATTAAAATCAAAACATAGGTAGTCAAAGATCCAAACGGAGCAATGAAGAGCTCAAATCGAAATGGAAAGTCATATCGGACGGCAGGGACGACTACTAAGAGCCCATTAATGTATTTTCAGCAGTACTGTAGGCAGAGACAAATAATAAAATTACATGTCTTTGCACGACTTGGAGAAATCTCTGGCGGAGACATATAATTTGTCTCTGTCCCTGGTGAGGATATCTTCATTTATTTTTAACTTTAGTTCAAATTTATCAAAAACGGTAAAAATTAGTTAGTACTGGAAGGTATTTAAACCAACCTCATCGTCTGAAACCCAACATCGGGAAACTTTGGACATATATACATGTAAATTATATCAGGGACGTATATAGATCCCTGATTATACCCAGAATTTGTTTGAAAATTTTCTTTACCAAGTTTTATGACAGAAAAGTGCGAAATCTTATTAACAATATAAAGCTGTATATATATCCCCCTTCTTGAAGTTCGTATATCAGGCAACAAGAATTCCATACCTGTCAAATAAAAAATAAAACAACAACAAACAAACAAGCTAATGCTGAACTATTGCTGCTATGGGAAAATAATTTCATACTGTTATGCTATATTTGTTTTAACATATCCGGTAACTTAAATGGGAGTAATACACAAATTTACAATTATTTTGTTGTTTAATTACTGTTTTATAGCGCACCTGTTAATTTCTTATTCAAAGAAATGGTAAATCTAAATACCTTTTCTATGACGTGTTAATAGATAAGGTCGCAACGATACCCTGTTGCATTACATTGTTTGATGACATCAATTAAAACGAAGACAACCACCTGTGTAATGACACCCGTAATTAAAACTTGATCACTCAGTGTATGAATCAGCCGTGTATAATATCTTAGTTAAAAATCAAAACTGATTTAAAAGATGATATTTTTGTTAAGACAGAAAAATTTCAAAAGTTTATTATCTGAAAAGCAAACAAACACTGCACAATTTACCGTTATTGGTGTCATTAAAATATATTTATATTCAGAAAATTCAGTGCACGATGTAGAGGTGTCCAGAGCTCAACAAGGTAGGTCCTCTCACTGGAATCCTGGTATAACTTACTGGGTGACGTGTTTGGAGAATTACAAATTCCTTGCACAAAAGACCCCTTTTGTAAAATTTGAAAAAGAGAGGGCCCTTTGATCGCTACAAAAAACCTAAATTTCCCGTCACCACACAAACCTTGTTCCCAAGTTGATATCCTCATTTCACCACGAATTGCCGAGTAAAAAGTAAGGGCAACGCATCAAAGTTAAAGTCAAGAAGTCCTAATTTAATTGGTCTTAATAAATTCTTGAAGCAAATAATTGCAGATACACTCAACATAAATTTGTCAACAAAGCCATACAACTAACTTTTATAGCCAAAATATTAAAGATAACTAAACACTTTTATAGTTCTTGTTAATTTGTTTCTAAACTATAGACGCCAAAGTTCATCGTTTACATTTTTGTTTGCTCGTGAAGATTTGAGTATAAGAAATTAAGCTGACATTTTTATTTTAAAACTGAACACAAATTATGTATTATTTTGATAGGTTACAGAAAAGGGGATAACAGATTGTCAGTTTTAATATTTTTGTATCAGTGAATTATACCAGACGTTCCATCTCAATAGTTATTTCGAATAGTTTGTTCATTTGATAAAAAATCAAATATATAGCCAATTGAAGCATTAATAAAAATCCGGCAAATAATTCCCTTTCAAGGAAATGCATGCAATACTCCATCTCCGAAAAGAAACGGATGATGAATCTGGTCAACAACTCAGAAAGAGTAAAATGTACATAAGAGAAAATATTGACCATATCAAAAATTCGAGTCGAAAAGTTTCAGGCATCATTTAGGAGATATTGCACTTAGCTCATACTTTCTTCATGGTTTTCGGCTTCTATCTCGAAAACCTTAAAATGGCTATATGACTTGTACGATAAAAATATACGGCATGTCAAGAGCTATATGCACACACCGAAGTCGTCCGATCTCGCGTAAGAAGTTATTTATTAAACCTATTTAGTAATTACAATTTGTTCAACATTAATTTTTTACAAATATCTCAGAAACGGTAAAAAATGGCTAAAAATATAATGAGGAAATGTGGAAGCATGTTAAGATCTTTATATTTTTCATACAATTACACGAAAGTCATTCAGTGCATGTCATGTTTAGAAGTTATTTCCATCGATTCAAATTATTTTATTTGTTTGGCTAATAAAAAATGGCCGATAACTGCAATGGTACAATGTTCATCTATATTACTTACAATATACCTAATTCATCACATGACGCGATTAGGAATTTTTTCCCTATAAGGGGAGAAAATGCGCGTCCTTAAAGCTCTAAACTTATCAAACGAGGGACCATCTTATATTGCCTAAGTAACTTAAAACCGTCAGACTTAAAGTTTTTGTTGTGACAGATAAAAAGAATCAATGTTTAAAATTTGGTGATGGTCAGATCAAATGCGCATAGCAACCAACAAAACTTCCTAGAAACCATATATATATATATATTATGAACACGGTTGAAATTGGTATAGAAATAACATTTTTTCTTCTAACAACCACTATATTAAGTATATTCACACATTCGGGGAAGGGGCGCATTGCATTTGTTTTCTGAATAAATTTTAAATATAGTCTCATCAATTGCAGACATTCTAACCTCGGTACACTCAATGTCTTTGGACTGGGTTTTGTCCCTTTTTGGTGTCACATTCCGAGTAGTTACAAGTATACAAACCAGTAACACATAATAAAACACGATAAGCGTCAAGTTAAGTCGACACGCGGTAAGTAGACGCACCTAAAACACTAGCGATGAAAGTGCCAGAAGAGTACTGTTTTCTTACAAAAACCTAGGCTGTCAAATTTGTTTGATAGTGTAATAAAAATCAAATTGGCCGTGATAAACAGATACTAGCTGAAGGTAGATGGCGTCTACCTAATTGGTGATAACTTATGTGCTAAGGAAAAATTGATTTGATGAATATTAGAATAATAAGACATTTAGACCACCAAAGTTTCTGGTTTCCATAATACATGAGATTTTGTTTGCATTGTCTCAACGATATGTCATATCAATACACAATGCATGAATATGATTAGTAAATAGTTCAAAGTATACTTTACTTCCAATAATATGACACTTTTACTAACCTTTTATTTCAAATTATCGAATACCAATTTTGTAGTAACTGGAATAAATTACAATTTCTCTTAGAAAAATAAACGGAATGAAAACGGATATTTTTCATTCTACTACTCAGAATTTACTTCCCATGAAAACACCGATACGACGTCTTGTATATTTTCTTATCTCGTGATGAAAGAATGAAGTTTTATTGACCAAAAGTAAGGTGGACCTTTCGCTCATATATTAATTGAAGGAAATTAAAACTTATGCGGGGCAGATGTTTTGAATGAGAAAAGGATATATCGGATAAACATTGGTGTTACCCAATATATACCTACTTGAAAATAATCCATTTTTGCTTAAAAATTGCAACCTGAGCAATTTGACAATTATTGGATATAGTTAAAAATATTTTGCATGCAGAGTTCTGCTGATAGAAAATTCTTTAAGATCGGCAACGTTTCAGATTTTCAAAATCCATCTTCCTCGTGTTGACTCGACAAGGACCAAAAATGTCTTCGATTTGTAAACAGTATGACTGTTTCCCCACAAGAAATAAAAAAAAGTCTGCATCGGAATTCCGTTAATTGGTGCAAAAAGACTCTGTCCGTTAAATACTGCTGCTGTCGGCGAATAAATGAAATACTGCTTAAACTTAAAACTGAACAAAGCTTGATTAGAAATCATAGAAACAATTAAAAATCATAAGTGCTCTATTGAATGTCCTCGAACTCATCGATATGGTGTATTTATGGTACTATGTGAAATGTTTTCAAGATCGAGGACGAAATATGTTGCCGAAAGATCGAAGACAAAATCTATTGCCGCAGCATTAGTGGTATATATTCGGTTTATTTATTCTAGGAATGAGTCTTATCGCATTATTGCCACCCAGTCTATTGTTATTATTCTAGTAAATTTGATTCTTTCGTCAAAATCCATCCTTCAGGGGATTTGAGTCCACGTTCGAGCAAGCGGACGTGGACTCAAAAACTCTGACTGAGGAGGATGTCAAGACTTTTAGAAAGGGTTGAAATTTTTGATAGTGTTACACTTTAATATGCTGAAAAAGATAAAGATGCATTAAATGGATAAACGATAGATAATGTTATTAAGTAGTTAAATAATAATAATAATAATAATAATAATAATAATTAAAAGTAAAATATCGATTTCTTTCGAAGTCTTTTGGGTAAATGCTATAAGGAGAGGTCCAGAAAACAGTAAACATTGCTGACTCACAAAAACACGGGTTCAAAACAGAAATATATCACATTTCACAGTTTCTTTGTAAAAGTTGGCAATAAATGTAGTCTAACGGATTGGTAGATTACAATGCTTTTTAAAGAAGTCATTTATTAAGTAATTTTCGCACCTGCATTTTCAATAAAAACATTTTATCAATTGTGTATTTTAAACATTTTCAATCAATCACTTACGAATGTAACCTTTTGTTATAATGGATTGTGGGTGGCTGGTTAGGTCCCTTTTTTATCCAACTGCGTGTCATGCTTATGGGTGGTCTATCGGGATCTGTTTCTCAAAGTGTCTGTGTAAACACAAAATATCTATTTTAAATTGTAACAATGCTTAAACACGTAAATATTATAATAACATAAATCTGTTCAGTTTCTTTTGATTTTCCGTTGCAATATATTATATAGCATAAACTTATCTCATGTTATACCAGAGCGGTGCATTTTTTCCATGGCATTTACACCATTGCTTTTAAATAAACTCGTGCAAGCACTTATTGGGTTTAACTAATTCGATGGTACAAATAGTACTCATTTTCTATAAGCTTTTGTAAGATTTGCTCATCTATGTACGCCAGACGTGTCATTCCTAGATGTTAACGCATGCTAAAGGTTTAGTTTTCCTAAAAATGTTTGGTTAATAACATTTTTTCAAAGTGCAATTTTGGAGCCAAATTTTCTGCAGTTTGGGCTGCAAAACTGAGAAACATGACTTTTTAATATAATTTCAAGCATATTAAGAAATTTTTAACTGTTCGTACATGATTTTACAACATTTGCATATTTTACGATAAAGATAAGGAGAAAAAAATGACGTCACACTTCAGATTTTGTTTATATTGAATATAAAGTTAAAAAACGTAACATCTGGAAAGACAGGAATCTTATTCTTAAAAAGATGATTTTCTGAATTTATTTATATAGCAGTCCAAATTTTATTCTAAAAAATAGTAAAGAACATTGCATTAACAAGAACAACTTGTAAAATATATTGTCATTTTACCAATACTTTGTCAAAAGACTCTTACCTATATTCCTTAACCTTACCATTTACTACTATTTATGATATATTTGCTTCAGAACAAAACTTTAACAGTAGACGGATTGCGGTTCTCCACAAAGTGTTTGAGAGCTTCACAAATTGTCAGTGAATTTTATTTTTATCAAACCACATCACTCAGCTGCTCTATACCCATTGTCTCAAAACACAATAAAAGATTTGTTTTAGTAACATTTAACCAAACATGCCATTTAAAAATTCATTTTCTTCACATCAACAGAATTATTTTACCATGATATCATTTTTATCATTTTCTCTGCATCAAGCCGTGAAGCCAAAACAAATCAAGCTCTAGTACAAATCATTGGTTATGATTAACTTAGCACTAAACATCTTATTAAGTCAATTAGAGACATGCTCGATCAAACCTCAGTCTGTGGTGTGCTACCATAATCATCCCACATTATGCAAATATTCCAGATCATAATTTGATTTTAAGACTATTAGAAAAGCAAACAAAAGACAGAGAAATTAATCAAGAAGAATCTTTTTGTCAGTTAAAGCATCAATTTATATTATCCTAAAATTTGTAATAGTTCTTGGTAACAAGATTTTACGTTTAGATAAACAAATCGGTAGTTTTTCTCCATCTGTGATGTATATTTCACAAAAAACCACTGAAATACAATAAATATTCTTTGATTATTTACACTGTCGCTTTGTAATTTTTAGATGTTTTATTATACAAGAACACATTAACAAAATCATGCAGGTTAACACCGTATGCCAAAGCTGATTTTAATAAAATAAATGCAAAAATTACAAAATGACATTTGTTCAATGTTTTATACATGTTCATTTTTTAAAGTTCCACAGTGAAAAAAATATTACACAAGTAGTACTTAAAAAGGAGGGCGATATCTCCGTATCTTTAAGGAAGTCCAGGACGAGAAACCCGAAAAAAAAATGATCGGATGTCTGGAAGGGTAAGCTCCATTGTCCCAACCAATAAACACGCCATAAAATGTAAAATAAAATCAAGTTTACCAATATTGAATAAATATTGTTAATTTTTCAACATGTTCATTAGTATCATTAGAACCAAAACATAGGAAGTCCGAGTTTCAAACAGTAAAAGAAGTATACTCGAATCCTCAACAAATCGAGACGGTAGGGACAACTACTAAATGCATCAATATGGTTCGAAGCATTTCCGGATTTTCAGTGTTTTAGTATTTAATCAAATACAGCAAATTTCTGTAAAACATTTATTTTGATACTTTTCTTTTCAGACAAGTCTGACAACTGGGATGCAGATCCAGAGTGTTTGGATAAAGTACTGTATGTCGGTCTAGTAAAAAAACTCCTTTCCTCGCCGATCTATTTCTTGACTGATTTGAGGCAGACTTTCTTCACGAGCTATCACAGAAAAAAAAGAAAGAAAGATAACCAAACCTTTCATTTTAGCTTCCGTTATACAGATGATGTTTTCTCACTAAATAATGCATGATTCGGTGATTATCTTCACCTCATCTACACAAATGGGCATGAAATTAATGTCACAACAGACACTCGCAAGTCTGGCTCATACCTTAATCTTCATCTTAAAATAGACCACAGAGTAAGGCTTTACATAAAACTATATGACATAATTGATGACTATATCTTTCCAATAGTCAACATCCCGTTCATTGCCAGTAACATTCCAGCTGCACCGGCGTTTGGCGTATACATCTTCAAGATCATACGTTTTCAAAAGCATGTGTCGAATACAATGATTTTCAAGACTGAGCTGGGTCATTGACACAGAAACTGCACAAACAGGGATACGATTCTCCTCGGTTGAAGTAATCTTTTCAGAAATCATACGATCGACACCCTAATCGTGTATGGAATGTCTGTTTTACAGATAAAGACGAATCTTTTCCTGTGAAGTTTCGGATTAAACCAAAAACAGACTGTTCACTTTCTCCGACTGGATGTTGTAATTCCTTGAACATTTCTTCCTTACCCTTAAATGACAAATACCGGATTGAAAAATGGTCTGTGTCTTTGGAG
>JARWCS010000007.1:1963907-1974652 GCA_034783895.1 Geukensia demissa | reverse complement strand
AAAGATTCATATTCTGGCTCACGGGATGATATTTTACGATATCTAGCTGTCAAAATCCCGATAACATATACATATCCGGTTCTTTATCTGGGCAAGGGACCGGGAACTGCTTGCTTTTTAGATCAATTTAGTTTAGTCTGTTTTTGATCATCTAGGCCGTGTTATTATCTTTTAAGTTAATAAAAAAGAAAAACAGTGAACCATAAGCATGGGGCTTAAAATTTTCATAAAACGAAAATTTATTCAGTACAAATACTTTCAATGCATTTGATTGTTTTGAATCTAAATAACCTTTGTGCAAACATTTAATTAAAAGATCAATAGCCAAATTGTACCACTTCAAAAATGAATATAAAACATTAGAGAGCCACTGTACCAAGTACTTTTATATTAAACTCATGATAGATGTGTAGCTTTGAAGTGGGGATTAACATATAAAAATAGGAAATGTGGCATGATTGTCCATGAGACAGCCACCCACTAAATGACAGTAGAATTATGTTTACTGTATCTAAATATTTTTTTGAAATCTCTGCAACCAGCTCTGTTGATACCACCAAAGAATCCGTTTGATTTTCGAAAGTACGAGTATCTATGTGGGACAGTTAAGCTGTTACTTCTTTTTTCACGCTGTAACGGACTTTTTGAATTTTGCTGATCTGTTGTAAGAACTCTGTCCTGGGTCGTTTGTGGCTCACTAGATTTATAATGAATGTGAACTGAAATATTTTGTGATTCTGCTTCTGAAATTACATGTTTAGTTTTAACAGGATTTGTACTGGTAATTCTAAATCCTGAATTTTCAGTTTGATTAGTATGTGTTAATTCCTCGTTTTTCGCTTTTGATTCTTTATAAATTGACATTTTCGCACTCGATTCTCTGGAGTCTATTCTTTGTTGTAATTTAATTGTCCTGGATAAATTCTTTGGCATCAATGGTGGCGCACAGGAAAGAGACATATAGTGATGTTTAGATGGTTTGTTGGCTTCATAAACAATGTCAATATAATCCAGATCAATTTCTTCGTCGAAAACGGTTCTTAATCTCTCAGAATTTTGTGACATTTTTTCCAATTCATCAATGCTCCGATGGTGATATTTTAATTTGTGCTCATCACTGTTTTCCAAGAAATTTTGTCTTTTGTTTAAAGGAACAGAAACAGTAACAACACGAGGTTCTTCCATTTTCCTTCTGAAGTGGTTTACAGCATTTTCAACAGAAGGGAAGTAATTTAGCTGAAGCTTACTGTCACGGCGTCTCAACCTAATTAAGTTTGATTCAGAACTTGCACGATTCGCTGAACGAAGTGATGCTTCATCCATGTTGGAACTGCTTTCATTAAGTGCTGTTTTTGTCATTATTCCGAAATTATTGCTATTTAAGTTTGAACTTGATTTTTGTCTTCCACTTTTTTCATGGTCGAAGTCTTTTGGTTGATTCTGAAGAAAATTACAAATGGTATCAAATAAAAATTAGAAATTTTAGTATAACGAAAAGACAATTTTCAGAGTGTTGTGTGTTGAAATTAAAAATAAACCCAAAAATACATGTGTACCAATTCTGTAAATGTATTTAAATTGCGCTACGCTGGACACGAGATTCGAGGCGTAACCGCTAGGAAACTCCAAAATTACTTGAACCAAATAATTGATGGGACAAGGATCTCCGACAGGGGAGACAAATCGAAGATTCAACACCTTAAGATTAAAACAGATAATACAATGAACTGTCAGCAATATCAAAAGCAAATGAAAACACGATTTATGTGCACCACTCTCCGAATTTATTTAAACAGTTTTTTTTTAATAATATGTATTTATATATCTTTATATTTGCCATGGTTATAATTTTTAAGACAAAATTTACCTTAATGAAATGTACTTTGTTTTCATAATTTATACAGCTACTTTTCTAATTATAATTGTTTACTTACATTTATCCAAAGCATGTTTAATAATACGTATTTTTTAAATATAGACCATAATAAATATACTCCTAAGATATACCGTTACATTAATATGAGTAATTATTCCGTCTTTTTACACCGATAACAAAGTTTCACTAAGTAAATACTGTTTTGTGTTACACAATATTATTGGCACTTTATGCCAATCCGTACTGGTATATCAAGTTGCACGTAAAAAATTAAAACAGAAAATTTTAACAATATGTCGTTAACACTTAGATAGCAATTTTAAACATAATATTTTTATTTTACGGACCAACGAACGTATTTGCTGTGACGTTATCAAAAGAAAGTGAAAAGTAAGAAATGATATGATTGTCCTATTATTTATTCGGATCATTAAAGATCATTTAGTGAAAAAATGGTTTGACTATTTCAACCTTTAGTCATTATTTTTAAGATTTTACTATAATAAGACGGAAAGATTTAAAAGTGTATTACGTAAAACAATTTGAGTGTATACGATATAGTGTGTCCTTTCACTACTTGACGTATAGTCTTATTTGTTTTAGGAAAGTGTGAGAGTTTTGACAAAGCAGTAACGATCAAATAAAAGAGAAACTTTAATTAAATTGAAAACCTTTTTTTTATTAATTGACTGATTGTTGCTGAACGTCCAGCAGCAATATTTCAGTCATATTTTGACATTTTTGATTTCTTTAAAAGTCTTCTTTTAAACTGCTGCTGTGACAACTGGAAACAAACTTTAGTAGCATGGTCCTCTGTGGTACCCACCCAGAATCATTCAACCAACCAAGATGACCACCAAAGTAACTTTGTTTAAGTAATAGAAAATCTTCTGGTCTAAAACTAATGAGCCAATTTGAAACCCAACTTAAGGGGAATCGCTCTTAAATGTTTTCTACCAACACCATAGACCAACAAATATAAACGCTACAGCCAAACGTAACATGTAGCCTTTGGGAAATTTATTCAAAATCTTCTAGGCTGAAACTGCCCGGCCAATTGGAACCAAACTTTTGTTACCTCTAACAAAATTGGTTCCTTAATTCCCACCAACCAACCAAGATGGTCACCACGGCCTGTAGGAAACTAATGTAGAAACATTCCGCCTCTGAAATTATACCCGAACTTTAATAGAATGTTCCTTATGTGGTGCCCTCTCAGAATGATATCTAGCATTCCCATCTAGTTACAAAGATGTTGCAAAAACCGAACTAAATTAAACATGTGACCCTACAGGAAATTCAAGTCAATTTTCTTATTTTGACAATAACAAGCAAACAATATTTGAATGGTCCTCAACTGGCCTCCCTCAGAATATATCAGCAACCAAAATTGGCGCCAGAGCCGAACTTAGTTTAGCATGGCCTCTTACGGGAAATGAATTTTAAAAAAATATTCAACTTTCTGAAACTACCGAGGACATTGTTAGTTTGGTGGAATGGGCCTTGGATGTTCCTTTTCCGAACTTTTGTCTATCAATACTTCCTGCATGGCAAATGACATTGCTTAAAGAAAGAAAGTGGAGTCACTGTCAGGTGATCGGTACAGATGCCCGGGTGTTTCTGGTGTTCTATACTCACGTCTTTTACCGACTTGTTTTGTTCTCATTATTCTGTTTTTTTTTTTAGAAAAGCGCCCTATTACACTTTTCTACCGATTTTAAAGAAAAATCTTGTATATTATCATTAAATACATGTATATCACATTTGTAATATAATGTAAAGTACAATGGGTTGCATTTAAAACCTTTTAATCATAACATGCAAACAGATGACATCGATCAAATCTTATCAAACAACGTCAGATCGTTTCTAAATTATAATAATAATTCATAATTCTACAAGTACAATGCGTCTCCAAGCTGGACACAGATATATCAAATTATTTTGAATGACAACGAAACAAAATACATGTAACACATTTCTGTTTAAAAAAGACCAAATAAGATAAAATCTGTCCATTCTGATTATACAAAAAATTTTACGTTCTAAAATGATTTTTAGTCATCTTACCAAGCTTGTCATCTGTCTAGCCAAAGATTAAACTCGTTGAGATTATTTACTATACAGGTATTCCATTTATAAGTTAACCTCTTCATTCATGCTAAGTAACTTAAGAAACAAAAAGGCCACATACCGTTATCAATACATAGTTGTTATGTAAAATACTATATTTTGTCCTATATGAAGTAACATTATCTTTTAGTACTTATAAGAAGTTTACAGTACCCATATGTTGATTTAATACAGAACGACTCATCCTATTGTTCAATAATCTCTATTTTGACAGGCAGTATCGATCTTTTATATGACCTTTACATGTGTGTACTTATGTTTGTTTGTATTTAATTAAGACAATGTTTACCTTCACAAAATATATATTGTGACAAATAATTGATGAAATATCTACACAGTCATTTTATGTAAAAGATTTATTATTTCAACTTTTGATAAAAAGGTCAAAGAAATAAGTTGTCAAATTGCAAGGCCGCAGTTCCTGTGTACTCTACTAAGGCTAGTTTGAACCAACTCATCTTAAAATATTCGATGCATACGTGTATATCAAGGCCAGTTCATATAAACAATTCGTATATAACATACAATGAACATCTTATGGTTAAAATCATACAGATTAATCGTTTTCGCTGATTCATAAGAAGTGGATAATGCAGAGCCCCTTCTTCCCTCTTCACCCAAATGAATTAAATCGTATGATTTTCATTAATTTTGTTGGTAAAACACCAAAACGTCCGCTCAAAGTTTGCATTCTGTATCTTGGATCCGCACTGCTCTCACTTTCTTGTTGGATTGTTTTATTTGTAGCCATTATTATACTTTAAGAAACAGATACTGACAAAAAAGCAGCGAGCGTTGATGAGTTTTGATTGAATAAAACGTGTGTTAGATATAGTAGTTATCTTTGACATCCGTTTAAAACAAAACCACAATTTTACTTTTAAATTAAAAAATCAAATTATACCTTTACTGTTTAATTAAACAAATAACAGATTATTGAAAAACAATTAAAATATTGTCATAACTAACCTTTACATACTCTCTCAGACATTCGTCTAACAATGCTAGGTCCATGTTTAGTCTTAATCTGCCTAAGTAGGCTATCTCTTTTTTTTAAGATGCTTTAGTATGCATCATTGACCGTTCATTGTGAGGCATGGTGTAAACTATCAGCTGGTTATATGATACAGTGTAACAGTTATCTTATTATCTATTCAATAATGACTAGGTAATAGTAATTAACAGATGCTGTTTAAACTAACGAACTAAAAAATATGTAACATTTTCTCCCGTTGGCTTGTTCCATCTGTTGTGGGCATATTTAGTATAAAGGTTAATATTTTAAACGTAAGGTCAAATTAATCGATAAAGAAGATGTAAGTCAAGTTATCATCATGCATATATTAAACAAAAGCTAGCTTACAAAAAATAGAAGAGCACATCTGAAAGTTTCTAATGTTTGCGGTTTCTCTCTATCTTCTTGTTTCTAGATAATTACAAAATGATAAAAGATGAGCATATAATCATAGGCCATAACTGCCATAAAAAGCAATTGGAAACTTCGATCTGAATTCGTAGATCTTACCTTGCGGATCATTTCGGCTGTTTGCAATTTGTATCTATTTTTTGAGTTTTAAATAAATAGAAAAATACAAAAATGAATGAAATAGTAAAACATTGACAATAGCTCTCAAAGGGAGTGGATTTATAATAGTTTTCAAGATAACAGCCAAAAGTAGCAGAAATAATTACTAAAACTTTAAAAAGTGGCATGTAAGACGCTTGTGCTAGCTACTTAATCAACTAGACCAGTACTTGGACATTGGAAGACCACGATTCAGACAATCTGAATTAGCTATATTAGTATTTTAATACAAAGCAAAGGGCTTTCCTTTATTCATAGTGTTTGCCAATGACAACAATTTTACGAATTAAAAAACGAATTTCTTTTTATTCAAAACCTTCTCAGTTAAAAACATATGGTTGCGAAGGACTTTTAAGTGGTTGCTATGAACTTAACCTTTAACCTAAATTCAATTTATGGAATATATTATGCAGAGCAATTTTGTTTTTACATTTTCTGTATATTTCTTAGGGTTTTTGAGATATCAGCGAACCTTTAATTTGGGCAAAAAAGGTTTTGGGGCCTTCGGTTCTAAACTGTTGGTCCACAAATTTTGCCCGGATGCAACAAATGTAGATCTCTTTTAGACACACATTTTCTCCTTTACGTGTAATCAGTCGTCTATTACCGTTTCCCAGAAATATCGAGAACAGAAATGCAGGTCAACATGGCCTTGACCTTGACATATTTCAATGTATCATTGTAGTTCTAAATTGTTTGGTGATGGTCAAAATTCTCTAGAACTTTCGGTTTTCGAGATTGTGGTTCACCTAAAAAGTCGATTTCAATGGGAGATAACTCATAGTAAAACTCCCTGAATCATTTTGACTGAAATGTAAAATTTTTTCTTGCGACAATGAATATTTTCTTTATAACATTTGGTCAGCTATGCATACGGCTTTTGAGGTAGTGTGTGGTAAGATGCAAGATAACCCCGGAATAGAACTGTATTTCCATCGAATCCCTATTAATATTAAAATTGTACACCAATGACTAATCCAGTGTATAAAATCATATAATTATATATGTCGCGAACCGATTGCGAATGGGGTCTTGTTGAAAAAAGGCAGAAAAAATAATAATTTGAAGAAATACAGAAAGGAAAGTGGAAGCCCTTAATTATATTTCATATTTTTGCTTGTCTGATTGATTATTTGATATGACTTTAGACAATACCTAATTTTAATACAAAATCTCGAGAAGAACAAGTAAAAATTTTAACTCATTATAATCAGAAGTTATACTTAATCTATTTAGACCACAAGAGAGATGTTATTAATTTAAATATAATTTGGATATAGTGGTGATTGATGGTTTTTAACGTCCTACACAGCAAATTAATGCTCTCAGTCGGACGGTATTTGGATATAGTTCCTTTCAAAGAGTTTTTATATCAACATTGAAGTCTGAAGGTGATTATTCAGTAGTGAGAGTAAAAATTATTTTTATTTTATTAATTGATCGTTGAGAGGTCAATATTTCAGCCATATCAGGACGGAAACAAGTTGAATCAAACATCATATTCAAGGTCAAGTGTTCTCTAAACCTAGGAAATATGATTCCACGTGATACCAAATTGAGACTGTTTCTGTAGGAACAGAAAACCTATACTAGCCTGTTCAGTTGGCAAAAAATCGGATCATTCACGCAAGCTTTAATGTACGTTTCACAGAACTGAGTCTCTCATGTTTTTTCTATTATTTCTTAAAGCAAAAACAAAATCGGAAAAGGAAATTTAGAATGAGATTTAACTATCTTAACGGAAATAGAATTTGTTGTTCGTAGTATCACAGGTGTCTTTGTTTGTTCTGTGCTCATGTGAAAATTGTTGTTTTTTTTTGTGAAAAATTAAAGTTCAGACGACGTCTAAATTCTTGCATTTTTGGTCCGTCAAGCTAATTTTTTCTGACACTACGCATAAATGTATGCCAATAGATATGAAACATATCAAAATATTTTACAATATCTAAAATTCACAAATACAGCGAGCAAAAATTTTTATAATGTAAAACGACAAAATTTCCCAATTTTCCACATGAGTTGAGAAAAACTAAGAATTTGTATAAAAATTTCGAAATATTAAAAAGTTACCGGAACTTTTTCTCTGTTGCGTTTTATAAGAATTATGAAGATTCCTTCAAAGAATTTTTCTAAATTTGATAAAAAGTGAGAGAACACACTTTAGTAATGGATTATTAATAAGCGTTGTTTCTCCGAACACGATGACAGATTTTTACGTCCCATCCTATCTACATTGGTTTAGAATTATATACGCCACCATAACAACGAATATATTACCCCACTAGTAGAGATTTCACTTCCCCGAAGAAACCAACTACGGTACTGACTTCTTAGCTCTGATCAATATCACGGACCCTTTAACCGAAATCATACCTCCAGGCGTTGAAAAAGAACGACCCAAGACGTTTTTTACGGTTAAGTTTATCTACAGCATCACCATGTTCATTATTTCCCTACGCGCATCTGACAATGATTCGTCAAAAAAAATAAATAAAGGTTTATAATTTTTTTTTTTTAAATACCGTTGTAATTTCCATAAAATAATCTGACAAACAGATTTGATTTTCTATTTCCCCCAACAGTGGTCAAACCCCAAACAGTTTTCAAATATAGGATATATCTCCTACACTGAAACATGCGGAACTATCTGATCATTTTGCCAGATCCATTCTTCAAAAGATATAGTATCACTTGTCTTCTAAATATATATTTAATGTCCTCTGGTGTTTTCTTGTCTAAACAATGTCATTTTTTTTCAAATACCAACGTGTACCACGTCATCATAAATATACAAATAATGTCTTACCTTGCAGTGTGATGCTGTGTTAATTTATACAAGAATAACCAGCAAATGTCAATTAGTTCAATTTTATTGATTCCGTTATTGTTATATATCTAAATATTTTATGAAAATACCTAAGAATAAATCACCAGAAACCATTATGAAAGTCTTGTGAAATTCTATAATTTTTATTGACTACTGTATTAAATAAGTCACTATCTTCTTAGTTTCAGACTTAACTGATTCTAGATTTATATCATGTCATGCCGTCTTTGTATTGGTAAAATTTGAACTAAATGTTGACACATTATATTATCGGGTTTTCTGGTGTCAATTTCAGGTGAAATTAGTATTTTCGGTTCTTAAAATCTTTTAATCTGATCCTTTAGTCATTACTAATATTACTGAGAGCACTTAAAACATGTTCTCAATAAAAAAAATTAATACCAACAACTGCATATTATGAGATACCATTTCAGCCAACCAGTGGAAGCAAATTGCTCTAACATGCCTTCAGCCCGTAAACTTTACATTTAAGTATTTTCTGTAAAACCATCAGACAAACTAAAGGCAATTGTCCCCAGGGAGTTTTCTTAAAAATAAAGTATGGCTTTACTGCCCATTCGTCAACCAAGATGTTCACTTGATCTTAACTGTAATGGATATTATATTAATACCGCAAAGATGTCGACCCATTTATCGACTATATTTAAAAAAAAATACATTCATTTGCGTACAAAGATGCCCTTTTACCGTCATCGGCTACGCTAAGGGCAAAAATATTGGAAGTCCAAATTGTAACTGTTTTTGAACAAAATAAGATTACCAGGCATTGCCAAAAAATATGCTAAAACTCCAAGAAGAACAAAATTGTAGACAGCTCCTCTTAAACCACGATTTTATAGACACATATATTCAAATGATCTAACTAGACACCGTTTTTGTCAGGTAAGAATAGGATAACAAGACACTGTCTTCCCAACACATATTCTATAAACGGAAATTATTTTAAAAATTGAGCACTTAATTCTTATGTCTACATTTCTGGTAATCCACCAGAAATAATACTTTTAAAATTGAATTCCACCTTATAAACTTTCGATGCGTGTGTAGCAACATTCCAGTTGCACCGGCATACGGAGTGTACATTTCTCCATTGATAGCTGCTTTAGGGCATGTGCTTTCTTAATATGATTTTATTGATAGAAGGTTGCTGCTGACTAGAAAGCTACTGAACAAAGGATTTCATGTGGAAAGATTAAAGTCATCACTCTGAAAAATTGGTCGCTATCATGATTTTGTTAACCGGTTTGAAGTATCCATTTTATAAATGACAGTGGATATATCTTCCCACTGTCATGCCTACAAATCTGTTCCTACACCGGTTGTGACTAAATACCGGATACCGGCTTTGTCTACTGAGTAACACGACGGATGACACTAGTGGAGCAGGAGTTGCTTACCCTTCCGGAGCACGGGAACGCAACATAGTTTTAGGGTTCGTGTAACTCAAGCTTTAGTTTTCAGTGTTGTTTGTTCAATGTTTGTCCTTTGTTTCATTTTGTTGGCCATTGCCTGGTCTGTCGTCCGACTTAACGATTACTGTCTTTCCCTTTGGTGTCTTCGAATTCATTTAAATGAGTATAAGATTGCCAGATTTCTATGCAATATAGCACTTTATTTATATTTGAGTCATAATCAAAAATGGCCAAATTCGTGTCCTTCATCTTCATCCAAAGATATTTTTATTTCAATTACCCTTTTGGCAAAATTGAGGATATATTACAGTTATAAATGACGAGATTATACTAATTTTCCTATATTTTCCCATAAAATGTTTTGCTCAAAATGTTCAAACTCGAAAATCAATGTTGTCCACATCTATTTTGTAACAATTCAATCAGTAATAAAAATGGCAAATCAACTTATATGTTTCATAGTTTTGCAAATATGATTGAATATATAAGCAGGTAGCCCTACTCATGTTCACTTTCATCATAACTATTATATTTCAAAAATTTGAAAGATTATCATCTCCTTTACCAATAAATTCCCTACAAATTTTGAGAGGTCGCTTTTTTAAATTTGAGACGATCTAATGCATGAATTTATAGTGGGATACTTTTCAGGGGAAACCATATTTTTCAAGTTCTGTAAATTATATAAGATTTATCACGTATTAAAACCAATATATTTGTTTGGTAATGAATTAAATGGAAAAAAGTACCGCGTAATTCTGTTCTGTTTTTTCCTTTATGTTACGGTAACAGCATAGAAATCAGAAGAAATTTGTTCCACTCTTTTACATTTATTTCCAATTTAATTAGACCAGAATTCATTTGTAAATCCTGCTCATCAACCTCACAGTT
>JARWCS010000007.1:1933745-1947664 GCA_034783895.1 Geukensia demissa | reverse complement strand
AAAAGAAAATCCAACAGAATTTTTAGTTAAATAGGTTCTACAACGGTCACATTGCACGTAGAAATTTCTTTAAATATTAAACTACTACGAAATTACTTAATTTAATGTAACATTCCATACCTTTTTTTCGATTTTAATGTAGATCGCTCAAAAACATCAAAACCAAACTTTCCACAAGTAAAGATCTATCAATTTATCTTATATTTGGTTAAATATCTTCGTGATGTTTGGTGCGATCATATCTATTTTAATCAAAACTCATACAAAAATTTATTATTTTCACAGAAAATGTTACATTCTTGCTAAAATAGTCAAATATACCCCTGTCGTTTTGTCGAAATGACGAAAAGTTATAAGAATGAGTAGCAAATTATTAAAAAACGATTATTTAAAAGCATTTTCACAATATATTGTACACTTATATTGTAAAATAAAATCTTAAATTTGGACCAAATATAGGGCCAAACGTATATACTCCATTATATAACACCAACAATGCATTACATAGATAAAGCTTTATTTTTTAATATTATGTGTAGTCAAGAGGATTGCCGTTATTACTTCTTTTATATTTGAGTATCCATACCTCTATGACCATTCGTAATCCAAAGTCAGTCTGTATCATGCCTTCCTTTCTGGCAGTTACCAGTACGCTATTTGCCCACATAAATGGTGCCCAAAATTTGTTGTATTTACAGTCAATATTTTCAAACATTATCGCTTCTTCTTTTGTAATGAATCCTGTGGACAGGTAGACAGATCTTCTTTTACATTTTGCAGAATCAGATAATAATTTTAAATGATATTTTAAAATTGACAATCTACACAGCAATAATCTTTTTGTAAATGTATGCTATCTGATTGTATAGAGGTACATTGCAAACAGCAAGGCTTTCACAGAATCTGCCGTAACAAAATTTCAAAAATGTAAAAGACAACACAGTTGAAATATAAATTATTGTTTTAATTGGCAGAAAATGCAAGTTTTCCAATGCTTAAAAATATGGAGAAGTTTGATATGCTATATGCACATTTCAGGGAGTAATAAAACCAAAACATAGGAAAGCCAAGATTTAAAGGTTGTAAAATTACCTGCTTCTACAATATGGTCAAGAGTTGGGAATCGTTTCATAACAGCAACGCTTATAGATCGGGCGATAAGAATTATTCCAAACATAAGGTACCGTACAACCGCTTTACGGAATATCCGTTTTCTGTCTGTCTGTCCTGGTAGATAGCAACACATGAGGAATACAGTCCTGAAAATATTACAAACTTTAAGGTAATACGCATCTGTATTTTCTTCATTCTTAATATTCAATACACTTTATCTCCGGGTACGTGGCGTAATGCTGTATGTAAATACGTCCGTAAAATCATCATTCATAACAAACGAACTCACAATAGACATGAATGCGTGGAAACATATAAGTAATTGTAATGATGTGTACGTTGAAAAATTTTTTTAAAAAATCACCGAATATCTACAAAAGGCAGAACGTCCACAGTTTAGAAGTACTCTCTGTGAAATTTCTTGTGATATACAGTATAACTATTTCCTCAAATAATATTTTATACACCATTGTGTAGATTGAACAAAAACAAATTTCATTAAAAATTAGTCTTATTTGCCTCTGACTATCTAGCATCCCTTCTTGGTGTAATTGGAGTAAAACATATCGAGTCAGTTGAAGGTCAGACAGGCTATTTTAAAACATGAAACGTAATATATAACGATGTAAAGAAAAAGCTTTTTTCAGTTTTTGGTGTATTGAAGTTTGTGTTTTGTAGAAATGCTTTGGAGTTGCCTCCCTGCGTAATTATTTTATCATTTCAAAGTTCAACTGAATGTTTAAATGTGCGATTAAAATTTGAATAAATTAATTTATTTGAACGTCTAATAATAATGGCGCTCTTATAAAATTGACAGACTCATAGACTTGTGCTCGAAATTTCAGTGACATAAATCAAAGACGACGAAGTTTTGCAGAAATAGAAAGTTTACTAATGAATATTTTTTTGGAAATCCAAGCTTTAAGCCTTGTGTTACTGTCTTGTGTTTCGGGGAACACGCTCACATATTAGTAGATTTACTGGAATCCATAATGTCAACACGTTTCGTGTCAATTTAAGTAAAGACTCAGAAAGCTGAGCCTGTATCGCTTACCTGACATTGCGCCAATTGAAAAGGAAAAATGACTAAAAGTACTCTTGCTTAGATGCTTCATGTCAAATATTGTTCCATATGGCCAAGTAGTTTCGGAGGAGAAGATTTTTTTTTATGTTTCGGCCAATCAAAAATAACAATTGTCCATACATAACGGCCATGTTTTTTCAACGATCGTAACAAAATAAGGAAACTTTATAAAGGACTTCCATAGATGGTCCACATCAAAAAGTGATCCATTTTACCAAGAGGTTTTAGAGGAGAAGATTTTTTTAATGTATCAGCCAACCAGAAACAATAATTGTCCATGGCGGACATGCTTTTTTCCGATCAGGACGAAACGAGGAAACTCTGCGACGGACCTTCTATAGATAATTCATCTAAAGTTCTATTTGGCCAAGATATTTCAGAGGAGAAAATGAAAATGTTAAAGATTACGGAATGACGACGGACGCCAAATGATAACAAAAGCTCACATGGCTTTTGGCCAGGTGAGCTAAAAATGCACTGAAGGTCATTAATGTTATGAAAGGTGATTTATCTTTTGTTTGTTTATAAGGCGTTTCCATTAGGATAGTAGCGTTCATTACAAACGTCTTACACCATTTACCCATTCTTATTAGATGATTAAGGCACCTGTCAGGCCAAGGGAAATTCTCAAACTGTCTCCACCACCTGGAAACCACCATAGAGACGTAAAATCCAAGAACAAACGACAAAGGGATGTAACTCGTATACTGGTTGCATGATATTACTACTTTCTCAAACAACCTGTAATGACCAAAAAGTTGAACATTTGTCAGATATTACTGCAAAAAAGAAAAATAAACTGATGAAAAATAAAAATACGCAACTAATTTATGCATAACAATTTACTCAGGGTTGAATGATTTATTAGAATTAAATCTACATCTTTTCATTCAGACATGCACAGAGAAGTCAAAATTGATATATATATGTGTGTGTAATATAAAGACACATTATTTTTGTAAAAACATATTGTACAACTGTGATAAATACGTTAAAACCTTGTGACATTTGTATATGTATTACACTTACAAAATACTTTATGTCATGTATATCACATAAAAAGACTGATAAGCTATGACATATCATAAATAAATACAGAAATGATGTACCTTTATGCTCGTGAAGTAGACTTCTAAAATTTTTTACAAGAGGCTGACCTGCATAACTGCGACATTAACGGTTTTTTTTCTCATCATAAAAGTAAATAAATGTATAAACGAAAATTTATATAACTTATTATTAATCAAGAGGAACCAAAGTATTTAAAGCTAAAAACAAAAAACCATTAGAAGCATTTGAAAGATTAAATGACATTTGCTTATTGCAGCAGTTTCTATACGACTTCTATCATTGGATCTTCAGTGTAAATGCTCCCTTTTCTTGCTAGTAACATTTTCCCGAATTTGTTTCTTGAAAGGGAAAGATTGTTATTTCCCTTGCTCTTTTTCTCAGATATATTACCTAAGTAGAATAAACAATCATTTTCTTTGCTAGCAACATTTTCTCCAGGACATTTCATTACCATTTGAAAAGCTGAAAGTGTTTATTTAAGACCGTCTTGGAGCTACCATGCCCAAAGGAGTAAACGTTAGATCGATAGTACTTGACCATATTTGTGAATTTGGTACACATCGGAAATTAAATATAGCCGCCAGAGCAAATTTTGTGTTCTAATGGGTTCAATCTTTAAAACTTTTCTTAAAACGTAAGGTCGATTGAATTAGGTTTGTCGATCGGAAATTCAAAATGGCCGCCATGACTCGACTTAGTTTAAAATTGGACCCTATGGGAATTTCATGTTTTTCCCTTATGAATGACACCACTGAACAGATTTTGATCTCTTAGTTGGCAGAAGTTGTTTACCAGATTTGTTAATTTAGTGCCGATCGGGGATTCAACATGACCGCCATAACAGTTTATGTTTTCTGATAGGTCCAAATTAAAAAAATTTCTTTTTATCAAAAACCACTAAGCCGAATCGTGATTTGCAGGAATGATAGTTAGGTGATCTTCCTCAAAACTTGTGAATTGTTTGCCGATCGGTAATTTCCTATGGCCATCATGACGCGACCTAGTTTAACATTGTACCGTATGCCGGCTTAGAGAGAATTTCGTGTATTCAATTTCATTTTCTGATAACACTGAATAGCAGATTTTGATAGGGACCACCAGGGCAAATCATTAGAGTTAATTGGTCCAAAGTTTGTAAATCGTCATGTCAGACCACCAAATCGATTGAGTCATAACTTTGCCAGCACGATTGTAATGAAGTAATGTACATTTATTTGATTTGTGAATCGTTTGCAGATCGGAATTTGAACGGATAGCAAGTATGAATCAGTAAATAGATGTCGTTATCATACATAGTTTAGCAAACAAAATCAACCTTTTGCATGTGAGCTATTACAGTTCGGTGGAGCCTATGGTTTACATTTCATACATTGAAAAACAAAGAAACCAATATTTTATGACTTTTGCGCATCCCAGTATATATAATGAATCAACTGAAGTCAAGGGGGTCGCGTCTTTTCTTTTAGAATGTGTTATAAGTGTAGGACGTTAATTTGAAAAAAATATTTTGATAAAAAATTAAAAACATTTTAATAGAGATAAAGTAAAAAAATGTGAAATAAAAATGTTGAGATCAGTATGTTACCAGAAATAAAAGGATTAAACTAGGTCGATACTTCTGATGGTGGAACATTGGTCCCCGAGGTTATTCACCAGCCCAGTTGTCAGACTTATCTGACATGAATATCAAACAATGTTTCACAGAAATTTGCTGCATGTACTAAAATTCTAAAACACTGAAAATACGGAAAGGCCTCGAAAAGTAATGGACTTAGTAGTTGTCCCTTCCGTCGGATTTGGCTTCCCATTTTGATTTGTTTGGATTTGAATGCTTCTTTTACTTCTTTTGCTATTTTGGATCTTTGACTTCCTATGTTTCGGTTCTAATGCTACTGATGAGAGGTTACTCCTTGAAATGTACATATAGCATACCTAAATTTTTCATATTTATTAACATTGGCAATTTTGTATTTTATTATTAATATGCTTAAAAATCAGGCGGGAAAAAGTTGACTAACAGCTTTAAATTAGATAATCACCCGAGTTTGTAATGCATTTGTGTTGTAATTTTTATTAATAATTGTGTCTCTTTGCTATCCACGAAATATTAAACTAAATTTGTTGGAAAAATTCAATGTATAAATCCCCAAAATATTTGAACAATATAGGTATTCAATGTCTTACAAAGAGTGATATAAAGTTTAGTTAAAATCAATCAAACAATCGACATTTAGCAAATAAATAAATAAAAATGAATAGGGAATTGTCTCAAAACGTCACAGATTCTTTTTAAATGTATATTTTTTTTCGATGGTGGTGGTTTTTAGCTGTAACATTTGAAAAAAGAAAAAACATTTTCACTTGATTTCAATTGATTGTGATATGGATAAACTGGTATATTCCGGCCACCGTAGACCAGAACTAAAACGCTCAATAAAAAAAAAACAGAAAATTAGATTGAAAAAACGAATCTCCTGTTCCTTTACATTGTTATAATTATATATAGATATTCAACATAAAGAAAGAATAGAAAACTAAAAACCCATTAGGGCAGGCTTAAATTAAACAGCAAACAATATCAAAAACACAAAAGTAAATAGCACCACGGATTACTCCAAATTATGATGAGGAGATTTAGCAGGATTGTCTGGAAGAGTAAGCCATGTAATGCCACACTTTATGGCCGATTTCATAGGTCTTGTGTCACTTTTATTTTAATTTTACCTTGGATGGTATTTTTATTGTCTGTGGTATTTAATAGCTATTTGACCTTGAAAGAATAAAGGTTAACTCCCCATGCATTTAACGGTGGTTGGTGAAATTGGAGAGTAGTCAAATTAATCCATGTCAGTTTTCAAAGGTTTTAAATATTTAGAAAGTACCTACGGCTTGTTTTTCTTGACACCATTTTATTTTCAAAAATGTAGAAAATTTTTAAATTTGACTTAGTAATAAAAATTTCTTTTCAAGAATATTAAATTAGTAATTGTCTTTAAATATGTTACAGTATACAGTGGTGGATCATAAATCGCGCTTACAATAAGTTCTATAAAACATATAATTTGTTATTTTGTTCTTGAAAATAATTCCCAGAAATTTATTAAGGAAAATGAACCATGGTTTTTACAACAGAAATGTGACCAAAATAATGAATTATATTCCACGATTTAACGGGTGCCACTAGTGGAGAAGGAGTTGCTTACCCTTCCGGAGCACCTGAACTCTCCCTGGTTTTTGTAGACTTCGTGTGAGCTTTAGTTTTCAGTGTAGTGTTGTGTATTCTATGTTTGTCTTTCGATTCATTTTGTTAGCCATGGTCTTGTCTGTCTTCCGACTTAACGATTTCTGCCTATCTTCGAATTCCTTTTACTGCAGCTTATTTACATCAAATCTATTATACTGTAATTACAAATTTTACAAAAGAATACTTACAGTTGTTGGTCTACATTAAGTGCCAAACGGTAAGTCAGTGAGATGGCAGCATACAGACCGGCATATATGATCATTTCTTTGTACAAGAGCTTATAGACGCTGCCTCGCCATCGTGCCAATAATTTAACAAATGTTCCTAGGCCCGTGTTAGCTACTTTATACTGGTAAATGATAGTCATTGTAACAGCGTAACAAAATTAGATTAGAGATATTGATAGCATAATTCTGTTTTACTGTAATTCTGTCAATAATCTAGAGCGTAAGCACTCCGGTGTCAAATGACAATAACCATACGATTTCGGTTAACTTGAAACTATCCTTTCCAACAGACAGGTAACAGTGATCGTTAAAAAAATTCTCTACTACTTTGTTGTAGAAGATACTAAACTGTGTTCTGCGCTGTTGTAGTATGTGCAGGACTGTCCATTTTCTTTTCTTTTTAAGTCACATTCTCTGAAAAAAGTATATTGGTTCAGAAAAGATAAACAAACCAAAAGCAATGTATGGTTATGATTATGCTAATAACGTTTTTATAGAAGCAAATATTACAATTAATTGTAATAAAATCATAACATCACTGAATATAGTATTTGTTCCTATTTTGTTTTGTGTTTACATTTTTTTTGATGATTTTTTTTTTCATAAAGCATTCTGTAAAAATTTTCAGTGTAGTGTTGTGTGTTCTATATTTGTCTTTCGTTTCATTTTTTTGGCCATGGTCTTGTCTGTCTTC
This sequence comes from Geukensia demissa, assembly GCA_034783895.1. NCBI lineage: Eukaryota > Metazoa > Mollusca > Bivalvia > Mytilida > Mytilidae > Geukensia > Geukensia demissa. The sequence goes on along the minus strand of JARWCS010000007.1, from coordinate 1,940,231 downwards.
CGACTTAACGATTTCTGTCTGCCCCTTTGTTATCTTCGAATTCCTTGTATTAATCTTGCTAAATTTTTGGATGTTTCAGGAATGTTGGAAAACATATTATAGCTAGTTTTAGTCCAGAAATTACTGAGCACAACTGTGATATATATAAATACTATGTAATTAAAGTTTCCGACGTTATAAAACCGTGTATTAAATTCAAGGCCTTATTAAATGTTTCTACCTACGGTGAAAGTAATACTAGCCCACTGACTGAAAATGCTTTTTTGAGGGACGGATGTGGTCTGGCAGCTTAGTTCAAACATATTTTATTAGCAAATGTGTGCAAAATGGATAAGACACAAGTTCAACTAACTTATAAAGTATTTTCCTGCTATACAATATCTTACAATGCAATTTTAGCATGCAAATATATACAAATTAATGTTAACAATAACATACATATAAACATAAAATGCAAAAAGGGAGAGAGAGAAAAAAAAAGAAAAGGAAAAGCACAGATGTGATGTTGATGATGATGTGTGTGGATTTTTACTTTAGGTCTGTTTTTTTTTTGTTTTTAACAAGGAATCGATCTGAATTTTTTTTTTTATAAAATTGAACACATTTGTGAATATAACTTCATTCTGTTTATTTTAAAGTAAATTACTGCCTCAAGTTAAAAGATTCAAGTTCACGATATGAGCATCAGGCAACCAACTAAGTTTACTTGGTAATTGTTGCTGTAAATTTGTGTAGAAGCTAGGTAAAAATAAGAAATGTTTTCAGTCTTCACGTCTTCACGTCCATGCCCGCACCTACACGAAGGCGTCCGACACAATGTTTACAAATTTATACAGGTCATAATTTAAAAAGAAAGCCGAATTTCTAAGCTGTGCCAGGCTGATTTTAAGTTTTCTTCGTCCAAAAGAAAAGTATTTTGAAACTACTTTATTTTCTGAATTTTCTGAATTTATATTTTTGGTCTGGTATTTAGAGCCGCATAGTATTTAAATTGGAATTCTGGTTAAAAATGTTGCAGGAGTCTGGCTTTTCAGAATGACCTTAATTTGTCCTAATCTTCAGAAACCCGAACCCTGCAAACTATACGTTCTGAAGCTATTTTCAGATGAAACATATTGCTCAATGAATCCGACATTTCGTACTGATGTAAACTGAAATGGAATTCAGAATAATTGTAAACATAACCGTTTTTTGTGATCTTCAAATTTGGGATGCAATTTCACGTAGTACTGAACTGCTAGACAAACCAAAGGCAAGCAGTTATATACCTACCTCATGGTCAAGATATTTTGAAATCACATATGGTAAATCATGCCCAGGCAAACATACATTGCTCGGTGATTAAGTTTATCATTACGCCAACATAAAAATGTTGGTTAAGAACAGAATAGCAATGTTGAATCTAAATGTCACATTTAAATTAAACAGAACACTGGAGGATCACTTGTAAACTCTGGCTGTCAGTAATAGTCCTTAAAGTTAAAAAAAAAAACTAATTGAACAATTTTTGCTCGTTTTAAACTTTCCAATTTGGATTTAAATTCACTTTTCTATTCAATTTCGAGACACATGAATAATTAACCAAATAATAAAAAGAGTGCAATGCACACGGTCCTTTAAAAAAGACTCCGGGATTTTTTTTTAGAAATTACATATAAAAAATAAATCTGAAGAACAAACAACCATCATTTTTTAACTGAATTGCGTCACTGCACAACAATTATATGAGAAACTCGTCACCATTTATCATGGTTGAAAGGATAATGCCCTGTAAACAAATATTTCCCTTTTAAATAGTAAAATAAAAATAACAGAAAAATATGTGCCCATCTTAGAATAGTGTTCAGTGTATAAAGTGTAATAGAGTAAAATAAAATTAATAAGAAATCTTACCTGAAAAACAGTACCTCTGATGAAAAGGTAAAAGAACACAATTAGGCGATAAAAACATTATGACGACAATTTCACTTGTCAAATGACGGAAACATCTGGTTTCGGTGTCCTTTGTACGTCATGACATCATCTACAGCATATGAAGGATCAAAGATCAACAAAAATCTCACTGTTTTACATTTTTAACCTCAAATTGTTTTACCTTTGCCATCTAGAAATGAAGTTATAAACTTTTTATGAAAAAGTCTTGATAGCTTTCCAATTTATGTTTCGGTCATTGTCAAATCATTTTTTTTTTCAGTGCAAAAAATTATTTTAATTATTTCATAGATGGCTTTGCCTGAAAGACCTTTCCATTGGATAAAATCTTGATATATTGTTACCACTGGTATATATTGTGTTTTACATAGTAACAATTTGCATCAAGCCCTTTGCGTAAATTTCACAGCCTTACTATTTTTAAGTTGCTGAATTCGGTCAAATATTTAGAATATTGTTGTGTTCCTTTACACTGTATAAACTTCTTTATTTTTTCTTATGTCTGGCAAGGGCATTACTGAATTCTGCTCTATATTGCTTATTTTTATTTTGGATAAGAATGTTAAATGTCATATCGTATTGCTTTCGTTTTAAACAGATCTTTAGTAATCCCATTCTGTTAGAATAATTCATATAAATTCATTTCTAATATCTCTGAAGGCTAAAAACTTTTTTATTGTTTTCTTTCATATTCATTATTCATTTATAATTATTTTTTCTTTTAATAAAGCTAAAAATCTGCCACACGTTGCAGCTTCATATGATTTAAAGTGCAATGGTCGGCAGTATAAAGCTCACCTCTTACATGGCACGGCATATCGTCAGTAATCGCTCATATTGTCGATGCTGTTTATTTAGTTTCATTATAATTATCCCGCATATTTTAATTGTTTTGACTAATATAGAAATAGGAGATTTGTCATGATTGTCCACTAGACAGCCATCTACCAAACGAAAGTTGAATTTAAACTTTGTGTAAGATGACTTTAGACTTTGTGTTGATGGTGCTCTTAGCAGATTCCTCTGTGCTGCTCATCCATGCGTGAAGAGAACAAGTCCACATCTATCAGACCCGTCCAAACTCAAGACACGTTGATTTTGATTGATTTTAGTAGTATCTATCTGTTTTAGATCAGTGTGAAGATGAACATGCATTATCAGACCAAAGATATTATACCTTTCGGCCAGTTTAATTGTACTGTATGTTTTGTTTCTGGACACACAGTGATTTTTTATGTCTGTGATTGATCGGAGTGGAATAGAAATCTGTTGTTTCGGATTGTTCTACCGTTGCTGACCGAATTTGTCGTATATATTTGACACTTTCTGATTATTAATAATACTAATTAAAGTCTGCATTCTACAATGTTAATGTTAATCAATGCACTTAATTATTTGCGGCCGGAGGTGCATCACAAATTAGGAAATCAAATGTTATAAGATCGTCGTGTACTGATGTGTCTTGCATATCAATAGAGCATATCTAGGTCATAGACATCGTTCGTATTTTCCATTAATAAATTCAAATTGACATGCTATAAAATTATTTTCAGGTCATTCAGTTCTGAACATGTCTGTGGATTCCCAATGTTTCAATCATACTGCATAACTTTTGGCAGAAACAGTGTAAGCTTCAATCCAGTGTAAAATACCCATATGAGAGATCAAGAGTTCATAGTCCAAGAAGACAAGACTAATTTGAAACAAACTAAAAGATAAAACCAAAACAAAAGGAACAAATACTTGGAATCCACGAACTCCTTTAAAAAACAGGAGTGGGATCAGGTGCTTTAGAAGGGAAAGCATCCCCTCTCTTGCGCGCAACACCCGTCGTGGAATCCTTAAACTGTAATCCGGGTTAATGTCAATCCGAGAAGAGGTCAACATATTGTTGTATTACCGGTAACAAGTCCAAAACTTATTTCTTATCCCGAATCTCTTTTGAGGGATTTATTTACAACATTAGAATAATACTCGAAATATTTGCAATGGTTTTTAAGAATATCACTATTTTCTTGAATATTCTGTCTTTTTACATCATTACATGCTGGTAATGTTAGAAGTGTACTGCAAATACATTGCTAATGGAATAGATAAGCAAAATATTGCTGTTCACTTTTTAAGTTATCTGATAAATAAAATTTTCCAAATACTTCATATTGAATTTTTATTGAAAGTGTGTATATTTTTGTATTTTCTTTCAGTAAACTTTTTTTAGTGTTAACTTACCTGTACAGACGAAAGTGGAAATTTCAAAAAATGTATTCGCGTACTTTATTTAAATCATCATGTAAACTTTTTATTGTTTTCATTCATATTCATTATTCATTTATAATTATTTTTCATTTAATAAAATCTGTAGTACCTGTATTTAAAAGTAATAAAGTTACGTAACATGTAATTGATTATAATAAATATATTCAGTCATACATCACAAATCAAGGTAGTTAAATTTTAAGAAGGATATCTATTTTGTCTATCATTAATATCATTATAAGAATGATGATTCGAAATCAATAAAGAAAAACACAGCTAAGAAACGCACGTGTCTGATTTACATTATAGATGAGCTTTTACACTACTGCATAAATAATTGCCATCCGGTTTTTTTAAATTGCATGTATTTAGTTTAAGTATTTTTTATTCATTAGATTGTTTTACCCTTTTTCGGCTAGTTATTTTAATTTATTATTTTACCACTTTCAAAACTTTTACTACACACGACATACATCGTAATGACCTTTCTAAACTACTACTTCACCACCAATTTCCTGACAGATGAACCTTTTATGGAAATTTCATCGCTTAATTTGTTTTCCTATTACATTTGTCCTTTTGGTTTTTACACCAGAAACCCGCACGGGATTTTGTTTTTATCATGATAATATTATAAAAGGATTTTTACTATGACTTTTTGTTTTAATATCAGAAATTAATGAAATCACAGACAGAAGTATCGGTTAGCTTTTACTGTCATTAAACAAGGAATTTATTTCCTTTTATCTTACAAAATTAGCTTCTGTACCTCGGTTATTCATAATGGAATATTTATACAAAACATAAAATGTCTATAATAATATCTCTGCCTGATTAGCTTGCATTAAACGGTTACAAATTCAAAGCACGTGGAAAGACAAATTGTATCTTTTGAATTGAAATAACGGAAATATGATATTGTCCGTTAGCCCAACGAGTGGAAAATGTTCAAGTATTAAAACGTTTCGTTGTTGTTGAAGAAATGTACTTCACTGAAATCGACCATATGGTCGGACAAACGTATCATTACCATAAAACTAATTAATAGTCAGGATTGTGAGAATAATATAGAACAAGTGAAAATCTAAAACCAGGTTATTTGGAGATAATTATAATCCTCGTGTTTCAGCCTCTAATCAAATTCCATTTCTCTGCTGATGGAAAATCAACATTTATTAATGTTTCTCTGTAACAATAACACAGTTTAGGAAGTCATTTATTTTGTTGTTTTAAATCTTTTTTTGTTTTGGTGTAACGTCTTCACATCTGGAAATTAAAATCGGTGATTGTTCAACGTATGTATAGTAATAATACAATGTATGTATACTTGTAGTTTCGCTGTCCTTTTATATCTATATTTTTGTTTATCGTAATGTGACGTTTGTTCACAAAATACTTGTAAATAACAATGTCTGTTGAAGTAAGAAAGTCCTTGTTTTGCTGAAAAAAAGTATTTCATATTCTGCAAATATTTAATCTCCTAAGTGAATAACATAATTAGATATTACGACACTTAAAAATATTTCTTACATTAAATTTTTCTATTTAATGTCATGAATGTGTTAGGCATAATATTTTAAAGACTATGGAATATATGCCAGAAAGACACGATTCACAATTTAAATAGGTTCATAACAAATATGCAAAGCCAAATATAATTGCATGTAAAGCGCTTTTCCGGATTTACTTTCATAAGGCACGCTAGGGGCCAAAAATAGGAATATCAGTCAAATTTAATGAACTTCTAGTTACATTCATCGGTCAATAACACAACCAAAAATAAAAATGTTTCCTAAATTTGCATATACTTATAAAAAAATGTAGAAAGTTCCCATTTTAAATTTAAAAAAAATCTAACCATCAATTTAGTTTATTGAACAGTTATTCAAAAGAATTTAACATATTTTGCAAAAATTCTATCGTTAATGGTAAGAAATTTTATTTGGTTGCTGGTAAAAATCTGGGCATATAGAAAATTAATGAGACTTTGGGATTATATTCAAATCTTCAATATCGTTCCTTTCCATGCTCAGATTTTCCCCCCGGACAAATGTTCAGAGTTTAAGGGCTTTATTACCTTTCTCACCTCATTCCATATGTGGTAGTTATCCTAACTGTTCATGGACCAAAATGAAATATACAGTTCACGTCTCGAATAACGCCGATAAACCAAATATATAACAATCAGAGAATTTATAAGTTATAATGTTGGAAAGAACGCTTGAAGTCGTCCCTCCTAAAATTTTATGGTCGCCATCACGAATTGGTTGATCCATATGGTATCAGTGTATCTAAACT
>JARWCS010000007.1:1800742-1819382 GCA_034783895.1 Geukensia demissa | reverse complement strand
GAACTTGTTCTCGTCCTGAATATGCATGAAATATTTGCCACTGAACGTTAAGCAACCAACAATCAATCAATCAATCATTAATTATAAAAAATATAATGCTTCAGAGGGAAAATTGTCTGTAAATCTGTTTAATTATCAAAAGATTTACTATAAATTAATAGTATTTTCCGAATTCCTGATCTTTAACAATGTTATTACGTAAGGTTCTTCTAGCAAATCTGGGTATTTTTAATAATCACATGGTCAGTTATTGTCTGAATACCTTAAGTCAGACTTGGTTGTCTTGCTTCCTTCATCAGTCGAACTGACCTCCTTGGTAAGACTATAATATTATAGTTGAAAATGGTGTAAAGCCAAATCAATCAAACAATTACGAAATATATCTCTGGTTTTAATTTAGGGAATTTCTCCTTAGTAAGCCGTGATTTTTCCTATATAGTTCCGTCATGTGGCAATGGCCTTTCTGTGTTTATTTAAAGTTTGAAATTTAATGATTGTACTTATATACAATCAGACTGAGAATCAAAATTGCATTTTTCTATTCTTAAAAAAAATAATGTAAAATTTAATCATGCAAGATATGATTATTTTTAACTGATGTGCACTTGTATGAGATTTATATTAAAATTAAAGTTATTTTATTTATTGTTTGATTCTTCAATTTTGTCAATATTTTTCTATAAAAAACAAACATACCAGTACATAAAGGGAGCAAGGATTGGCATCTCAAAGATCAAGTTAAAATAAAAGTTTACCAATGTTGAATAAACTTGGTGAATTTTGATATGCTATACGTACATTTCAAGGAGTAACCCCTCATTAGTAACATTAGAACCAAAACTTCGGAAATCAAAGATCAAGATGTAGTTAAATAGTAAAGGAAGACTCTTATCAAAACAAATATAGTAAGCCAAATCCAGTGGTAGGGACAACTATTTGGTGCAATATATTTTGGAACCTTTCCATATTTTCAGTGCTATAGAATTTGATGTAATGCAAGTTTTTCGTTCAGCATTATTCGTGTCGGACAAGTATGACAACTGGGCTTGTGAATACCCTCAGTGACCTGGTCTACTAGCACATTACGAAAAAATCATTGACCGAAAGACAACAAATAAAGTTAGAAAAAGAAAATATGACTGAATAACAACATATATAGTTGGATGGAAGAGGAAAAGGACTGAAAGACAATGAATCCAGTTCAAAGATGACAGGTATAGTTGGAAGGAAGAAAGTGGACTAAAGAAACTATTAACTGAAATACAACCCATACAATTAGAAGGAAGGAAAAAAAGGACTGAATAGATGCGGTTGGAAGTAAACTAAGTAGTAAAAGACAACAGGTATATTGGAATGAAAGAAAAATGATCTAAAGAAATCTTTGAAAGATACCAGATACATTTTGAAGAAAAGAAAAAATACTGAAAGGAAAGAAAAAAACAGAAATAAGAATGAATTGACTGAATGACAGCAACAGGGGTAGTTGAAAGGAAAAATAGGACCTAAAGAAATTATTGACTTAAAAGCAACATATACAGTTAGAAGTAAAAAAGAGATTGAATCGCAACAGATACATTTAAAAGTAAGGGAAAAAGGCAAATAATCTTTGGACTGAAAGACAACAGAAACTGTCATAAAGAAAGAAAAGAAAAATGAAATCATTGCCTGAAAGATGCAGATATAGTTGTAAGAAAAGATTTAAGGACTAAAATACAGAAGATTCAGTTCCTTGAAAATAAAAGAGGACTGAGGGACAAGGGATACAGTTGGAAGAAAAATGGTTTCAAAGACAACAATAGTGTATGTGTCATATCACTGATTAATTAGATAACAACTGGAGAGTCATATAATTGAAAGAAGAAACTTTTATTAAGCATCATCTGACTAACCAGTAAGGACAACTGAACCTGAATTTGAAAAAAAAGACAATAGAACCTGAAACTTAAAACAAAAGGCAACAGAACCTGAAACTAAAAAACAAAAGGCTACAGAACCTGAAACTTAAAACAGAAGGCAACAGAACCTGAAACTAAAAAACAAAAGACAACAGAACCTGAAACTTAGAACAAAAGGCAACAGAACCTGAAACTTAAAACAGAAGGCAACAGAACCTGAAACTAAAAAACAAAAGGCAACAGAACCTGAAACTTAGAACAAAAGGCAATAATACCTGAAACTTAAAACAAAAGGCAACAGAACCTGAAACTAAAAAATAAAAGGCAATAGAACCTGAAACTTAAAACAAAAGACAATAGAACCTGAAACTTAAAACAAAAGACAACAGAACCTGAAACTTAAAAAAAAGTCAATGGAACCTGAAACTTAAAACAAAAGACAACATAACTGAAACTAAGAAAAAGCAACAGAACCTGCAACTAAAATCAAAGGACAATAGAACCTCAAACTTTAAACAAAGGATAACAGAACCTTAAACTAAAAAACAAAAGGCAATAGAACCTTTAGCTAAATAACAAAAGACAACATGACCTGAAACAAAAAATAGAACCTCAAACTTAAAATAAAAAACACCAGAACCTGAACTAGACACAAAAGATAACAGAGCCTGAAACAAAACACAAAAGACAAAAGATCCTAAAACTTTAAACAAAAACATCAGAACATGAAAGGAAAAAACATTAAAGACAATAGAACCTGAAACTAAATTCGAAAAACAAAACATAACATTAAAATAAAATCAAAAGACATAAGAGCCTGATTCTAAAAAACAGAAGACAACAAACAGTTGGTAGAATTTTTTGTCTTTATTTAACAGACATTTTTTTCCCGCTTTTTAGCAGAATTCTGCTCTTCGTGAAAAAGGATTTTCCAGTATTGCATGCTTTATTGCACATAGAATTCAGTTCAAGTAATATATTTCTTCTTTCTTTCTACGTTGGCAAAATCATGTCTGATTTAATGACTTTTGGTGAATTAAATTGACCAGTAACAATTACTGATCATATATTAGACAAGGAATGCTACGGAACTATATTGCAGCAGAATAGCTATTGAAATTGAACATTAATTTAAAAAAAGAAATAAAAAGACATTTTTCAGATGAAAAAAATAAACATGAAGTTGAGTTGACTGAACTTAAGTATAATGTGAACCATCTAGCAAGCCTTCGTTGGACTAGGACTACAAATATCAAAGAAGACTATATAAGCTACATGAGTAATAGAAAATTGTAGAAGGACCAGGTATCAGACTTTATGAGGAGATGAACAGACAAGACAATCAAACCAAAGTAAACCAACCACCGAAGCAGAAAAACAGAAGAGAACATACTGAAGATTGACTGCAATCTTTTAAGAGCTAGCTGATTACCAACTCCTCCACAGTTAAAAGACAGTCATTGTTAAATGATTCTTATGTCATGACCTGTGTCCATAACTAGATTTTAGCACCATGGAAAAGCCATTTTTATTTTTGGTGTCACTGGGGACATATTTTCAGTTGTTGAATTGTATGAAGTGTCAACATTCCAATATAAGAACTGATCACAAGACTGGGAAGTAAACTAACAAAGAAAATGGACAACTTAATGAAATTCACAGTCTTTCTTAATATGGTCTGAAAGACGACAGAAAATTCAAATAACTGTTCTAATTGTATTATAGATCTCCCGTTGTTAAGACTCTAGTTATAATATCATAAAAGCAAATGATTTTTTCTCTATATCTGTCTGTCAGTTAATTGCTTTTCTCTGGAGCAAAATTCATAAAGATTCACGACATAATCATGTCAATGTCTTACACATTTTGTCTGATAATTATTCAAATTTTTTTATCTGACAATTAGAAAAGCATGAAGTTCTTTTTTGTAGTAATTGTCATGGAATTTTCTTATGTATAAGTTTAAATTTATTGATGGTGTTTCGAGACTTGTGTTCATTTTGTACTCGGCTTTTATCCTTGTTTTATTTGCACGTTTCTTCTTTAATTCTCTGTAATATAATAGTCTCATTGCAAAATCATCTGAAGTAAATTTATATTATTATTTTTTCTAACAATTGATTACATTTTCTAGTCATGAACGAATCAAAAGCTGATAAAATAATACAAAAATTTAAGCTTTTTAAAATTGTATTTTGTTGCTCTGGGTCAAATTATATGAAAATATATTCTCTGATCATGTCCTAATAATGATACAATTAGGCATTGGAAATTAGATAGTTTGGCTAGCTGAAGCAGAGTTTATTATATGTGAATATCAAGCAAATGTTTTGTCTTGAGATGTGTTCAATCTTCTATCAGCATATGTGTGATAAGCAGATAAAGTTGACAGCAAGGGGTTTTAATCAAAGTTAAAAAGTATTCTTCATGAAAAATAAGCAAAAGATATATATATATTAAAAGAATTCAAACATATCCAATGAGCAAACAAAAAAACATACGCTAAAAGACAGACAAGATCATGGTCAGTAGAAGGGGGATAACGAAACATTGCACAGAAAAACATGATAAATAACAAACTCAAGTCTGGTAATTCTGTGACGTAAAATTGTGTCACCCATACTTATACTATTCTTCCCTAAGATGAATTCCGAGGAAGGAATAAAATACATTAATGACCATCAAATATTGTCCTCTTGGTTTTTCCTAAGAATTATATAAAAGGAAGGGCATATTTTGGTTTACAATTCCACCAGTATTGCCTGGGTATACACTATCCTGTTGATCTTGTATTGTATTATTATTTCTTACAAAGATGAAATTATTATTGAGGAAACATTTATAAGGACAGAATGCACTTAGTGAAATTTGAAAAATGATGTATTATGATCAACAAGCAATCGGAACAAGCAATTAGTTAATCAACAGATATATATTCAGGTTTTTATTGCAGACTTTTTGTCATCCTGTCTGCAAATATAGACAAAGAAATTGAGAATAAATAAAATTTCTTGCTTATTTTTGTGTCTACACATTGAAATTTGAAATATTGACAGCACAAAAATTGGAGATCAAAATTCTAAATTTGACATTTATGAGCTTTCATCTTGTTTTCATTGATGTTTACCTATTTTTATGACATAATTTATCAATTAATATGAATGTTTGTAATTACCTTTGAAGTTCATAAGTCAATTAAGACCTGATTACATTTCCCTTTGTTTGTAATTACTGGCTAGTTACGGAAATAAAATATTAAATCTACACAATTAATCATCTGATATTTCATTGAAGTCCATGTTTTGTCGAATTCACAGGATTTTAATGAACGCAAGGTCATCAAATTTACAAGTTAATAAAAAAATATTATTTGATAGAAACATTAAGTATATTTATATTATGTTGTTTTTAAGCATGTAATTGTTTGTACATCAATTGTAATAAAGATTGTTAGCTGAAACAGTTGTTTTCTGAAAAATTTAAAGAGATATTGGCTTTGTTTAAGGTATGTGGCATTGTTATTTTCAAATTCATTCGGTAAAAATCTCAAAAACTATTTGTGCAGAAAGTTTTGAATTCTTTATTTTAAAATACACACACAATTATATTTTAGTTTGAAGCACAATCACAAGACGAGAACATTTCATAGAGGAAGAAACTAATGTTTCCTGATAGATGCTTGGTTGTATTTATCAGACTAGGTGTTGTTTTATTGAGTATTTAGATGGTCATGGTACAATCAACTTCATTTGCAACAACTCAAACACAATGGGTATGTTCTGACACCTTTTTCAGTCCATTTACTGCTCTTTTAATGTTTCTGAAGTATTTGTATTTTAGCAGCTCACTAACTGGAACAGATTTAACATTGGTAATTTTGTATTAACAGGTGTCTGAGCTTCTCATGTAAAGCTTATGTTTGAAACAATATGAAACCATCAGTGTAATTTTACTTATACAATAGATTTTGAAAGTTTCCCTTTGAAAAAAAAAACAGTTAAGTCATTTCTGTTCTCTGACTGTGTATGAAAATATTCAGATTCTTTTGATTTACTTTGACTGGAAGCATTTGATAGTGATGTCAACAGTTTTTTATTTGTCTTTTATTATACAGAGGTGCCCCCAAAAAATACCAGATCTATACAGTATATAGTTGAAATGAGATTCTTTAGTTCAAACAGTTAAACCTTGATTTCAGTTTAATGTATAATATGTTAATAAACATTGAAGACAATTAAGTTAGAAAATGTCCATTAGGTGTGGGCCATAATATGAAAAAGACAAAACACATTAAAGTTATTAAGATTTTTATTACTGTTTTGGTATCTATACATATTGTAATGTAAAATTAAATTAAATTTCGTCAAAGAAAAGTAAAAGTTTTTTTCACCTTTTAAATTCAGGTCAAAAGATTTGAACAACAATTTCAGAATAATAAATTTCTAAAAACCTTCATTAAATTTCAAGGACAGTAATTTTATTGTCTGGATTTTGAAAGATTATTTTAATTTTTAATGTAAATGAGGTGATGAAAAAATAAGCTGCCATAGAATTTAGAATAGGATGAATTTTTAATGTTGCAAATTTATATGCATAATCTTAAATATATTTTAATTTCTTTTCGCTGACTGATTTTCTAAATGAGCTAATGATTTAAGATTTATGAAAAACAAGTCATTAAGGTTTTCTTTGACATTAAGACGGGAGGTATAACACATTTTAATCTTATAAAATGTATTCAAGAGGAAAAACTTTCTTTTCACTTTAATAAGGAACTCAACTTGAATGATTTTATGTAAAAGAATATAAATTATTCCCAAAATTTAATTGATGATAGCCTTTCAAATAAGAATTGGGAAGATACCAGGCTGTAATCGGTTTAGAATATTTAATTGGATTGAGAGCATTTATAACTATTATACTGACACTTTATGTGCACCATTAAAACATATAAGAACTGTGATATTTTAATCTGGTTTGATGTCCCGACTTCTGATTAACTACTGTCAATTCATTATAATTGGCAAAAAAAATATCACTCAAGTGAAAATCTTCAAATTGATAATGTTTTACAATCATTTTCTTCTCATTTTTTAAGTTTGTGCAAACTTCAATTGAATAGTTTTAAAATTAGACTTAAATGTTGATGAATTAATGTAGGTATCTAAAAATATTCAAGACTAAATATGCAAACGGTAAAAAGATAACCACAAATGCTCTTTTCTGGTAATCAATGCCTTTAAAACAATCATATTGTGTCGATAGAACAAGGTGGTGTTCAAGTAATAGTATGTTCACTTTGAGTGGTTAAGTTCATAGATTTGATGACTGGTTGGATCAAACCAAAGAAATAAGTAGCCTTTCTCAGCTGAGCACACAGCAGTTAAGAGTCAGAAAAATTTGACCGGGTAGAGTGGAATGTCTTTCTGCAAACTGCTTTCAAAATCTTACTCAGCATATTTATCTAGTACAAATGAAGTTTCTTTTATTTTCACCTTGACATTCCCTCAATCTTAATATAGGGGAAATATTGTAACTGTTCAGAACCTCCATTATCAATGCATTATTAATTGAGAGCTTCTTCCAACCTTAACATTTTTGAGAATAGCCCTTGGTGGACATTTTTTAAAATTGTAATTTTATCCTTTCAATTGGTACTGATTTTTTTGGCTGTTTACAAGATTGCTTGAGCAAACCATTGTGGAGCCAGATTTAAACCTATTCAGATTCCTTTTTCTCTTTTATGCAAAGATTTTTTAATTTTTTTTATATTATTTTTAAGTTATGGTTATTGCCTTAATCTAGAAAAATGTTTATCTGCTTCATTATAGTAGTTTTTTACCCAGCTCTCAAAGAGGGGAAGGTAAACTTTTCAGGAAAAAGGCACTTCTATCTAGTCAGTCCATATGATGATAAAAATAAATACCTCAAGTTGAAACCATGGCCTAGTCCATACCAAACTTTATTATTGTAATCTTCATTTTAAGAGACAGGCTTCTGAAAGGACCATGTATTTACCAAATTAAATTAACTGATTTCATAGTTTCAAGGATTGCAGTAAATTAACTGTAGTGAAGTGGTCCTTCACATGTCTAATTCCGACCCAGTGGCACTAACCATGCCTTAATTACCATCTGTTAGGTAAACATTAGATGCCATTTGCATTTCTGTTTAAAATATTACATGTGCTTGGATTGGATATGTACACAATACAAAAGTATCAAATAGACAAGGCATCAGAGAAAAAATAGCAGGGCGTCAATTGAAAAGGGCAAGGTGCAAGGCCTAGCTTATGTCTAGATTAATGGCTACTCCCCTATTTGTAGTTTGCCACAAAAAAATACAGAGTTGCAGAAGTCTAAGACGAGTGGGAGCACTTTTATGATGACTATCCTACAATAAGCCTTTTTATTGTACATATAAAAGTATAAATGTGAGTTTTATGTTTGGTCTCCGTTAAAAGACCCCCAGATTTCAACTAGCCAGCAAGCAAATCAAACAGCGATCCCTGATACTGATTTATTGTTGCATTGTAATTTTGCTTATGATGCTATATTGTTGTTCGATTGGCACTATTATTTGTGGTGTTAATTAAAATGTGGTTAAATTTCGAGGGACTAAGTACTTCTTACATTTTATACCAGTAAATGTTATATAAAGAAGTTATATGTTTAATGTATTAACAGGATTTACTGTTCTTTTAGCTGAAGAATCCATAGAATCTAGGTTTATTTAAGAATGTGTGAAATCTAAATACGATTTGTTAATTATATCTTGATTTAAACCTTTCCTTAATGTGAAAAAGGCAAGTTTTCTTCTGACACGACAAAATATGGCATTCTAAACGCAAATAGCTTATATGGTATATTATTTTGTAAGCTAAAATAGATTTATATGATGAAGAAACTTATTGTTTTGAAAAGCAAATGACGAAATAAATTTGTATATATATGGTATCTATGACATTTTATGAATTTCAGGAAGACATGTTAAGATATTAAAACAGCAATAACAATTGATTAAAAGAGTTCATCTAGTTAATGAAAGATTTCAGAGAAAAAAGTTAAAAGACGAATAGAGATCATTTCCTTAATAATCGTGATATGAAATCACAGTTGAAAGCTCTCTTATTAAGGCCTGAATCTTAAGACAAGACTACAATATCTTTTTCATTTATCCTTTTACAATACCTCTGAAAAATTTAAATTTTTTTGTTGAAAAAAACAGCTATAAGTTTGTTAGCTTATCTACAAATAGCTTTGATAAGCTGAGGTAGGTAGTCTATTAAAACATAATTAGGAAATGTATAAAGGAAATACCTTCAAAGAAACTGCCTTTCTCCAGATCAAAAAAGAAATCAGTCTGAACTTTAATTGTTTGTCATATGACAATTAGCCATCATTTTCCTGGGAAACATAATTGCAGGCCGGATATCAATTATGAATGTCTTTTGTAATTTGTAAACCATTGTATATTTAGCTATTTGACAATGATCTGGGTATAATGACTTTATATCTACTGACAAAAGGACAGTTTAACCTAAAGGTGATTGTCATCAGAGTCTAAAGAAAGTTTTAATTGGTTCTAGTGGTGGTTAACATAAACCAGTAGTAAATAATATAGATTAGGTACAGAGTTAAATGTGTATGGCTTAAGAGAGTGTTCTAAAAATTGGATCCATGGCTTTTGTTGTCTTTTGGCATGCTAAGGCACAGGCAACTGGTTTAAAATGGCTTCTAGGCAACCAGTTTTTTAATGGCTCCTGTAATTGTATGAAGGATGGTAATCATGCTATTCACCAAGTTTGATCATCAGCAATGGTTATTATGGTCTACAACAGTATGATAAAACTGTCTCCAATTTGACCAAAGAGACATTGTTAGTGTGGACAGCGTTATGTCTGGTCAACTAAACACCTACCAAAAACTCAAGCTAGTTGATTTCTAGTAGATTTTTGATCTTATAAAATAATTTCTCAATGAAGTCTCAATGCAGTTAACTGTTGGGTCCAACAATTCAAAACCTACCAGGGGTCTAGATGGCCAAGAGGTCTATTTATACCTGTACAGATTCTGTATTACACTAGTGCAATATGATTCAATACCACTCGCTACATTTTTTAAAATTATTTGATGGATACTGGTAGTATACCAATATACAAATGATACAATAATTGAAAGTATAACTCCACAGATATTTCAAACTGAAACTTTCATCTTTAGGTTCTTTGTCATAATTTTTAGCATTATTATGTGGGGAAACATTTCAAATATTATTAATGTTGAATTTAAACTTGTACAGCCAAAACTTGGAGGATCACATTGTCATCGATAACATCTAGTTCTTACTAGATCCAATATTTGCAAAGAATTGAATAAATCATTCCTTACAAAATACATGTCTACATATTACTGTTGCCTCTTCCTAGAAATTGTCAGTAATTTAAACAGATAAATCTATTTAAATTTGATCTTTTAAAAGATAGTTTAAGCTTCACACATTTCCGATTGTTAGCACTTACAGATATTTAACAAACAAACAAAAATGCCAGCATTTTATAAGACATCTAAGACCTTAATGGGACATTTTATACTTAATATGAAAGTCCATTATTTCCAAGGAGTCTAGACTGCAGTGAAGTGTCTATAGGACTAATTTGGGCTCATTCAAATGTTTTTGTTTCAAAAGTTAATTTATTACCTATAATGCCTTTATTATGTATTTGTCTGAATAGAGATATATTTCATTAACCATGTAGACAATGCTTTTAATGAAGAAATATGATCGTTAGGATCTCATTCTATGTTTGAATGGTGACCATTACACAACTTGCTTTTCAAGTTTGATTTTCCATATTTTTTAGTCTCAAAGTGATTCAAAAGGAAAAAATGTTGACACCTTGGTCTCTGAAACTCTGCGGTAATAATTTTCTGGATTGTTAGGTTTACTGATTGATGAGCAAGACTATGGTGTTTTTGAGTAAATTAGTCAATCGTTGCTCTGTACACTTTAAAAAAAAACAATCTTGTTAGCTTGACTGTGTATAATAGAATTGACTCTCACTTATAATAAATAATTAGTTACACAGTCATACTGACTTTTTATAGTATTTAGGCAGAAATATAAACAGTCATTTATGAGCTCTTACATCAAGATTTGACTTACTAAGGTAAAAAGTCAAGGTTTAAGTGTGTTACTCTGTCAGGTTAGTGCTGTGCCTGACAGTTATTTTGTTTACTTGCTTGCTTGATTGATTGATTGATAAGTTGTTGTTAAACGCCAAGTCAGCAATATTTCAGCCATATGTGGTAGGAACATACATATGTCTTAATAATTAAACACAGTTATTTTGCTTTTCTGTTACTGTTGGTTGATCTCCATGTAAGGATTTGTTGAAATGAGTAATATGGCTAGTTATAAAAAAAATCTACCAAGCTATAGTTATAAAAAAATCTTCTAAGCTAGTTATAAAAAATAGCTAGTTATAAAAAAATCTACCAGAGATTTGCTCTGAAATTTTGTCCATTTTGTAGAATATGTCAGCAAGTTGTTTATGATCTATGGAGATTTTACACAGAAAAAATGCTATCTGTTTACCAGAAATGGGTTTTTGCTTGAGCTAGAATAAGATCGGTGTCAAAAATTATCACCACTACCTAGTAAATACTCAAAATGGCTGTATATATATTTTAAAGTTGAAATCTCTTTACATGAAATACCAGATTGCAATAGAATAAATAAAGTTTGTGCAAATTAAGGAGCTTATGAATCAGGTCAAATAGAAGTGCTCTTGTCAAAAACTATGATGAATTTAAACATGGACTGGGTACCAGTTAATTTATTCTTTCAATGTATATTGAATATATAGGTGGTGACACACATCACATGGTAAAAAAATAAAACCAAAAAGGCACACTCCACAAATGCTTGACAAAGAGTATAGAAGTAGATTATATATAGGTTTATTTCTTCGGTTTGATTTGGTTGATTTTACTGATGACAACAAAAGTTCATGCAAGGAATTTCTCAAAGTCTTGAAGGTTTAAAATTGATCGCAAGTGTGTGACGTAGCACTTAAAATAAAATTGTGACGTTAAAACTTTATGATCAGATTGTAGACTAATGGTTTTTTATGAAATCCATGGCAGTCCTTCAATAAAGATTAGGTTGCAGTACCTGGTCTGTTTGGATTTATCTATAAATAAAAAGTTGTTGATAGAGGTCTCAACCGCATTCAAAATGTTTCTGCAGCAGTTTTGGGTTCTTATAGTATTATATGGTTGAGTTTTTACCCCTTAATTACTTCCCTCCTGTTGACCTGCCTCCACTTACTGACGTTAGAGAAAATCTTGTGCGACAATCCTCCCATGTAGGGACTGTATGGTTTGTCATGGCAACATGTTGGGTTTTTGTTAGTACTTGTAAAGCCTTATTTGGCAAAATGTTTGAACTATTACTTAATTAGTGCATAATTTACAAAGATTTGTATTTTTATCAGTTTATTGGGTGTTTGGCTCATGTTCTGTTTTTGTGTGCATGCACAGATTCTTAAAATTTTATTTTGCAGAATGTTTTGAAATTTTATAGATTTATCATGGTAGTTTCATGTGTACCTATGTGTCTTTATCTTGTTGTACAACTTCAAATTCTCCAATGAAGTTAGGTGGGCTAAAATTATATTTGATGGTTGTTACTGGCTACAAGCATGACATATTGCTGGCCTATGCAAAGTTGCAGTTTTCTTCTTTGAAATAATTTGAAGCCACCTTGAAATTATTGCACACTTAAAACATAAATGTATTCATTCATTTTATCAATGGCTTGCCTGATTTTTTTTATTTTTTATTTTTTTAAATTATGAATAGCTGAAATTCCATGTTTTGACCCCAAGCCAAATGAAGATACACCCATACCACAAAAGGTGACAAATTCCAGACAGCATTGCAATTATGGAGGTTCAGCAGGTCATGCATACTTTTGAAGTCTGTACATAAGTAAGGCTAGCATTTTCAATACCTCTGAATTTTAGCCATAAAATTTTTCATCTCTCCCATCTGCAGCCTTTCCAGGAAAAATTAATTACTAATACAAATCTATTAACAAATACAATAGGAACAAATTCATAATTTTGCAGGAAATTAGAAAATTTGAAGTTGAAACTAATTAAGAACCTCTTGTTAGATAATAGATTATTTTTGAAACATTCAAGTGCTAATTAAAAAATGGTTTGTTGCTCTTTATCAAAACTTTGCAAAAATTGCTGTTTATTACTTTCCAATCTTATCATGAAATCTTTCCTATTTCTAGAAATTTCAACCTAATTATGAAATTAGAAGGTTGTTAAAATAATGGGGTTTTGTAAAGAATTATAGCCATTTCACGAACATTAATTTACCGAAATGTAAAGTGTTTTTTGTGTTAATAATACACATATATTATCTCTCTGCTATTTTTATTGTAATTAAGAATATTTTAGTTATCTGAGTAAATAAGATTTTTAATGTTGATATCTAGATAAAACTGCATAATTCAAAGCTACAGGAAACAGTATATTTTAGATAACTTATTGTTTCTTAAAATATTCAAGGACATGATAGAAAGAAGCTTGTTACAGCATAGTTACCAACAGACAATGCTTTAATAGGAGATAAGTTTACACTAAATTAAAATAAGACATTACATGATGTTGGTCAGTTTAAGTGGTGGGAGAAGCTAGAATCCAAGGAGAGAACCACAGAACTTAAAGAGATAACTGACAAGCCCGTCATCCTGAATACCTTTTTTTGTATGGTTTGATATGTGGGTCTGAATGGCTGAGTGGTGGGGGTCGTTTGTGTCTAGATTGGAATCATAAAGAAATCTGTACTTTGCTTAATATAGAAGTTATAGAAAAAGGAGATGTGGTATGATTGTTAATAAGACAGCAATCTGAACTTCCACACATTGCCTGAAGGCCTTCAATAATGGATACATCTCCACACCCTACTGCAAACTGTAAAAGGCAACAAAAATAAAATGTAACCAACTGATGTGCTGCTCTGAAGACACCACAGCTTCCTTCTCTAATAAAACTGACAAATCAAATATTACCCAAACAATAATGAAAGTTGCACAAAACCACAATCAAACAAACCAAACTGTGAGGCCTCTTAGCTTACTCAGGATAGATCCATTGGTGGAATTTTTTCTGAAGACAATGGAATCTTTTACCATAAATCATGATTCTCATTAGTTTACATCACAGATGAACTGAATTTTTTCTTGCTTGTCCGATTTAGTATGAACTGCAAGCATAAGTGAAAAGTTAACAATAAGGTTGAATACCTTAATAACATGCAACCACATGTAAAAATTTAATTATGACAAAAAGTCAAATAATAGATGAAGCAATTAAATAATAAATGTTTATTATGTTCATCCTAGAGATGTTTGTGCCTGTTGAAACAGGGGAAAGTAGAGTGACTTTTATTTTCGTGCCATTGTTCTGTGCCAGTGTTTGAAAGTTTTAACTGCAGCTTGAAATGGTAAGATTTAAGTTGATTTGACAAAAACAATATTCAACTTTAATACTTGCTATATATATTAATACAGTAAAGCATGATCTAAAAAGTACATGTTTATGCATGTAACTTTTCAAGGATATAGGATAACTTCTATATGTACTTGTATGTGAGATGGTCATATTTATAAACTTTTCATCCTTCATTGGGTGTTCTAGAGACAGCTTGATAAGATTCCGGATTTTCTAATATATGAAGCCATACAGTCACATGGTCACTGAGAAAATATGTAATGATGTGTTGTGAACAATACTTTAAGCTGACCTTGTGAAAGTGCAGTCACTTTGCAATGGACTGTTTCAGAAATGCAAAGGAATTCTGGGAACGTCATTGTTCTGGGTGGTTTTCATTGGTTAAGACATCATTAAAGAGGACGCTGAGATTGCAATGCTTTTTACCAGGAAAGAAGTTGAATTTCTGAATCGGTCCATTGAAATGTTCTTCTGTCAAATAACTTTCATTCATAGTTGGTCAGCCTATATAGTTGCTATTTAAAGAAATAACATTTTCTGATTGGTCAAATCTTTGAAAATCATCACTAAATCAGGTGATTTCAAACTTACTTGGTGTAAAGCATCTTCTAAAGATCTGCATACATTTCCCCTACCAACAGCAAGTCTATAATTAGTGGATTATTACAACTTCATAGTTTTACATTCTAACATTTTATTCTTGTGGTGCTTTTTACAGCTTACTGAATTGCATAAATCCAAACTATGCGTCATCTGAGGGGTCATTTATTCCATTTTTATTACTTGTATTTTAATTTCTGAAATTGCTCATTTTAACTTGCAGATGGCAGGGCTTAGCCTTGAAACAACAGTCTTTTGTTGTTTTGCTTTGACCTTGAAAGTTTTCTATAGTTTATTATGGAGAATACTACCAGTTTTGTCTTCTATATTTATGTGACATTATTTAATTTTTTCTGCAATATGACATATCTGCATGTACAGCTGTTGTTGCAGACACACCTCTGTGGAATGCCATCTAATTCCCAGCTTTCTTAATTTCAGGAGGCAATTAATGATAAGGTATAGTAAATGAGGTTTATTTCCATCAAGTGTGAAATCAGAAAAGAGTTACCCCATACCAACAGGTAGGGAGGTTAATTGCTACTTGTATTCCGATTGGTCTATAATCAGTTGAATTTTTTTATCTGCTGATTTATTATCTTTGCATATGGTTTATGTATAATGGTGAAAACATTTGAAAAAAAGTTTAAAAAATCGTGCTTGATGAAAATTGGTAGCTGTGTTGATATTATTATGATAAGATAATATCATTGATGAATTGCAGTTGTTTGCTTATCCTGTGTTTTAGTAATTATAATTTTTAAGCAGATATCTTTATCTTTCATTAGACCTTAAATTAGTGATTAAGTCTAAAATGCAACTTGGCAACATTCTGACATTTCAAAATAATGTAAACATTAAGAGATTGTCAAAAGAGATAACACCTTCTAATCACTTTACCAAATATAATTTAATGTTCGTCATTTTTATTTGTGATGTTTAGTCATTAACAGCAAGACAAATGTTCTCAGATCTGAAGATATTCTAGTTTTAATCTCACTTATCCATCTTACATAATTGAAATTAAACAAAAATCTAACTGTTCTGATATTTCACACAAATGTTATAATTTTATTCTAAGTCAATTCAATGGCAGATGTGCAGTGTCCATATTTGCCTGATGTTGAAAAGTGAGTTTTTTTTAACCGTTCAGGTAACCATGGTAACATTTCTTATACTTTTCCAAATTTTATTCCACCTTTGTTTCAATTTGCTGCAATGAACTATCTGGTATGCAATTGTCATGACTCTTCCTGAAGGATTTAACATTAAAAAGGAATTTAAATAAACAAAGTGGCAAAGAAGGAGATGTGGCATGATTACCACAAGACAGGCATCCACCAAGTAACAGTCGAAATAAAACTTCTACAGGTCCCATTACAGTCTTCAATAATTAAACAGAGTCCATAGCATAACAGAAGCTGTAAAAGGCCAGAAAATACAAAAGGTGAAACTATTCATAAAACATAAGAAGTAGAATGTCAAGTCAGAAGATAAATAAGCCCATTGACAAACAGAGGAACTCACAACAAGCAATAGCATGCAAAGCTTAAGCAGTACATATGTTAATCAATGATCTGTATATGTAGTCTTCTGACAGCAAACATCTAACAGGTGTTTTTATTCCTTTACATTCCTAATTCTTTGTTCATCACTGTCACATATTACCAATGTGTTTTGAATTTGTTTGGCTTTGTACCTTGCAAAAAATGCTCTCATTACACAACAAATATGATAAGGTGACAAAGGTGTTTCTTTCCAGGCACCACCAGTAGGCAATCTACTACTACAAAAAAGCTAAAATAGTCCTAGATTTTTGTTTTAGTTTGGGTAAATTTTTATGATTTGAGAATTTTTTTACTTTGTATGCCGTTAAAGCTAAATATTTTCTAGAGTCAGATTACAGTCTTTCTGCAATCCTACTTCAGATTTTTACTTTCTTCATTTTATGGTTTTTTCCCTTGAAATTACTAAATATTTTGTAATCGTGTCATAATGCCATCTTTCATGAGTCTGGTCCCTACATGAACCACAATTAGTGCAGTTATAATCTTATTTCCTATAATATACATATAGGTCAAAATGAAGGAGACATATTTTTTAGTCATCATTTTTAAACTCAAGTCTGTCAATGCATATTGTTTAAAATGACAGTTAATTAATTCTTTCATGAAAAAGGATATTTCAGAATTTTGTAATATGACAATTTTATGTTATTAATGTGATTATGTACAAGAAAATTACTCCAGGGATAAATAATTAGTATGTTGTCATAGAAACATTATTAATTATAAGATATCTTTATAAGGATAGAATTTCTAATTCTCTACAATTTTTTTCTAATTATTCATAATTAAATATTAGTCTTACAAAAGCAGTCTTGAATGCAGAAAGAAAATTGAATAGGATTTCACAAAGTCGAAATGACAATAAATTCTTCGATTTTTTTTTTGCATTTTTAAAAAAATGTTTTGGAAGGAAATTTTTTGAAAATCAGAAGCACCATTTCAGCAA
The DNA here is from genome assembly GCA_034783895.1 of Geukensia demissa. Classification (NCBI taxonomy): domain Eukaryota; kingdom Metazoa; phylum Mollusca; class Bivalvia; order Mytilida; family Mytilidae; genus Geukensia; species Geukensia demissa. Next base: position 1,801,841 of record JARWCS010000007.1, on the reverse strand, counting down.
TTTTGTCATCAGTACCAGAATATAATTATAAGTACCCCACAAAATGTTTGACCTTGCTGGCTTCGATAGGTGACTGTTAAACCTTATGACATGACCTCTATCCGAGTCAAGTACACCCTGTTTTGATGGTACAATGCCAGGCCCTAAAACAACATTTATATTACATGAGCATTTTCCCACCTAATTCTGACAGCTTTACAATGGTGGATCTTTCTACCAAAAGTCCATTAATATTAATTCTGTTTTGTAATATATGAATTGATTACGATAACTGTTTTAATACTATATATAGAATTCTCTGTTCTATCTGTTGTTTGCTCTTCAAAGACGAAAATTTGTTTTTTTTATCAAATACAATTATAGAAAACAATTATTTTATTTTAGTGGACATAAAAACAATGACCTTTTATCACCGCAAGAAAATAAGTCTGCTTTTTACCGCCATTGGCAGTCTTCTACTCGTGGTCTAATACTATACATTGTACTTAGTTTTTACTTAGTTAAAAAATTCCTTTGGAAGTACTCTTAGTTGACAAGACATGGCTTCTGACGAGGACTGCAAAAGGACCATCCTACCAAAATTTGGTTGCAATTGCTGCAGTTGTTTAAAAGAAGAAGATTTATAGATTGTCAATTGAAAAAAACTAAGTTGGGTGTATTGTATAAAAATAGGAGATGTGGCATGATTGTTCATGAGACAGCCATCCAACAAATAACAGTTGAAATTACACTGCTTTTGGTCCCATTATGGTCTTCAATAATGAACCGGAGTCCATACCATAATGGAAGCTGTAAAAGGCCCCCAAAATACAACATTTGAAACTATTTATAACTGTAAGTATATAAAGGCATACACTTCAAGCATGGGAATACATTTTAACGCATCCACACAGCATGAGAGACAAACCCTGCAAAAAAATATAAAAAAGGAGTGTGAGAATATAAGGGCATATACTTCAAGCATGGTTATACATTTTACATTTTGCCATTTTTGATAGCAGACGGACATTTGAACCCATTTAAAGGATGTTGCTAAAGACTATTAATCAAGACTCCTACTGAAATGTTTAACTCTTTGAAATATTTGGATGTTCATAAA
>JARWCS010000007.1:1773813-1790569 GCA_034783895.1 Geukensia demissa | reverse complement strand
CAAATGATCTTTTGTTCACCTTTCACATTTCAACGTGCTGCGGTCGTATCATGCTGCGCTTGCGAAGCACCTAAGTTGGTTTATGCAAAAGCAAAATCAAGGAGACCCCGCTTCAGGTAACGGAGGGAAATTGTAGAATCTAGAGGTCGCCACAAGGCCCTTAAGGGTAGAATCCCACTCCTTATGATGAACTCTAGATCATTCCAAACAAATAAAACCTGTTGATTTAAAAAAATTTATGCAAATCTTGCCTCAAGGTTATGCAAATCTTGCCTCAAGGTTATGCAAATCTTGCCTCAAAGATATGCAAATCTTGCCTCAAAGTTATGCAAATCTTTCCTCAATGTTATACATATAAATACAAAAAACAATGTGAAAGACAGAGACCAATGACCTTGACTCCTGACCTGGGACAGCAACATGATACATGTGAATGAACAAAATGTGGTAAAATAATAGTCACATAGGTCAATCTGCCAAAAACTGAAATCTTTACTGTAAATTCAGAAATTTTTGTGATGTTTTTATTATTGTGAAAATTGCGACAGGATTGGAATCGCAAAAAATTAACCTTGCATTTCAGGTTTTGTCAATAGTATTCCTATACAAGTTTTAAGAAATCGCAATTATAAAATTTGCATTATCACTTAAAATTAACAAATCGCAATAATAAATGCAGTTGTGCAATAATTTCAGAATTGACAGTATTTATTTTGGTTTATTGCATACTGTCACGGACTAGTGTACTTCTGAAACTGCTCTTGAATTTCAGACATGTGTAATAATATTTTGGCAAATAAATCTAATATAGATTTGCTGACTATTTTAAGAAAACAAAGCATTTAATTTAGTTATAAAACATATTAAATAATGTAAAAACTCGATTCTAGGAAATTATATTGTCCTGTAAGAAACTACATACCTGTACTTTTTACATCATTATTTTTAATTTCCTTAGTTATTTGTCTAAGAAAATGTCAATAAAAGTAGCATGATATTGTTGTTTTAATTTCTATTTCCATGTCCATATTTCCAGAATACAATCTTTATTCTATGATTTTAATGGAAGTTTTTTAAAAGATTTGTGGTTGGTTAACACAAATATGATAAGGGCAGACCTTTTGTAATCAATTTGACATTTAAGGAAATTTCTTAGAAAAATAATAATAGTTTTCAATTAGATTTTAAACTTCCTTTTTTCAGTTTTTAATACCCTGATCAATTGTTACCTTTAAAAAAAACATGTGATATTGTAATTTTTTCATTGTTGTGAGCTAAAGTCATTAAGTTGAGGTTTTGCACACTTAGACAGTATGTAACTACAATCAGTACCAAATAAACTTACAAGGTTGAACAACATGGGGTAAATGTCAGAGACCGCACTCTAACTATGAAAAATACAGAGTGAATTTCACACATCTAGAAGTCTCCACATCTGGTTTTCAACAAGAGTGGAATACTACTCCTTCTGAACAGATCGAAAATTCTACTTCCTATAGGCTGGGAAGGGGCATCTGTGTCCCAAGGACACATTTTCTCTATGTTCATTTGATTTTGATGAGGTTTTTTTCCAAATCATTCCTTATGAAAAATGAAACAAGATTTACTCAAGTTTTGGGAATAATAATGGTCAGTATGATCATTCAGCCTGTTAACTGTGTCAAGTACTTAATGATGACACATTATTGTCTACAGCAAAATACTGTATCCACACTTACTCAAGTATTCACATGTCAATGTACTGGGGTGCTGGGTCATTTCATGCTTTGCTTACGATGACCTCATTTTGCATGTAGAATTTCATAGTAATTATGCATTACGATGAAAGCATAATAGAATAGAATAAAACTTAATGAGAGCATTCTTTCACAATTCAAAAATTTATAAACAAAAATTTAAGAAGTATCCAAATTGGAAGTCCAATGAAATCTTTGGCCCATATATCATATTTTTCAGACCCTGTGTTGATTGGCACAATGGGTCAATAAGCCATTTTCAGACCCTATGGAAATGAAAAGAAATGGGGTGAAAGTCAGGGAGAGACTGCACTCCAACCATTCGAAAAAGACAGAGGGAATATACAAATTATTTATATTTTTCCCCTGACCATTGTCCAAAGTTTCAGTTTATGGTAATTTGGTTGTAAGTTTGAATTTAATTACAGGTAATTATGTTCAGTGACAACCAAAGACAGAAATAAACGACCTGTTTTTCTTTCTCATTGATGGTGATCATTTTATTAGGGCCAATAATACTAGCTAGACAAATAAAAAGTCCCATAACATCAGTGCTTATAAAATTTATTGTTAATTTGTAAACTTTTAAAATCCCAATATTTGTTTGTTATCAAAGATATAACCCTCTCATTACATAGAAATGAACAATTTAATTTCGCTGATAAGTTTATTTACATTTCTTTCATTATGCATTACACCTTGTCAAGATAAATTAAAAATGTCCTCATCTTGGCATTAGTAAGAACTTTAGATATATGATATTTTTACTTATTGCAGTTTTAAATGTTTTAAGGCAGTTGTACTATAGTCTTTATTAATTGTCTTAGGTTTATTATTTATCTACGTCCTTGTTTTGACCTTTATCAGAGAATCCTTGTTCAGCTAGATTTAATCCATTACATCTAATTGAAAAAGTTTTAAAACCCAACAGTTTTTGTTCATGTTCTTTTCATGCTTTTTGTTGACCCCTTTAATTTAAATTTTTGTTGCTTTAAAACTTGCAGGCATTTGGGAAAGGGAGATTACTCTGACTGTCAAAGAAAATGACACTACAGCTGTAGTTTATGGCTTCATGTTCTAGCTGTTAATTACAAATTAATTATTGACCAGCTGAGCCAATCATTATCTTCATTAAAGGCTGTTAAACTGTGAAAATTGGTTGCTATGGTTTTCAGCTAAGATAATGGCCACTTTCGTCAGCAGTAATTATTTTTGTAGAAGTCTTTGGTTCCTAATGGCAATTATTTGATTTTTTTCTCTGGACAAAGACATTATTTGTATTAATATGACATCTGTCTGTGAAGAAATGTTTCATTTAGAAATCGTCAAAATATGGCAAATTATGGAGACATTGCCAAAATGGAAACTTTTTGCTGAAATAAAATTTGGTTTTGTAGTTATGAGGCAATAGACAATTCTTATTATTGAATTACTTATAAAATTAGACAAGTACAAATGTCCCAAAGGAGGATATTTAAGGTTAAGTTGTCAATGAGTAGTCTTTTTACAATATTTAAATATTATCGAAAACATCTGATTTAGAATCAAGAGAAAAGCAGTAGTATATCTTTAACAACAGAAAATATTCCCATAAGAAGCATGTTGAAGAAGTTAATATTTTACATGTAAATGAAGTAAATGGTCAATTATGCCTTTATGATAAAATTTGTCTCTATCAGGTCTCAGAATCTGTGCTTCATGACTTGTTCCAATTCAATAAGTATGGATCGCAGATTAGTAAACGCTAGACGTCCCTGGAGGAACTAAATAATCACAATTTTGTGATCTTATTGTACAAAGGAACAATTCAATTCACCAAGAGGTTACATGGAAAATAACATTTCTGTCTAAATATTTTACTTATTTCTTATTTCATTCGCATGTCAAAGTGATATTTGGGAGAATTTTTTTTCAATAATGTGTCTAGGACTGGACTGGCAATTACATGTAGGGAGTAATGAAATTTAGGAATAGGAAAAAAGTTAATTATCTTTACTTAAGTAATTTTACAATTGTGTGAAATGTTGTTTTTTTTGCATTAACACATAAAAACTAGTTATTCTTTCCTCTACATTTAATGATATTTTATGAGTATAATCTATTGTTTGAATGTAAAGTGATTTTTTTTAACATACAAATGGCTCAAAAGGAGTTTTTATGTAAAATTGATGATTTTCGTAAATTAATCTATTAGTATCCATTAAAAAGTACTTCTTTTTATTTTATATTAAATTCTAGTTTATTATGGTTTAGTTTTATTGTCAGCTAGAATTAGTTTTAGTTATTGTTCTGAAGTCAGTCGTGTAAGAATGAAGAAAAATTCTTTTTCGCTATTCTTTGTAAGACATTAAAAAGCTTGACCAAGTATATGTTGTAGGGATAAAGGCAGAAATTTGAAAAAATCTGTATGTTGTTGGGTTTTTTGGGGGGGAGGGAATGGGGAGGGAAAAGAGGAGTTGGTCAATGGCAAAATGAAAAAAAGTGTTTGTCTTTTAACATTCTAATGGAACAAATATGGTTTTGTAATCATATCTTGTATTTCACTCCAACCGACTGAAGATCCACTAATATATACATTTTTAAATTGATATTTGATGTCTTTTGATGCTTGCAGGCATTAATTATCTATACATAATTTGTTGAGAAAATCAATAAGTTCATTACTAATTGTTTATAGAATATGATATAGTTCTTTCAACAGGTGGATAAAAGTCACAAAGCCTCCAATGAAAAATGATAAAAATTATGTCTTCCCTATGGTTGGTCAAGTGATGTTTTAAAACGCCTGTTATCTGATCCACAAATATAATTAATCATTTTATTAATAATAGTACATGTAGTTTTGGTACAGAGCTATATACTTCTGAATTGACTGGCCAGTGTCACCTTTGAACCCACCTGGCTACTGATGAAGCAGAGACTACTGCATAGTCAGTGATGCGGAACTGTAAAACTGTTTAAAATTGATTTTGTGTTCAATTGACTTTGAAATTGAGATAACAAGTTTGGAGGTTTTATTTAGGTCACAATTTATCACAGGTAAGGCACATTTTTATTCATAAAAAATATAAATTGATCTTTATTGTACTTTTTGGACCCCCTTTATTCCCCCCTTTTGTCAATGTTGTCACCTTTTTGGAAAGGTAACCATTCTAATTAAAATCTTTGTTTTTCTATGTCAATGCTTACAATGACCAGTGGCTATCCTGTGGACATTTCTTGAAGATCACACATTAAACAGCTTAACTTAGCAGGTCGACTAAACATTAAGCTCTCAGTAACTGGAAGTTCATTGTTTTGTACCTGTTGAGGACAGAATTTGGCCATGGGGCATGTTATCTACTTTGTCCAGTCTTTATAAACTTTTAGCCTATTTAATGTCTCTTTGTCAATAAAACCGACACTAATAATTATATATGATTGTCGAGGTACATGTGGTTTAACTGTTTCACCATTTTGTCCAGAATATTAATTAAATCAGTTTTTATTTATTGGATTTTTTAAAAGTCTGAACAGTTCAGTTTTTTGACATTTTATAGCTATTGCTAAATTATATCAATGCTTATCTGAGACTAAATCAATATTTGAGCTTCATAAGGATTATATAAAAGTGAAGATAAACAATTAGTGTGGCCTCCTATAGATAATTAACAGTTTTATAGGAAGGTTTTCACAAACACACCAGCGATCCAAGCAGAAAGATCAACCCAGATTATTTAGCCATTAACACTTGATAATACACAAAGATACAGATTTGCTCTCAGGTAAAATTTTCATCTTTTTTCACTTTTTATGTACTTTTGTTGGATTTTTTTTCCACATTTAGATATATTAATAAGATTTGCTTTTAACTAATGCATTTTATAATTTGGAGACTCAAATCACAGGTGATGTGAGAATATTATCAGGTAATTTTAACATATAGAAAATTTTTAATATCATTAAGAATTTTGGTAACTTCTGTAATCATAATTATTTGTTGGTATATCCAACAACTGTATAGAGAGCTCAACTTGAATGAAACTGCCTATATTTTTTAAATAACATATAGATTGGATTTTCTCCTTTATTAGTTAAGTAACCTTTTTGTTTATATTAAGCAGCTAAAATAAGTAAGATTTGGAAAATGTTGGAAATTTGTGTATGTGCTAATTATTACTGATAAAATAATTATGATGTAAAAATATCTAATGATACAAATATATTTTATCATATTTGCCATTATATTAATAACCAGCTGAACTATTCTTCATAAATTTCTAGGTTGATACAAAAATTTAAAAGTCTGTATTGCAGCAGGTCTGAAGGGGGTTAGGCTCATAAATAGCATCAGTCAGTAACTATAGCACCACTAGTGAAAGATGTCAGGTCTGATTTGGTGGGGAGGGAGATATGGGTGGGCTCAGAGTTATCGTCAGTCAGTTACTACAACAACCCTAGTGTCAGATAGTGGGCCTGATGTGGTGGGGAGGGAGACGGAGGTGGACTCAGAGTCATCCCCAGTCAGTAACTATAGTAACCTTAGTATCAGAAAGCAGGTCCAATGGGAGTGCAGATAGAGGCTGGGCTCAGAGTAATCTTCAGTCAGTAACTATAGCAACCCTAGTATCAGTTAGGGGGCCTGATGGGGGTGGAGATAGAGGTTGGGCTCAGAGTCCTCCTCAGTCAGTAACTATAAAAACCCTAGAATCAGAAAGCAGGCCTGATGAGGGTGGAGATAGAGGTTGGGCTCACAAAAATCCTTAGTCAGTAACTATAGCAACCCTAGTATCAGTTAGGGGGCCTGATGGGGGTGGGAGATAGAGATGAGTTCAGAGGTATCCTCAGTCAGTACAGTAACTATTGCAGCACCAGTGTCAGATAGCAGGCCTGATGTGGATGGGAAATAGAGGCCTGATAGGGTGGGGAAGTAGACAAGGGTGGTCTTCAGAGAGTCTGATGGAGTGGGTAGGGAGATAGAGGTGGGCTCAGAGTTATCCTCAGTAACTATAGCAACTCTAGTATCAGATAGGGGGCCAGATGGGGTTGGGAGGGAGATAGAGGTTGTCTTATAGTTATCTTCAGTAACTATAGCAACCCTAGTATCAGATAGGGAGTCTGATGGGGTGGGGAGGGGGTGGAGGTGGGCTCAGAGTTATCATCTGTCAATTTTAATGATACATGAATAGGTGCTTAATTTCTATATTGAACAGGTTCAGTGTTTTTATATATTTGTCCAGTATAAGGTCTCTTTCAAGAGAAGTTAATATCTTCTTAGACCAAAAAGATAGGGTCAGATGAGCTGTTTCAATTACTTTGATTCTTTTTTTATTTGTGTCTGCCTGTCTGTTAACTCTTTACATCTTTATCTTCTTATAAATGATCAACTCCATTGAAACCAAATTTTGCTGATATGTTTCATGGATAGTTCCATAAAAAACTTTTTAAATTTTTGTGTGAAACTTCAACATGACCATCAGAGCTAAATTTCTCTTCTTACTGGTTAAAACCTGAAAAATCATTTTTGCAGAAACTTGTGTGGACAAATGAATTAAAATTTAAAAAAATCATTTCATCATAAACTCATTTGGCTAGCTAAATCATTATCTTGCATGAATGATCATTGGTTGGCCCTTCTGTCATAATCTGTGGAAACAAGGAGGAAAAGTACAGAATACTCATTTTTTCTGATAAAAGGGTATTTCCTGTCTAGAGAGACCTTTTCAGAGATCTACAGTAACATTGTTTTTTTTGGTACTTAGTCTGACAGCCTTGATTTTCAGACTGTTTTTCATGGAACTGAAACAATTACTTTTTTAACAATTATGCAATTGGCAATTCCTGTCTGTTTTATACAAAGGTCGATCAGATGAGATTGAATGTGCCTAATGATTTTAATTGTTTCATGGTACAAGTCCATAGTTCATTAACTTTAGCAATCTCTTCAGATCCACAAATTTTCATATCTATATTAATCTAAATATTTCCTTAATAACAACTGGTCGATTTCCATGAAAAAAATACAAATTTGACCTACAATGGATCATTAAGAAAGATGAAGTTTTGGCTGGCAAGTTATTCGGCATTGTTATACAAATGATTCGTGTAGTATTTTTAATTTGTCGTTAGATTGCTTGTTATTTCTAATAAATATTCCGTGGGTTAAGTCCAATCAATGTATAATAATTGATAGATTCCTAGATGCGGAATATTTTGTCGACAATTACCAAACCAATTAATTCTGCTTTTGCTGATTTTAGCCAGTGATGTAATGAATCATCAATCAAATTAATTAGATTTGGTCTCCATTAACGAAGCAAGACTAGATCTGCAAGCTTTATCCTAACCTATCGATTCCAATGCACCCAAGACATGCTTTGCCCCATACACATATTAGTCTTGTGTGCCAAAATATTACTTCTTAAACATTTATTATAGGAATCAATAGCATTAATGAGATCTATGACTGTTGAGTTATATCTGGAAATCATCTAAATTAAGATGTTGGTCATTGTTAGTAATGGTCAGTGTCCTTAAATGACCAGTATCTGAGGCTCCTTAGGGGAGGAGAAAGTAAAAAGGATTCAAGTATTACAAAGTGTCTGAAACCTAGTATTTGTGGGCTTGTGGGCTCGTTGAGATACTAATGATATTTTCAGTCTCGACCTTCAAAATGTCTGTTATTCTATATTTAGATAGTATAGCATAGATGAAAGGTGCCATGTCCAGTAATCTGGATAAATTTAATCCGGATTAAACTGTAGTGTGAACACAAAATGTGGATTAAATATGACATCATAATAAGTAAGGTTACTTAAACTTTTATAGTCTTTTACGTTTTAATTTTAATCACCAATTACGTTAAGCCACAACCCCAACGCTAGTGTGAATGCGCAGGTTACCTGTATACGGGCTTAAGTTAATCCAGATTATGTTAAACCTACGCCATCAATGACATTACAGTTGATCTTTCCAAACCTAGAGGTATACAGGACATCAAAATAACTATAACTAATACAGACTGCATTGGTTTTATCAAGATAGACCAGTCTCACGATATAATGTATAGACCATATACGGTGGCAGGGTTTAACTAGTTTGTAAACTCAGAAATCCGAAACCAGAACAAAGAATCATATGAGAATTAATTAGAAAAGTACTTTATTTAATGAAATCTATATTTACAAACTTATATAAAACAATGATAATTACTTGTAAAGATAATCATGATAATAGCATTGGACAGTAATTTGTGGTAATTTTCATAGATTTATATTTATCCTATTTGGCATACATAATGCCTGAAAGGTGAGATGTATATTAGTTTTTACTGAGGTTAGTTCTGTTAATTGTGGTTTTGGTTCTGGTATGATGTGCTTTAAGGTCTGTTTTCAAGTTTAAATATGAATTTGCTGCTTAGGGACCTAACATTAGACACCTTAATTATAATTATAATTCCTAGAGGATTAACATATGGTGTGCATATAATAAGTGAAATTGTAGGTATGTTTTGATATTTTTTTTTAACAATTCTTGTTGATTCTTTAGAAACAGTGTTTTTCTTGCATTTTTCCTTCACTAGTTGCAGTAAATTGCGCACACAAATCTTTGCACCAGTCATTTTCCTGGAATAGATTGAGTAAAAAAGATTTATTAAATTTATAATTTTTTGAATTATTTGCAAGACTATAATATCCTAGAAATCATCCAAGTTATCCAATGTTAGGCTGGTACTGAAATTTATTTTGATTCTTTTGTCACATTTTTTCATTTGAAAAAAAAAATAGAATTTTTTGTTTGGCTTTGGAAAAAGCAGGCCAAGCAGGGATTAGAAAATACAAGTTTACCCATGTTGAACAGAGAAAGTCTTATTCTATTCATCTTTACAGCTTTGTGCAGGTACCTCTAGATTGTAGATTTTGAAATCTTAGTAACTTCTTGTTGAGATTTATGGTCTGGTATCCATGACATTTACTCCATATAAAATTATTGATAGCTCCTTACTGATGATATTGAGTTGTTTTACTGAAGACTTCATGTAAGCTACCTTTGACTTAACACATAAGAATCATATTAATCTAGGGAAAAAATTAACTTGACAACTACTACAAGATTTTTCCTTTGAGTTACTATTTCATCTAATTCATATATGTACTACAATTATGTCATTCACAACAAAATGTTTAAGTAGCATAAAAAATCATGATGGTCATTAATAAAACAACAGATGTGACATCCACATCCAGTAAAATTGACATTGAAGCTTGGTCATTTGAACTTGCTTTAAGCTTTGTTCTGAGCTTATTCTATTACAGTGGTACCTGTTCTGTTATGTGCATTAAGCTTTACATTGGCATTAAATTTGAATTTTTTTAATATCATTGGCTCTGTGGTTGAATTTTTAATTCTCCTAATATGAAACTGCTGTTTGCTAACTTCATCTTAATCATTCTATAAATGCCATAGTTCATTGTTTAATATTTAAATTTAAAACCAAGGTCTGTGAGCAGGGGCATGGTGCCATTTTGAAATAAACAATGACTGTTCCAAATCAGTGGTGGTTCTATAGTTGATACAGGATTCTTCCTCCCAATACAGGGGTACATGACCATTTTGAAATAAAATAGGGCTTAAAGCACTTTGGAAATTAGTTGTTCAGTAGTTCTAAACAAAATGCAAGGTGTTGATTAACTATGCAAATGACTATGGGAAAAGTTACAAGGTATTTTTTGTGATTTATGACCCTAACCCTTACTTTAGGTGATATACCAGGGGGATATTATTTTGCCATCTTGAATTTGGATGACCCAAGTCCAAAGTCTATACAGAAAGGTGACATTATTTTAATGATATTGATTTGTAATTTCCTGTGCTTTGATAAAGGTAGTGATGTAAGCTTTATTTGATGATAATTTACAAGCCCTTCAAAACTTAAGGTGACAGTCATTAGCCATGATAAGTGTCACATGACCACTTAAACATTTGATTGTCTCCAGGGTGGAAGAGGTAAATTAAGGAAAATTTTTAATTTCTGTATTAATTAAATTTTATTACCTGAAGTTCAGTCAGGAGCAACTTTTTGGAAATTTAAATGGGGATCTTAATAATGCAGGAGCCATGCCAATATTTAAGGGCAGTGTGAATGTATTTTACATAGACTCTTAAAGAAAGAAATTTTTTGCAGATGTGCATTCAAAACTTGTCAGTTTCAGGCTTCTAACATAAAGGCTAAACACTAAGCATACTTAGGCTACAATTGAGAACCACTGAAATATTTCTTACAATTATTTGTTTACCGTTAAATAATGGAAAATGATTATTTATAGAAAAATTTGATTGGTTTTGAAATTTTTATGATGAAGTTACTGTTGTGGTGGCCACTTTGATCGTAGTATAACTGTTGGACATGGTGGCCACTTTGATCCTAGTTTAACTGCTGGACATGGTGGCCACTTTGATCCTAGTGTATCTGCTGGACATGGTGACCACTTTGATCCTAGTGTAACTTTTGGACATGGTGACCACTTTGATCCTAGTTTAACTCCTGGACATGCTGGCCACTTTGATCCTAGTGTAACTGTTGAACATGGTGGCCACTTTGATCCTAGTTTAACTGCTGGACATAGTGGCTCTTTCATCCTTGTGTATCTGCTGGACATGATGGCTACATTGATACTAGTGTAACTGCTGAACATGGCAGCCACTTTGATCATAGTGTAACTGCTGGACATTGTGGCCCTTTGATCCTTGTGTAACTGCTGGACATGGTGGCCACATTGATCCTAGTGTAACTGCTGAACATTGCAGCCACTTTGATCATAGTGTAACTGCTGGACATTGTGGCAACTTTGATCCTAGCTTAATTGCTAGACAGTCAATGGTGTCTATTTAAATCATAGTGTAACTGATGTACATTTTCTAATTCAAATAAGGTAATAAGTTGTTTGAATAAATATGAAAAAATGAAATATTAACCTTTCCCAGTACATATCATTTTTTAAAACATTATGTGTACGTATTTGATAAATGAACTGAAAAAAATATAATATTTTCTGTTGAAATGATTAATCAATGAAACCGATGCCATTGGCGTTTTGTATATTAAATATTGTGCAAAATATTAAAACACAGATGTTTTAATTAACAGATGTTGATGAAGAGACTAGGATTACAGATATACAATCCGTGACAGGTATGGGTATTATACATGTAGTTATTTTAGTCATATTTTGATTTTCTTGCATTGTATTACATGTGCTGTCAATATAGGATAATATTCTGTCTTGTACAGTAAGGACAATCAAAGTATTTTAAGGTTTTGTCTAAACATATATATATAACTAAATTAATGACAAGAAACCTATTGATTCAATCTTTTATGACAGAATGAACTATAATCAAAATGTTAATTCACATCAGGAAGTAATGAAACCCTATATAGAATTATGCTTGAGTACAGTGGTCACTCTGTTATAAGGCAATGCATTCTGCAATTGTCAAGTGTCCTCAGGTCACAGGGGACCGTTGATGGGATGACAAATAGACTGCATCTTTACAGAGTTACAATTTATATTAGAGAGTTACTGCACATGTTATCTTGAACTCCATGAGAAAAGGTCCAAATTACATTTGGTATGTCCCATTGACAGATGAACAACAGGATTTCTCTCATCAGATTCTGTTTTTTACTCGTACTGACTTGTTGTTACTGTATGTTTGCAGCATACATTGCAGTAGTTAACGGGGGGCCTGGGTGGGCAAGTGGTCAAGGTAGTTGATGTACAGATCACTGTAGCCTATCACCTATACGGCATGAGTTTGCGCCTGACTTTGTACTACACATCACACGTGCTCAAGATCAGTGGTTCTCTCAAGGTACTCTGGCCTCCTCAGCCACAAACTGACTGCTGCAATATGACTGAAATATTGTTGAAGGTGGCATTAAACCCATTCACACAAAAGTAACAAGCAACTTAGTCAAAAATACATTTTATTGATGTTTTTGTGTCAAAGTACCAGTGATACCAAGTCAACTTGGTGGATGCTTGTATTGTGATGTTTGGGAAACTTTTTTGATCTTCTGCAGGATTTATGTCTTGTTTGGTAATAAGACAGTCCATTTTTATGAAGTTCTGTTTTAAAAACAGCAAATGCAATCACTTTGATGGCACAAGTAGAGTACTCAACAAGCCTACCATTCTATATATTACAAAATCCATTTCAATGCAATTTATATCTAAAACATGTAAAAACTTTGAAATAATAAATGATTTTATCAGAAATTTAAGAAGTAATCATGCCCAAGTGTTACCCCAATAATTAAAACTTGAGATAAGCCTGTATTTTTGATAAGTTGTGACCTGATTACAAAGAGATAAGAACTTCACCTGCTACTGTCCCTAATCTTATAAAAAAATAAATTCACAACATTATAATGATTAGGAAGGGATTAAGTAGAGAGGTGAAAGATTTTATTTCTCAATATTTCATGAGTTTTCAAGATAATGCATCTAATAGAATACACCCAAATGCATTTTTGACATTTATTTGTTTATTGTTATAATATTGCTGAATGGGTAATTTAACTGAATAGATAAACATTCTATAGTTTTATGGAAGATTTTAATTAAAACTTGTAATGAATGTAAATATCTTTTTAAACCTGCATATTATATTGGAAGTACCGAATTATCTACAAGCTGGTTTAAAGACAATTTGTACTTGATGTTCACTTTTTTTTTTTTTTTTTTTTTTTGCTTGCACTGAAAATAAAACATATTTTAATTATGTTAAATGCAGTTTAATTTCATTTACTAGACAAGAAGAAATATTAAAAGAAGAAGACTTGGAAATACAAAAAAAAGTAATACAAGGTATGGACAAATCAATTCATTTAACCCTCTCCTGGTGGGAGATTCTCACCCAAAGGGTCTTGTCAGTAGTCATTTCATTGTGTTGTCTTTCTGTCGATCCTCTTTACTAAAACCACTTGGCAGATTGTGACGAATCTTGGTGGAATGTGTCAGTCTCCATGGCTTCCAATATAGATAGTTCATTGCCACTTGAAAACCATAACTTTTGTCAGTCACAATATCACTGTTTTGGGATATTTAATTTTTATCCTAGAATTTAGGATTTGATATTTTTAAAGGAAATTATATGAGACTCCCTCCATTCCCTTTTCTGTTGTGTAAACTGTAGTTTGGTGTAGGTGTGTTTAATGCTTTCCTATACCTGTTTTGATTTCTGCAGATCAGTGGTTGCAAAACTGATCACCTAATCCTTATTTATATTATAGAAATTATTGAAGAATCACAAATCTGTACAAATATGCTATCCACTCTCACTCTAATACAATTTATTTATTTTATTTAGATTTTTTTGTATTAGGTCATCTTATATATCTGATAATTTAACAATGTTAAGGATGAAAATAGATAATTTGTCTGGCTAGGTTAGCTGAGAATAAAAAATCCTTAACGGTGGTAGGGGGGAGTTACTATTGTCCTACACAGTAAATTAATGCTCTCAGTTGGAAAATCCTTAACATGATCTTTACATAACAGATATAATCCTGAGTTCTGCTAGCTCGAAGCTGAGACGTAGCATTCTCCTTAGGTGAATGGAAAATTTTTCAATATGTTGTGAGTTCACAACCATCTTTCAACCTTAAAAAAAATAATGTGCTTGATTCACAGGAATTGAAATCATTGTTAGTTCTAGCTTCCTAAACAAAGATATATGGCTGTAATATTGTTCAAAGAAGTATTAAGCCCAAATTAACTTTAAATCAAGTTCATTTATGTTCTTTTTAAGATATATCCAGACTCTTTTTTGGTTGTCAACAGTCTATATGATGTCTTTGTCTCCCCTTATGACAAGTTTTGCAAACAAATTCTTGCTCTTATTGTATGTTTACAATCATCATCATTTGTGTACCTTTTGCTCCACTGGACCATTCCTCTTTTATAACATTTCCTGCTGGATACATGACTTATACATATTTTCTGTCTTGTCTCAGGTAGGAGGAAAAAATTAGGGCTGGGAAGTGAAGGTGAAAATATGACAAGAGCAGCTGTTCAAGATCAGAGCAGTTGACATACTTGAGCTTATACATAACCCTAATCATACACTGGGTCCCCTAAAGTAAATAAAGTTTAGGGGATTTAGTCCTATATGGCCCATACTGTTCTTGTCCTAACCATTAAGCCAGCCCTTACCCAAACCTTAACCCTAACCCAGCCCTAAGCCCTAACCACTACACTAATCAAATTTAACCCATAATCTAAACCTTAACATACACAAAATCTTAACCCTTAAGAAATTGGTTCCCTAAAGTAAATGAAGGCCATTTTTAACATTCAATTAATTTTGGATATATAAAGAAATGTTTTTAATTAATATTCCTAGAAAATCAATATTGAATAATTATTGGTGTTTCAACGTCTTTTTTGGGGATAGATTTCCAATCAATGATGGTTGATATAAAAATGTAGATTTTGATTTAATTCAGAATTAATATTTATAACTTTCACAATACAACACTCATTAAGCGTTTGAAGTGGAAGTATCAAAGACATTAGTACAGGCAAGGGGTGGGACCATTCTTTCTACAAACTAGCTGATTTATAAAGGAGTCTTAATCACCTCCAACATACATCACACGAAAATGTTATTGTCAATTGAAACTAATATTAATCTTTAGCCATATATTAAAATCCTGTTAAACTAATAAAATAAGCAATATATCTTAAACTAAGAATCATCCATATTGTTACCCCTCGGTCTTTTGACATGTTAAGAAATGTTGACTAATAGGAAATTAATTCCATTAGAGGCATCGAACAAAGGACACCTGGGTTTTGGGGGAAAAATTAAAATTCATTCCAGCTACTGGGTACAAATTAAATCTTTTTCATTTTAATAAATGTTGATTTGAATTGCCATTTTAATCCAACTCTAAATTGATACAATTGAATACAGGGCTAATAGTTTATCATCAGTTTAGGGAAGATTTTTTTACTAATATAGGGAAAAATCCAAAACAAAGATGCAAGGTTTTAAAACATATATAATTGAGTATTGAGGTGGTATGAAGTTATCTTTCTAGATAAGTTAATAATAATGTCAATGGGACTTTCTTCCTTCTGTCAGATTTATTGCCAGTAGGTTGTGTATTTATTGCAATTTAAAATTGCACTTGAAAAAAGATATGTTGTGACATATTCTTTTCTTTCAACTTTATTTTAAAATTGCAAACATCGGCTAAGAGGCTTTACACATCATCCATCACGATTGGAAATAAAATTCTAGGAAATTGAAATATTGTAAGTTATTCAGAATTTCCTGTTGCCTATCTATTATTCCAAGGTATACTCTGATTAGTTCGACAAGAAGGATCTGTACATTTCACTGCAGCCTGATTTGACATCACCTGTCTTTGTACTGTACATAAAGTGTGCACTATACTGACTTTGTTTGTCAATTAACTTGCCAGGATTGGTGGTTCTTTTTGGGGCTTACAGATTCTTCATCAACAAAATTGAATACTATAATAATGCTGAAATATTCAATGACTTTAACCACCCCCACCCCGAGTAAATGTAAAGTTATCTTGCTGATATACTCATAGATCTAATTTTTTGGACCTTGTGGACAATCATTACTGGTCCTCTATTGGGGTTCTAACAAAGTAAGTTGACATACATTATATTTTGTGACCAACACATTCCTTTTTTCCTTCTGGAACACTTGACATATCTAGGAATTCGAACAGGGTAAAAATTCCTTATAGATTTGCACTTGCACTTTAAAAAATACAAGATGTGCAAATAGTGTTCATAAATTTTTTTTTAAACTACAGGTAAATCACAGAATTGGTCAAAAACCACAACAACCCACATGCCAGGAAATTACTGTAAAGATATCACAGTTCATTTGTACTTTAATGAGACCAAGAATCTAAGACCCTGTTTACACTAGAGTATTTGAATCGATTTTATATAGATCGGTTCAAAAAAGATCGATCTTTCCTCAGTGTA
>JARWCS010000007.1:1754876-1773713 GCA_034783895.1 Geukensia demissa | reverse complement strand
GCCATAATGGGACCTGTAGAAGTTTAAATTCTACTGTCATTTGGTGGGTGGCTGTCTCATGTACAATCATGCCACATCTCCTATTTTTATAAATGTTAAAATTACAATGCGATAATTTCAATATTTGGACATTTCTGTGTAAAGAGCTTTTTTGTCATCAATTGATACTGTCTATTAAACAGTATACTAATTAAAAGCCTTTACATAGTATCAGAATTGTAAAAAGTAAATTTCATTTCACATTTCTTGTATTAAGCATCATTGCCCCTATAGACACCTCCTCCCCTTAATTTTTTTGAAAAATTTGAGCACTCCAGCAAAATCGTACTATTTCTAAGCTTTACAAGAATAAAGAACGATAAATTAATAACAAAAAATCAAAAAAACACAATATGGTACAAAGAGACATTTAATATAGAGATAGGATGCCCATGGACACTAGGATTCTTCATTTTGGGCTATATGAAACTATGGAACATAAACTATTTCAGACTGGACTTAATAAAATTCTGAATTTTGATGATTCTTGTAAGTGCCCTCATGTTTTGAATCTTTTAAGATACTTTAAAATGAAGAGTAAGGTATTCTGGGTTGCTGGAATGTGGTTACTATTTATAATAAAAGCTAATTAAAAAAGAGAAATCACATTTGTCATATGGGTTTTACCATGTTCAAAGCTGACTAAGACCCTGTTTACACTAGAGTATTTGAATCGATTTTAAATAGATCGGTTCAAAAAACATCGATCTTTCCTCAGTGTAAACATTATAAATCGATCTTTTTCAAATTCGAATCGATCTTTTTAAGTCTACCTGGCGAGGTAGTTTATTTAAGATCGTTTCAAACTGAATCGATCTATCTTTTAATGTAAACACAAAAAGATCGATCGTAATCGACTCCATTGAAGTGAAAGTACACATACGCATGTCAAGCGCGTAATTTTCACGTGCTAACAACACAAAAAATGGCCAAGGGCACAAACAGTACAATTTGTTGACTTGGGTAATCTCGGAATCCGTTAGAAACAATTTTTGATAGAACTTTTGTTCGACCAAAGGCTACAGGGAGAATTGGATACAAAACCAAGGAGAAACATCGATGCTTTCAAAAGGATTTGCCTATTTACCTATGTACGCGGGAACTCAAATCTTAAAATATACTTTCGATTTCTGAAAATAGTACCACACTGTTTTGCAGTGTAAACACATCGAACTATTAAATCGATCACGATTGAATTTACAGAATTTTACCGTTGTAGTTTGAACGCAATCAGACTTTAATAGATCGATCTAAAAAAGATCGATTCAAATAAATTTCAAGTGTAAACACGGTCTCAGATAACTCCTTTTTTTTCCAAAATGATTTCCTTCTGTATAACGTAACTACCTGAAACACATCAGCTTATGAACAAGAAAAAAATGGCCATTGGGAAACAGGCGACCATTTCACAAAAGGATGTATAAGTGTTACAAGTGATCGTAACATACATATGTTATACAGGACTTTTAAGTAGTTGTTAGTCTTTCCACTTTTTTGGAAATCGTTCGCCTGAAGTATAATAAAAGAAATGACTCCCTTTTTTGGTGGAGTTTTTAAACAACGAAATTTCCAAACCCCGTTAATGAAACAAGAGTTCTTTATTTTGTTTGATTTATTACAAGATGCTATCAGCTAAAAAATCAGGTATTTCTTGATGCATATGAAATCAAAATTTACATATTTAAGATAAGATTTATCTTTGTATAAATTAAACTTTTAATTTTTAATGATAATGTGACATTAAAAAGATATATGGTAGGAAAGCAACCCATTTCTTGTCCACAGATTGCTAGTATTATAGTTGAGGTAAAGATAGGCTTAATTATATGTAAATGTATGTAATAAATTTAAAAAAATATATTGCTGACATTTTCATGATGAAGTTTCACATGTAATTTTTTTAATTTGTAAATTGCAGCTTTGTATGGAAAGTAAATCAAGCTGGTAAAATTTGTGCCTTTTTTATCAGTCTTTAATAGAGAACGAGGGGCCTGGGTGGCCGAGTGGTCACATAGTTGATTAACAGTAAACTCACCTGTACAGATCACTGTAGCCTATCACCTATACAGGGTGAGTTCTCGCCTGACCTTGTACCATACAAAACGGGTTGAGTTTAACTCGCATCGCATGTGATAAGGTTTGTCAGATACCTGCCCAAGGTCAGTGGTTCTCTCCGGGTACTCCAGCTTCCTCTGCCTGTAAAACTGACCATCGCGATATGACTGAAATATTGTTGAAATTGGCGTTAAACCCTAATCAATCAATCAATCATTAGAGATTTAGGCTTTAGCTAGCACCAAAGGATAATTAACAAGCATGTGTAAAATTATAAGCTTCATTTATAAAATGAGTTGGGGACAAGGTGTGGCCTGTAAAAACAATTTAAGAAAGAAAAATTGTGACTGGCTTCAGTCTTTACTGCTAGTTGCTGCAATTCCAGAAATTTTAATCAGACAAAAGCGAAAAATTAAATTTATGACTGAATCAAATTTCTTTTTTTAATGTTCTGTAATTAATGGCATCATTAGATATATATTTATTGCATTTGTCCAATGTAATTCAGTTTAGAATAACCAGTTATGACCCCTTCTTGAACATGTGTAGTCTCCTTGTATCTGTTTTCTTAGATAATCCTGATCACACTGTGGATATTGGACCTGAGGATTTCACTGTAAAATTAGGTCTAACTTTACCTGTATGGTCTCATTAGCTTAAAGGTGTAGAGATAATAAAATAACTTCTAATCATGCTGCCCTATATTGATTTTAAAAGTTATGCTTTTTGTAAACATCCGTCCAGACCGCAACAACTTTAGTTGGATTATGCACTCAAAATTTGGGTAACAACTTATATATCAGAATTTTTGTGAAAAAAAGGGAAAAGAGACCACTTGGATCATACCTGAATTTCTAAAGCTAAATTAAAGGTAAAGATTTTTACAATTTTTAAGAAAAAAAGGAAGTGTGTTTGAAAAAAGATTATTTCCATTATTAATTGAACAATTTACAATGAAAATTCTTAGAACAATGAAAATGTTCTTGCTTTATGCATTTTACATTTTAATCATGGTTTTCCTTTTCCTCATATAAAAGGATATACATCCAACTGTCTGTCAAAGTTACCCAATACGGAACTAGGAATTTAACAATGAAACAGCTACTATGTTTAAAGTAATATTTATCCGTCTTTTGACACGATGATAGTACCGATAATGTCTTCCATTCAACAAATCTGTTTACCTGTTAAACGCATCATTGATCTAGATTGAGATACAAAGGAAAACTGATTGAAAAGAGAAAGTTATGTTTTTTAAAATTATGACAGTGTGAAAACGCAACAATTGAACCATCAACAAAGAGCTGAAACATTAAGCATTCACAGTTCAATATCTATCAAAGAACCGTGAGTATGAATTGCCATTTAAGACTTCCGATCGATTCACAGATAAACCGATTGTAAACCTGTTAGTGGAGATCGGTAAAAAAGTTAAAAGCGGGTGAATAGGGTTTTGTCAATAGGAGATTTATCGCTTTGGTTGATGGACACTTTTATTGCAGATTGGGGTTTATATGGACTTTTTTCTGTTAAATGATACATACCTAAATGTAAATAGTTTGAAGTTGTTTTTAATTTACTTATTGCCATCTCCTCGTTATCATGAACAAATTAAAATTGCGGTAAAGATATACAAATACATGTAAATTCATTTCATAAAATAACTTAATTTAGTCAATTTTTTTTTTTCTTGTAATTTTCAAATTTTCATCAAAGTGTGAAATGATAAATTGAAGTTATACAAAGTTAATTACATTTGAACAAAATTAGTTATTTGGTTTTTAAAAGTACAACATACAGAGTTAAAAATTTCAGATTAGATGAGATATTTTTAGAATTAATGAAGTGCTCAGTGATTTTAATTGAAATAATTTGTATGTACATGTATTAATATGACTTTGATTTGTTTGTATTAATTTGTAATCGGCCTGAGTAGGGGGCATTTTATTGTAATAGTCTAGATTTTAATTTACATAAAAGATTGTTTACTGCTTTCAGAAAATTCACCAGTTTCAGTACAAACATTTTAAATTACTAATATTCTCTTCTAATTAAGCATGTGCAAATAGCGAAGATAAAATTTTAATGTATGGGTTTCCTTTCAGTCATAATGCCCTATTAAGGACTATTAGATAACGCTTATAAAACATTCACAAAATATTTATGTTCAAGTTTATTGGAAAAATGCATTGGTATTCACAACCAGTACTTGTCGATTAAAATAACTTGTGTCCCATCCAAACAAAGATATTAGCATAAATTGAAAAAGAAGCGATGATACTTTGAAGAAAGTCTAGTCATTGTACCCTGTCCGTGGTACAGCTTCTCTTTAATTCTAACCTATTATGGATTTAAATTAACACACTAGTCATAAACATAGTGAATTTTAATGGGCTTTTTCTTTATCCAAATTGTTACATAGTGGGCAAGAATGTTTAGCCTGTTTCACCTGCCTGCGTTTTGACAATGTGATAAAATTAAAGTTAATCATGAAATGTTGAGAGTTTTTAATCAAAATGACAGGTATTATCTATGTTTAAACAGTTAAGAATTCCTCAGTATCAAGCAAAAAGATGATAATGTTGTCTGAAGCATGAAGAGATAGGGCCATAGGGAGGTCAACTGGTTAATTTAGTTTCTCTTTAAGGCTTGTTCATTATCTTATTTATCTCCATTTACGGAAGAAATCTTAATATTACCTGAAAACAGTAGGTGCAATAGATGTACACATGGAGGATGAGAATCACTTCTTCCTCTGTTGTAGTATCATATTACTGATACGATACTGATAAAAGCAGATGAAAGGGAAATAGAAATTTAAGTTTTTGATTAAAATATGCATTAACTAGTTGAGACCAATCATAAAATTTGGTCAGGAGGAAAAAAATTATTTTCATGAACTTGATATCTTTAAAGATATCTAATGTAATGTTTTATTTTTCTGTTGATGGAATATCAAGTAGACATTGCAAGATTTTCTGTCAAATCACCTTTGATCAAATTAATAAATGAATAGAGCATAACAAGTAACTGTAGGCTATAGTTAATTCATCATTTCCTCCAAAGTGTTAGAAGTCGTTAGAAATATTTCATATACTTCCTCATTAAGTTGTGTTATAACTCCTTGGCGATGGCCAAGGAAGTCTGTAATTTAGATACTTGTATTAATCTAAGAACTTCATTTGCTTTCTCTGTCTCTCAATTTCTTCGTGTTTGCTATGTACAAGTTAATTAAATTTATTGAATATGAAAGGTTGATTTCGGTAGATCACGCCACTGCATACAGTAATTAATCTGCGCCTTTTATCTGAGAGTGACATCTGGTGGTCAGTTTTGTTGTATTTGACATCACCCTTTTCATCTGATATTGATTTGCCTGTCTAACGGGCTGTTATAGAATTTGTTAATTGTTTTATGTGGAAATCGGCACAAAAGGTCTCTAAAGTCTATCATTTGGGCAAAAATTCCAATACTTTTGATAAGATTGGATGAGTGATTTTGTGTTAGGATCAACTATATAGTTAATATTACCATGTCCGTAGTACTCATTGTCGTCTTTGTTAGTCGGTAATGGTCTGTTCCACCGACAAACAATATGTCATCTTTATTAATCAAGCCATAAATGAAAAAGTCTGAAAGTATTTTTGTTTTCTCTGTAAAAATTTTTACTACTTTTTGATAAATGAAATGCTTTAAAACATTTGGAGTTTGTAATTTAGATAGGAAACTCTTATCATTACACAAATAAAATGATTACAAATTGATACATGTACAAAATGAAGCTTGTTTCTAGATTACAATGAAAAAATTACACTGGTAGCTTTTAAAAAAGAATTCTTTGTGTAATGAAGAATTTAGAGTGATATTGTTTGAAACATAAAAACATTCATTATTTGAACATAAAATCACAATAGATATGAGAAAGCAGGAAAGTTCAAAAGAAAAACCTGAAATCTGATCTTTTCATCAGTTTAATTTGATCTGCATATTATTAAAAGTTTTGTGAATAATTAAAACACCTAATTTTGGAGTTTATAATGCAGTAAAAAAGTTAATGATATACTTTGACAAGGAAGCATTCTAATTGAGTAGGTAATAATACCTGTATGTTTGTGTCAGGGTAGGTGAAAATCTAAAACATAAGAGTAATTAAGTATGACAAATAATATCAGGCTTTATATAAAATTTACTTTCCGAATTAAGAATGTGTCACCACATGAAATTTTATCTGTTTTTACCTGGACAACTCTTTAATCATTATATACCTGTGTTATCTGATAGAAAAATTTAATTGCCCTTCTTAATAATCCCACCATTCCCATAAATTATCACATTTATTATCCTGGACTTTTAATTTGGGGTTTTTGTTTGGAAGAACAAGGGTTTAAGTTTGATCTATTTATAATGCTGTCACTTAGTGACTTTGAGGTTAATTGGTTGTTATGTACATAAATTGTGTACATTGTCTTTCATTAATCCTATTAGTGATAAGCTTTGAAAGAAACTTGAAATTTCTAATTATAATTAGTATAAATATTGAGAGGCAACAGTTGGGAGAATCACCTGTGTAAATACTGACCTTTTCTTTTTCCATTGATTGCATTAAGTGACATTTACCAAGTTTTGTTATTTCTCACTTTTAAAGTGATATTACTGACATAATGTCACATAATATTTTGTTATGGGTACATGTACTTTGTATGAACTTTGTTAACCTCTTCTTAAATTTGGATTTAAAAAAATTGTTGATTTCATAATTAGATCTTGTATGGTTGTTTGTCTTCGCTGGTACTATCATAAAGTCAATGTGAAAGTTAACAATGACAAAAAGGAGAGTTATCTTCCTTTACACTTTTAAAATCTACAATTTCTGTAAGCAATCATGTCCTTTATTGCTTTCCATTTCTTCTTTCTTACAAACTCAAAGCAAATGTTTAAACTATTTTTATCACAATTTTGTTTGTATAGAATCAGATAGAACATATATGTGGTAAATCACAGATGAGAGCATTGAAACAGTGATCTGATCAAGTTTCAATATCCAATTAAAAACCCTGATTTTACACCAAATTCTTATTCAAACATAAAAAATCAACGAATTACAAAAGTTTCACACCAATTCACATTCATCCACATAGAGTTCTGATTCATACAGGCATGGACATCCAAGTTCTGATTCATACAGGCATGGACATCCAAGTTTTGATTCACACAAGCATTGACATCATGTTCTAATTCAAAAAGGCATGGACATCCAAGTTTTGATTCACACAAGCATTGACATCAAGTTCTGATTCACAAAAATGCAAATCTTTTTCAATCACCTCAGAATCATATTATGGTTAATATTTGATATTCATCAAAGTTTTCCATACAACCTTGGTATACCCATTTATGAAGCATATAATATAGAAAAAGGAGATGTGGTATGATTGTCAATGACATCAAACCATTTAAATCTTAATAACAATTGGCCAATCTAACATCTACATAGGTTGTCGTTCTGGACATTCATTCATTCAGCAGACAGTTCTGCAGACCATGTTTAGTTGTGTTGACTTGATGTTACTTGATTTGACCCTTTTTGTTACCCCTCTATATAGAGACAGGTGCTTACTGAACATTAATAATTATCAGTACAATATTCTCTGTTTATCTTTTACCTATTCATTATGTACTTAATTTTCACTACCTTGCTTGACCTACAATTTTTGATAATGGGCTTTGATAGCAGAAATTATAAGAACCTTTTGTCTACCAGTTTTTAAATAATTAAGAAATTTATTTCTGCTTCCTTTCTTTTCATTCTGCCAAATTGGATATGGTATTTAAAGAAATAATTATCGTAGGACTAAGATATTTTACGTCAAATAATTTTATGACTGAAATGCATG
This sequence comes from Geukensia demissa, assembly GCA_034783895.1. Taxonomy (NCBI): domain Eukaryota; kingdom Metazoa; phylum Mollusca; class Bivalvia; order Mytilida; family Mytilidae; genus Geukensia; species Geukensia demissa. The sequence goes on along the minus strand of JARWCS010000007.1, from coordinate 1,765,725 downwards.
ACATTCAGTCATTGTTTGAAATAAGCATTATGCCTTTAATTACTCTATGGATGTATGTTTCTAAAGACTAATTGTAACTGAATGCTCCAAATTGTCGGTTTTATTTTTTGCAAATGATATTAAATATGTGCAGAAAACTTTTTATGAATAGTACTAAAATGAAAAATCTTAATTATTGTAATTGGTATAGAAGCTCTTTGTTGTGTTATTAATGAACATTTAATTTGCCTCTAATATTCAGTCACCCGTTTGAAGGCTTGTTCATTGTTCTTACATTATTGTGAAATGACGTAAATGTCCTCAGTTTATATAGCAAATATATCCATATACGGTTTTCTGAAGTCAACATCCAAGACTCATCCTCATCAGCAACTCCTATAATTTAGATGTGTTAATTTAAATAATTCTCTTGTCATTATTTCCAATGACACCTTCTCCCATAATTAACAGTCTAGTTTTAGCTTTCTTTGGTTTCTTAGCAACAAATATTTAATCAACAGATTATTAATATGAATGGACAAATATCACATTTTCTGAATGTTTTTTCTTTTCTTCCTTTCAAAATTTCAAACTTCTTGTAAAATTGTTTTGAGTTGTTAAATTTCTTTACTGAATTTCCCACTTGTGTCAGCTTCTGTTTTTTGTTTTATGTTTGTTTCCAAGTGTTAACTATTTAATTGCAATGTCCCCATTTTCAGTTTTTATTTTAAGTTTTAGTATTTTGGTTATCAGTTTGTATTCTATGTCCATTTGCCATTTCTAACAGAGCCATTGTCTTATAAAAATAGCTAGATATTGGCAGTATTTGCCATTTCTAACAGAGCCATTGTCTTTTAGAATTAGCTAGATATTGGCACTATTTGCCATTTCTAACAGAGCCATTGTCTTATAAAAATAGCTCGAAATTGGCAGTATTTTGGAGACTACAGAATATAGATGTATTTTTACATTGTGATTGTAGTGTATGTGTAAAGCCTTTTTGTTCTTTCTGCTGTAAAGTCTTCTTTGTAAATTTTGATAAAGGTAACCCAAAATAATGCTGTATGTATAATTTCTAACCCCTTATGTATTTTCCCTTTCCTTTCAATCCAAGAAGAGGAAGGAAGTAACATATTTCTCTCAGATGATTCCATCCTTTCTCAGCTGTTTGTAGGTGTTAATGGTCATTCTCAGCATACAAAGAGGCAGTAGGTAACAGTTTCTGTCTGTTTATACAATGATTTGTTATGTGCTGGAGAAAGTTTAAAATGTCATTTAGGTCATTCTTGGATATTAATACCTACTTACCATCAAAATTCTACCATTCGAGAAAAAGTTTCAGCCGCCAAGGAATTGTGATGGTTGGTCAGCAATATCTGGTAGTGTATTACCCAGACGCATTTCGTCAAAAAATATTGTAACGGGTAGAATATCTTGCAATTTGATTAAGTCAGATCTTGGTAAAACTGTTCACTAAGTTCTCAAACCAAAATCACATGACACTCTATTCTACTTTCTGTTCTGATGACATTTTTGGGATCCTCAGGATTTGTCATATGAATAACACCTCCAACAGCTTGGAAGTGGAGATTTCATTGGATGATTTGATTTTAATCAGATTGAACATCTTGAGGTTTTTCATTATTGGCTAGATTCAGATTGTTTTATTATAAGGTTATAACTGGGTGGTTTGGATAATGTAGTTTATTCTAACTTTATATTGTTTAATGCTGATGGTTATTATTTGTTGATTGGAACTTTTAGTCTTCAGAATGTGGTTGGCTGTTTTAGTTTTCAGAATGTGGTTGGCCGTTTTAGTCTTCAGAATGTGGTTGGCCGTTTTAGTCTTCAGAATGTGGTTGGCCACTTTAGTCTTTAGAATGTGGTTGGCTGTTTTAGTCTTCAGAATGTGGTTGGCTGTTTTAGTCTTCAGAATGTGGTTGGCTGTTTTAGTCTTCAGAATGTAGTTGGCTGTTTTCACACTGTACAGATAAGTTTTGCTTGTGATACTTTCCCTAACTTTTTCTCTGTAGAAAGTTTTGATTTTTATACTAATATTGACTATGCGAATTTAATGTTTCACGTTTCAAGAATGAAAGGAGTGTATGAACAGTTACTATGTCCACACTTGTCAAATTATTTAAGTTATTTTGTAACTTTCAAGGTGCAGAGAAATATTTGTCACTGTCAGCATAAAATCCTCTTACCTATCTTTACTTTAATTTTGTGAAATTTATTGATTTTAATTTTATCTTGAAAAGCTTTTCTACAATTCAAATCATGATGTAAATTTACTCAACTTTTATAATAAATTTCATATTCTCAATTACTTCTTATGATCAAAAGGAAAAAATAGCAGGGCAAATGAACTTCTTACTGTTCTTTGTTTGAAATATGACTTGATCTTAATAAGTATTAATTTATTTTTGCAGGCACTCCAGATTGAAATCCAAACCAGCTAATTTATAATGTGGAATGGAAAGGTAAAATTACAAATAAGGTTTCCTAATCAGTTTAGTATTTATCAGGGACATATCAGTCCATTAAAGATGACATTAGAAAAAAGAATGACCTTAAGCAGGAAGTGCCCATGTGTTGTCTTAAAGACTAGATAGATAGGCCATACACAGGAGGCAAATATCACACTTAAATATATTTTTTTACTAAGGAGCTAAAAAGTTGTTTTTATTTGTTTGTGTCTTCATTTGAGTAGGTTTTCAGCCATTATCAGAGAAAGTAGTTACTGTAAATTATAAACAGTTAAAAAGCTGTATTCATTTTATGCTTGTTTCCTAGTTAGGCAGGTCCGTAGGTTTAAAAAATTGTTTCAGCACAAATACAAAAAAACCTCAGAATGTCTGAAGCAAAATAGTGACACATGCTTAGAACCAAGTTAGGTAAGACACTTTGGATAGAAATATTTTCGACAAGTTTTCATGAAGATTGCAATTGCAACTTTTATTTTGTTATAAATGCATATTAAAAGTTGCCATATTTAGTTTTTGAGATGCTCCATTGAATTTGTTAGTCTGTAAACAGGTGATGTACTTTCCAATTTGTATAAATTGATATGAGCACAAAGTCTGTAAACAGGTGATATACTTTCCAGTTTGTATAAATTGATATCAGCACAAAGTCATTTATTTGATTCTGTCATACAAATTGTCTTACCAACTCCAACTACCTAGTGGTTCTAGGTGGACTTGGTTATAAAATTGCTGTAATTCATGTAAGTCTACCATGTAGTCATTTTAATAACTTGATAAAACTTATATACATGTGTATGTTTAAAAATAGGATTCACAAAATACTTTATGGTCTGAGAAAAAAGGACAATTTAGTGAGCTATCAAGTTCAAAAGTTGTAAAGAAAGGTCAAGGTTAGGAGAAAATGTCAAATGTCAAGGTCAGTTGAAGACATCAAGCCTTTATCAGATGTGAAATATGGTAGATCACCTGCTGTTCTGGTAATAATTAATTATCTTTCTAATAAGTTAACTGTTATCAGTGGTCAATATTGCACCTGTTTCTGTCATATCCCTGTGGACTGGTGTGGGAGATCTGACAAAGTTGATGTTTTGATAACTAACAGGACAACATCAAATGCAGGAGAAGAGTATTGTAATAAGGTTGAGGAAATTCAGAATTTTACTTGTTTCACACTTAATAAAATGCTTATTCTGTCTTTATCTAGAACAAGTGAAAGAAAGTCTTTTAGTATTTTCTCTTTAATATGAACTTTCCACTAATACACTGATCTGTTAAATGTTGTTTGTTTGGGTTTTTTTTTTTTGGTAATTCAAACATCCCAAATTGAGATTTTTTTTAAAGTTTGTATTTGAAAGATAACATGGGTGTGCCACATACCAATTCACACATACAAGAATATTTTTAATTTGTAGCTAATATATTCCTGCTCAGCTTCTTTGTTTGCAAGTTAACAAATTAACCAATTAAGACACAAACTCTTCACATCAAAGGGAATGTAATTAAGTAGCAAGGAAAATGAGGATTTTTTTAGTAGATTTGAACTGAGATAATTAAGCAGTATAAAATGATATCACTCTGAGTTGGAGTTTCTACTTATCACTTGTTTCCATTAGTTAGAGAAAATTGTTGATTAGAATATAACTAACACATATGTATTTACCATTAAACTAGAGATATAGAAATAAATTATCTTTGTTTATCTGATTTTTCTACTAATGTAACTTTGATGGAGATTTCACACACTGTTTATTTTAAGCCTGTCATTAAAATCTTAGTTAATTTTTCAGTTCTTTCTCTCGCTGGGAGATTTTCCCTGATAAAAGTTTATAAAAAGTGTACTCTTATGAATCATTTTTATAATTACATGAATCTTATGTCATGGATTTATTTTTTGCTGAGCCTGAAATTTCATGGTGACAAAGGGATGTAACTCCATTTATTTTTTGGAAAGGCAATCAACAAGTTGCCCTACAGCCACTGATGGGAGACTTAATTTTAATATAAATACTATTTAAATTGTCAGCTGTCGGGATTCTCTGATGATAACTGATCTGTAATTACATTAATAAAAAAATCTTCAGGAAATATTGATTTTTGTCTTCACCACAGAGTGCAGGAATTTGACCGTGTTGTCACAAAAACAATATTGTCTTGATTCTCTGACCATGTATTGTTATTGGTGTGACCCACACTAAGAGATAATTGGATACCTAAGTTCATTAATCCCAGATCGCAATAGGAGACAAAAGTGGCACTACTTCACAAGGAAGCCGTGATGCAGTTTCCTTATTTCAGAATAGATAACGACTGTTTTGATTAATGATGAACAAGAATAATAAAGCTTTAGTATAATTCTCATATCTTACTTTTTATAATTGACTTCTTCAGGATGGGTTTGGTCAGAAATAAACTTGGAAGCATGTTACAAGTTAATGTCTTGTCAAACCTTGTTATTTCATAGCTATTTTACTTTCCTGTAATTAGCCATTGTAAACACAATGGGAATTGATGGTTTCAAGCAAATGCTGCATTTCTATCACATTCAATTGGTCAGTCTGGATCCTTTTTAAAGGTGCTTCCTTTTAACTGAAAATGGAAAGTGATAGTAAATACACAGTAATTATTATTATTAATTATCATCAGGTCATATTGAAAGTGTGAGAAAATTTTAAATTGTAATATTGCAGTTAATTTTGTGACAGAAATTGCCATGTCTTTAACCATACTGGCTGTAATTAAACAGTTCAACATCATTGATTTCACTTTAATATAATTATTAAAGATAATCGGGAACAATTTTCCCTGTATGAACCTTCATGGCTTTGATAATTATTAAAATGTGGCTTTATCCCCTGGGAAATCCAATCTTTATAATTTCCTTTCATTTTACCTTTGAACAAAAGAAATAATTACATCACTCAGTTAGATAATTTTAATTGGTCGCCTCAATTAATACTCCTAATTACCCCAGGCTATTTTCATTCATTATCGGAACAAAAAGGGGATTACAGACATTTTTAATTGTTAAATTTCCTAAGTTGGGGGTGATCTGTTTGCCATGATAAAAGAGAACCAAGGTGTCATCCCTGTTAACAAATACATTTAATTTACAAAATCCTGTGAAAAATCGACACAATTTGTTATGTAATATGTTGATTTTCAACCAAAATTGTCAATTTGGATCATAATTTTAGTTTGTAAACTTTATGTACGTTATATGCATAATTGGTCTTACTGAATAAATGGATGAACTTGTATTAGTAGTTAAAAGATCAAGTGAAATGCCATCATCTTGTAATGGGACAGAATTTAAAGTCAATTTAGGGACTATTTACATTACAATGCTGAAACAGATGTTTTAAAGACTGCAGGGACAGTGAAATATACCAATACAGCCAAACTTATAAACTTACCTGCCTAAACAAAGATCTTCAAGCTATGTCAAAGATAGTACTTATGTCCATGGATAATTCATAAGAAAACTTATGTTTTTAATTTTAATTAGTAATTAGAAAGAAATGGTAGCTGTCTGGTGAACTGCTACTGACTGTCAGATAACTACTTTGATAAGGTCAAGTCTTAAACAGATAATTGTTTCAACATGGATTATAATTTTATTTCACATACATCACACACAAGGCAGCAGGCTAATGAATGATTTGTCGAGATAATAATTGCCCCAATCTTTTACACACTCAAAATTTGAAATTCCACAGTCCTGAAGAAGGCGAACCATTGGACAGGGTGACTAACTAATTTAGATTTTATTTCCAATCAACTCTGCCTTCTTTTGTTTGAAGTGATGTGTATTAATTTGGGAGTAGCATTCAGAACAATTATAATAGACGTTGTGATATTGATTATTTCGCAAATAATAATTTTGTCTTAGATGGCATTTTTTGCAAGTTGTCAGTATAATTAATGTGTGGCTGTGTACAGTGTTAATGAGATCGTTGATTTCATTCAAGCTTTTGTCTTTTGTGATATTTCATGACATTTTCATATTTTGACAAAGATTATTCGACTTTGGGGGACTTTTTCTAATTAGAGGATCAGTATTATTCTTGTTGGATTAGTCAACGTACACAAGGTAAGTGAAGTGTACTGTTGAAATTTAAATCATGCGCGTTTAGATTTTTTTGTTTTTGGTTGACATGTTTTTACGAAATTTGATTTTTTATTTTTTTACCATTTCACCAATTTTTTTGTCAGATTTATACGAAGCAATGAAAACATATCTTATTGAACTTCAGAGAATTAGTTATAACATTTAAATGATGTAAAAGTAACTTACTTCTACTGTCATTTGGTGGGTGGCTGTCTCATGGACAATCATGCCACATGTCCTATTTTTATATTACACATTCCATGACAAAATCAACAAAAAAAATACGTTTGGGCTTATTTATCATGTTTATGCAGTTACATGCCAAAAGTTAATATTGATGGTTGATTGTGTCACAGATAAATACAAATATTTGGTTGGATCAATTGAATAAGAAAAATGTTAAGGATGGTCTGCAGGTGTTATCTTAAAAATTAAAATTAATCAAAATTTTGAGGTTTTTAATTAAAGACTTACTGTTTGAGGAGAATGTAAGACACCTGTAAAACCACCTTCCATCAGATGTGCACATCAATATCTCTCGTTACCTTGGCTGTCTGTTGGCTAATTCTCTGTCAATATGCTGAGCAGACTTTGTATTGTGTAATAGTACTAGGTTTGTCTAGTAAGACTCAGTATAGAAATTTCACAAAATCTGTTGTACAGCTTGTTCCTTCTAAAATCCTCTCTAAGGATATATACTTATGGTGGATTTTGTTTATTTAATGTTAAGAATCAGAATGTTTTTTTTCTTTTGCCTGGTTTGATGACTTAAAAACTTTTGAAATTACCAGATTAAATGAATTTGTGCTAAGAATGAAGTTGTCTTGCCTCCTTATCTAACATATAAATTTTCAGCACCTAGAGACAAATGTATCAGGTCTCTGTACTAAAGCTGTGAGTTTTTTTTTCAAACATTTATGAGGTGAGTGAAAAATAAAAGACTATGATTAGATTCAAAGGACTAAAACTGTCATTTACAATTAATGACAAAAACTGTGCATGTCAAATAGTTCTAACAAAGTCTCATTATATGGAATTTTCATATCCCCATCTTTTTATAGGTTGTGATCTCATTTCTCATTGGTGTAATAATCACTTTTTGAAAATTAGGAACTATTTTTCACTTTACAATGATTAACATTTATTGTTTACTCTGTTTGTGGTATCTGTCTGTCAAAGTGCAGTAAGGCAGTTAATCTATTGCTTTTGGTTCTTAAAAGTTGGCTGAATATTTTAATTATCAGCAACTGAATTCAAAAATGCAAAATTACAACAAACCAAAAGTCAACTGCAATATCTACAAAAAAAAATTCATGGTGACAGAATTTCATTTTTATTAAGTCTCCAAAATTTCTTCTGGTTTATGCTGACAGTAATTGGACACTTCAAGTATGTTTGGTCTTAAGATCTTCAACAAAAATCTTAGTTTTGACATAAATTGGTGGTATAAAGATAAAAACTTCAGAGAGACAAGACAAAGTTCTGTACCATTGTAACATTTTTATAACTGGTCTTGGGTAATATGTGTTGACAGGTAGGACTATCATATGAAGAACCTTTTATACAGTTGTTTTTCCATGTTGTATTTGTGTTTGTCATAACCTTATTCAACAGAAACATTTTTGGGTTAGTAAACAGCACTGCAACAGTGGTCCTAAAATAACTGGTCTGTCTGACTTGTTACTGTGATTCTTCATTACAAAATTTCCCCACTGTGTACCTCAATTTTAGCGCCTGTTGTGTAGGAAATAATTAGTGCAGCTGAATAAAGAGTAATTATCAAGTTCTCTTTAGGATAATAATTGACTTATACAAAATATATGTAGCAAGGTTTTTGTTCTTAGCGTGTAATTTATCCAAAGTTGTCTTTTGTTATTTCTAATTTCCAGACCCGAATTTTCGTCACCATTTTTATTTTTGACGATTCTATTTATATTTGCCAGTTGCCAATGGCAGGAAAAATAATATGTGACGAGCCTAATGAATTAACTAAGGGAAAAGGGATTAGAATTGATTCAGTAGAAATTCCATCACACGTTTAATTAATATGTCTGAAGGTGATCTCTTGACTGCAGGCTTTTCAACTGTCACTGCCATTTTGAAAGTGTTGATTAAACAAATTTCCCATTAGGCATGACTTTATTTTGTACCGATGACCATTTTTTACTTACATGTTCATGTTTTTTAACATTAATTTTTGCAGGTTATATAGTTTTTATATTGATAAACATTAAAGCCACTTTTAATTTCTTGTCTCAGTTGAATTTTTCTAATTAAAAAAAGGAAATGGAGTAAACATTTTTTAATGAATCTCATCACTTGTAAGGAGGATGTGAAATTTTCTTTGAATTAAAAGTCTGAATAATTTATATTTAATTCTTGCCTTATTTAGAAATAACAATAGTTGACACCTGCGGTTAAAGAAATATTCCCCTCCTTGTACCTAACTTCATTTCTCATCTCATTACCACACAGAGATGTAAAATTATGGAAATTTCTTATTAATCTTTTTATATTGCAGAATTTAACTCTTCAATGGGCTTCTTATTTTAATGAAAAATCTAAAGTAAGCGTGAACATATGTTAAACTTGCCATTTAAAACTCAAGTCAAGCAATAATTGTTTTCTCAAAATCATTTAAAAGAAGATGGAGAAATTCATATTTATTAAAATATCAGCTTAATTATTCATTTCAAATTAAAACATATTTATGCAGTAAATAAGAAAACCTGTTGCAGCTAAAACTGAAGAAAGGGAGATAACTCAAACAGTCTATTTAATTCCATGGTGAGCCACAGCAGCATTGGGTGATTTTGAAAATTGTGAAAAATCAATGATGATTACATTTGTGTGATGTTTATAATTGGATTGGTGTAGTTTTTTCTCCTCAACCAGACAGTCAATTATATTATGACTTACGTTTATTTGTCATGTTCATTTATATGATATCTTGCAATATTTCATCAATTTGATTTAGGATAAAATCATAATCACTGTCAGTGATGGAGGATAGTTCTGCCGACATCAAGCTTAATTAGAGTGCATAATTAGAAAATTTACAGACCAGAGACAAAAGAAAGAATTCACTGGTTGACCAGGAAGTGGAATACCAACAATAAATTAGATATAGATTCTTCCTTAATATTGCCTCACCGAAATCACATTACGATTATTTAAACTTGTCTTTACTTTCTATACACCAATCATATTTCTTTTCTTTTCAAAAAAAAAACATTGTTATACATCCATTTAATTATCCCGTGAAATTTTTATATACAGTTTATCTGTGATCAAAACATTGTGAATAATTATAATTTAAATTTCCCTTGACCTAAGGGTTGTATTGATAATTACAATGTCTGTCTCTGTCGCCATGTATTATGATGAAAACAAAACTATAGATCGCTTATACCTCCAAATTTCTTTACATTTTCTCCGATGCATGATACATATTCATGTAATTACAATGAAACTGATTATATCATTTTCAATTAGTGACATTCAGACGAAGAAAATTGGATTCTCTGATCTAATCTAATTAAGAAACATTGATAATTTGGCTTTTTCTTCAGAAGAAGTACATAATTAAAGCACCAGCATTTACAAGGAATAATTTCCGAGGCCATTGTTTTCCTTAAAAAATCTATGCGATCAGATCGCCAATCTGAATACAGATGACAGTTGCTTTTGTTCCCGGTACATCTAGTATGGTCCGTAATATGTTTAAATGCAAGGCAGTAATCTTAATGAATTTCCTTTATTTCGTCGTCAAATATAATTTATTTTTTAGACATTAATCCCGTCAATCTCATTAAGATCTCTACAACTTAAACTTAATCAAATCACCGTCATTTTAAATGTGTGAACAAAAGATTCTGTTTTGACGAAGGACAAACAAGATATTTAGACTAATGAAAGTGGCACCACTTTCTTAAAATGGGAAATTCTAATTACTATTATAAAGGAAACATCCTAATTTATCACATTATGAAAACTAATAGTTATATGTTTTCGTACTCTATCATGGGAACTCATATTTTTGGATGGTCAATTTTGCAATGGCCGCATAGATCATGGCACTGGAAATACTTGAAAAGGCTAAGATCACTTCACTATAAGATCAAACATACAAATTTAGGTGTCTTACCAAGGACATGGCAGAGGACAGTCCCATAGGATTACCAATTCATTCCTGTTTTTTTATACGACCGCAAAAAATTGCGGTCGTATTATGGTATGGCGCTGTCGTCATCGTCAGCGTTCCTGTCTATAG
>JARWCS010000007.1:1744321-1754802 GCA_034783895.1 Geukensia demissa | reverse complement strand
CACTTACCCAAAGGGTCTTTTGTTCACCTTTCACATATCAATGTGCTGCGGTCGTATCATGCTGCGCTTGCGAAGCACCTCAGTTTTCACAAAGTTGAGAGAAAATTTAAACATGAATAAATAATGTATTTTTTCTAGGTAATTTTTCATGACACTAACCCTCTGTTGTCTTTGTTAACAAGAATTATTGTTTTTTAATTTATTTATAAATATTGTTTAATAGAAAAAAACATAATATTTAAACCAGGTTTTTTGTGTGTAATGCTGATAGTTTTATTTGAAATGATGAACAGTTTTTTGTCCAAACTAATTCTATCAGTAATAAGAACAGACAAAATATGTATACTTAACATAATGTGCAAATATAATAAAGCAAATCACAATAAAGATATTATGTAAGAAACAAAATAGTATTTTGATAATTCCTTTTTTATCTTATCAGCTCCTGAAGGAAGTGGGAGATTGTGTCGTCACCCCACATTTGTCATGCTAGTTTGACCATTCATTGTCAGTCCACATCGAAAATTAATCTAGACTGTTTCAAGTCTAAAACTTCTGGGCCACCTTAGTGTAATAGCCCTTGGGAGATCCTCTTAAAAATATGTCCTTCATTAATCCCTGCAAATAAAAATCCATTTTAAGTTTATCTGGGACCATATGTGAGTCTTTTCTGAAACATCCGAGCCAATGTCAACCTCTCTTTAGTGAAATAGTTGACAGGATTTCTTGTCCTTCATCCCTGCTCTTAGTCAGATGGCTGTGCAGCATCAATCAGAAATTTGCTCCAGTATCTGTGGGTCAGTTGGCACCAATTCATTCCGACTTGTTCACCAAAAGCTAATTTATATTCAATATTTATCTAGTATCCCAGTACCCAATCAGTGCAGTACTTTTAGATTTTTTATCTTTCATAGGGAATGTTGGCTTAATTCAACTTAGACCATCACCAATCTTTGTTGGACTGAGCCTCAGGTTACTTCCCCAATTTTGTCTGGCATATCTGTGTATCAAACCGGATGGCCACCACAGTCAAATTTATTTCAACATAGGATCTAATAGGAAATTCATCTTATCTTCTTTCCTTTGGTGGTTGTGTTTTAAGGTGTTGTTACCAAACCAGTTGGCAGTTACTACTTAAATATAATAAAAATGGTCCTCTATGTGTATACTTAAAAAATTATTATTTGAAAGCAGACTGCCATTCAAGATAAAATAGGACACTGGTCAGTTTATTGAATATTAGATATGTTGATGTTGTTTAATTCCATATGAAGTCTGGTTAATTTGGGTTGTATGTGTTGAGTGATACAATTATTTTCCCATGCATATCATTTAGCAGTCTGAATGTCAGGGAATGCGTTTCAAGTGCCATTCCATCCATGATTTAGTGTTGTAATTAATAAATCTAATCAAATTCCCTCTAACATATGTACCTTCTCATTATAGCAGACCAGCTTTTAATTAAGGTTAAAAGTAATTCACACTGGCGCATGTTTACAAGTTTGAGTCAAACTTAATTAAAGTAGGAACCTGAAGGCTAGAAGAAATATACAATTAAGAATTTGTGTTAATGTGTGCCTGGCCAATGAGGGGTCATTCAGTCAATGGTCTTGTATTCTAAACTTAATTTCTTCAGCAGCTATTTATGTAAACAGGAAATGACAGATTATATGGACTAATTTTGCTAATTTGATTAACTTAATTATGTCCAGACACAGGTGTAGTACTTATAACTGACAGGTACGTGCTGGGATGTTGATCAGTTTTTAGACATATCATAATTCATATTTTCTCTCATAACTTGACTAAAACTTCATCTACTGCCATTCAAGGGAAAATGGTCGGTTGTCTATAAAGGGGCAATCTCCGTCGCAGAGACGCTTCGATATATGAATACTCATACATGAGTACGTCTCTGCATTCAGCCATGCTCACAATAGCAAGATCTTGCAATTAGTAGTCATCCACAACAAAATAGCAACTTGTTTATTTCAAATATTTTAGGAAATAATTATTTTTCTTCATACTATTCTTTATTGTCACTTTCAATTATTTAGTTTCAAATAAAATATTTTTTACTTTTGACTTCTGTAGTAAATAAACTTAATGAAAGATTTTAAAATTCCCTGACGTCACAATTTAATGTTTTTCGTCACGTCATAGACCTATGAAGCGCTGAATGCAATGGTGAACTTAGAGAGAAGCGAACTTTTACCCTTGCGCGGAAGTTGCATTTTAGCAAATTTTAGTTGAGATTGCAATGTAGTTTTAGAGAAGATTTTTTTATATTCTATCTTTACTGTGTATTTGAGTCTTGGATGGTATCTTGGTCTATGGTCTTGGAATAATTAAAGAAGAAGACCACTAAAGCCCAGTGCCATCACTATTGGTACCAGTTTAAACTTAGCAATTTACTGAATGATGACAAATATGCAATCGGGTGCAAGGAGATGTCAATTGTTTAAATAAACCTTAAAACTTTAGAATTAAAGGCTCATCATTTCTTAAGTTTCTTTTACAATTGTGTTCTATGTTATATAATCATGTAGATACAAAATAAGCCAAGAAGAAATACTATTTTTATGCTTCAAACTAATGTCCAAATTGGATTAAAATTTTCAGGCAAGAAATAACTTATCAGATATACATTAAATAAAGATAAGCATTAGATGACGACTTGGAAATTGCAAGGTATTAAAAAAAAATCGAAAACATGTAAAAGGAGGGTCGTCAAATTGTGATCTTTGCCAATTGCTATTTTTGCCATTTCAGAAAAATTATATACGATATTAGTCCACTAGCTTTTTACAGCTTCCGTTATGGTATGGACTCTGGTTCATTGTTGAAGGCCATAATGGGACCTGTAGTATTTTAAATTCTACTGTCGCTTGGTGGCCGGCGGTCTCATGGACAATCATGCCACCTCACCTATTTTTATACCTAAAAATTAACCATAATTGATGTTCAAAATGACCGAGATTCTGCCAATAAATCTTTGGGATTTTTATTTGTTTTCAGCTTGTTTGACAATACTGAATCAGATATCTCGAAGAACTGTGTTGCACTTTCCAAACAAATTCATTGTACAGTGTTCAAAGATTAAATTAAAAAAATAAAACCATGTATGGGAGTGAGAAAGTCCATGAAGGTTTGAAAAAATCTTGTATGACGTTTGTGATGAACAGTTGAATGCTCATCAGCAAACAATACGCGAAGGTTAACAGCAGCCAATCCGAGCAATTTTGGAAAAATCTTCAACGTTTCAAATCAGTTGAGCGTCAAAAATTTTCTATGATATTGTGTTTACTAATTCCCGTTATTAATGTTTTAGGATTGTTATTCAGACAGACATCTGACTGATGATGGCCATACTTATTTTAATGTTGGGTGCAGAGATAAAACGGTAAAAATATTAAAGTTAGTGCATGTCAGCAGATGAAACTGAATGTCTTGAGATATATCCAGAAAAATGTTATAAAAAACCATTGTGTCTCCGTACAAGTGGATAACTCGTCCGTTGATTTTACGAAGTTAAGACTGTCTTGGTCACGTGTTTTGGTGTTTATATAAAAGTGAAAAGATATGGGATAAATGTCAGAGAGACTACACTCCAACCATGAGAAGAACAGAGGGAATTTACAAATATAAAGGTCTCCACATGGCCTTCAATAAGGGTGGAATACAACTCCTTGTGTAAAGCTCTAAATTGCCTGAAATAAAAAATCGTGTAAGCGTAAAATAATACTGCTCTTACCTTATATTATCAAAAAAATTACACACAAAAACATTAAGCACAAAGAGTTTAAGGTTATGAGTGCAAACGTCTTTTGGTAAACAGTTATCCTGTTTGGTAGTTTGTACTTCTTCTGATTGCCATTGGTTTACTTTTGTTGTAAAAAAGTCATGCAATTGTATTGTGTTCAACATTTAACATTTTAAAACTCTGCACGTACTTTTTTTATTTTGTTTTCAGAAATGCGTTGGAACAATTAATTTTGGCAAACGGCAATCCCGAAGTTTGCAAGTCTGTACCAAGTGTTGTAACACCACTCTCTGCAATGCAGAGAAACATTGCGGATCATCAGGTACTGGTGTGTGCAAGTCAAGTGCACGGCTTAAGTAAAGTTTTATCCTAGGATTATCAAGCTATATCTTAGACTGACGTTTTCTATCCAACAACTAATCTTAGAGTTATCGTATTTTGTTATTTTGGACGTTTAAGCTATGGTGTGCTGTTGGTGTCACTAGTGGAGGAAAAAGGGAACCGCCAATCATTGTCAATTATGAAACAATGTGATTCGGAACACGAATTATCACCGCATTTGACACAAGCGACAATGATGTTCTGTCTGGTATGATATGCATTAATGTATTGGTGTCTTCTTGTGCCTTACTTCTTATGCTAGTTACTTAAAATTTGATGGACATAATGAAAGCATTATTTTCTTTGTAGGGTTTGATCTACACGGTGGCAAAATTTGTTACTCTTGTCCTTTTGGAAGAAAGAAAGAAGACGATTGCAACACAATTGATTTGTGTCATAGAGATCAGGTACCTATCTTAAAGTTTGTGGGATGATTCTTTTGCAAATGCTGCGGACAAAAAAAGTGTCAAATGATCAGTTAATCGGTGATTTATTAGCCCAAAACCGAATACCATTGGATCTAAGCTGTAATTTATATAAACAATTTGAACGAAACTCAAATGTACTGTTTATTTGAGGCGATTTAGTGCTTCTTACAAGGGGTGGTATTCCACCGTAGTAGAAAGCTTTGTGGAAACCTCTGGATTTGTAAATTTCTGTTTTTTTTTTTTTTTGTGGTTGGGGAGTAGTCTCTCTAACATTTACCCTATATCTTTTCATTTTCATAGCTGGAGTTATATGCTCTTCCATTTTTCAGGTTATGGTTTGGATGTTCGGTAGATTGTGTTCCATCTATTTCCCTGGTTTATAACTACTGTAAATTCAGAAATTAATGCGATGTCTTTATTATTGCAATAATGCGACTGAGTGATAATCGCAATAATAAGAACTCGCATCCTTATATTTGTTAACTATATTTATAAACAGGTTCTTCCTAAAATCGCATTTATTTATCTCGCATTTCGGATTGAAGTTTCAGAATCGCATAATAAATGAACACTATAATTTCTGAATTTACAGTATTTTACATTTTAAAACATTTTTGATTGCCCCTTCTATGACGTTATCTAAAGATCTGGCATTCTTTGAATTTACCCTGTGCTTCAATTCTATGACTTGTTTTACTCATATTGTATTGTCGCTTGTGTGTCTATTCTTATTACGGACTAGCGGTCTGGTAAATGAATAAAATGAGCGGTCTTTATACTAAATTCAAGTTTTTCTCACCACATTTTAAATAGGAAATTTTTTACTACGTGTATTATATAAAAAAAGCTCTTACCTTCATGTTACTGTGACTTTGGCAAACTTACTAACTAAACCTAAATGTTACTAAGATAATCTATATACATTCTCCTTTACGCACTTGCATACCTTTTAACATGCAACATATTCCACCCTTGTTGTATGCCTTTTGGAAACTTCTTGATTTGTTTATTCCGTCTGTTTTTTCTCGTGGTTGGAGTGCAGTCTCTGTACATTTACCCCATATCTTTTCATTTGCATATGGTTAATTTGCATGTTTCTTGTCTAAAGGCTTTTAATAAAGGAGGGATAACCCTTCTTGTGAAGAGCTTCAGATCTTTACATAAACCAACTTGAAACTTTATATACTGCTCTAGGTTTGTGCAATTGCAAAACAACAATCATTCCTTGGAGAAGATAGGTGGATATATGGTTGCAACTACCCATCAGTAAGTATAAATTCACGAGATACTTTTATATAACACATGTTGCAGATTCAGATATTTAAAAAACAAACTTTCTAAAATGACTTCAGTATATGAGTATGCTATAATGAGGAAATTTACAAATACTACCAATAATGATTTCTAAAATCAAATAAATAAATTTAAAAACTAAGAATTATTTATAATACAAAATAAAATATGGAGAATTTTCGTATGTTCAATTAACATTTTAAGGAGGAACCTCTCGTCAGTAGCATTAGAATCAACACGTTCTGTACGAAGTCCAAGATCCAAAACATAGCAAACGAAGCACTCAAATCTAAACAAATCGAAACAAATCGAAATGGAAAGCCAAATTCGATGGCAGGGACAACTACTAAGTGCAATAATGTTAAAGGTCTTTCCGTATTTTAGTGTTTTAAAATTTTAATAAATGCAGCAAATTCCTGTACAAACATTGTTAGATAAATTTCATTTCAGACAAGTCTGACAACTGGGATGGTGAATACCCTAGGGGACTCCCGTTATATAACATTCTTAATTGTCTTTAAAATGTTGATAATATTCATGAATACGTTTAACCCCAGATCCATTTGAGCGATCGCGTTAAGATGATCAAGGTTTTTTTTGCTAGGAAATAAACATATTGAAAGATTCCTTGAAATGATGATCCTACAGATATTAAATCCGAAGGAAAAATGATATTAGTATTATAGTATGATATTAAATATTGGTAAACTTTTCACAAATCCTTTCATGTTGGAAATCTTGTAAACGTCTCCATATATAATTTTTCTGATGGCACAATCTACTTGAAGTTAATTCCATAACATTGGCCTTATCTTACAGAAATGCAATCCATCGACGAATCATTCCACCTCATGTGAAAGAAGCTGTTGTAACAGTACGCTCTGTAATAATATATGCAAACCACCATGTAAGCAGTCTCTTAAAACATATACAATGCACTTGAACATTGTTCCTGATTACCTTTGTTTAATTTGAATAATTTTATATAGCAAATTATTGAATTGAACCTAGTTATAGCGTAAAACGTTTGTTGTTTAATTAAGGTTAATAAGTTAATAACAAGTCAAGTGTTATACATCTAAATTGCATAGTCTAGAAAATCTAAACAATCTCGAAAAATCAAAAGGTAAAAATAAGAACAAACCGATAAAAAACCGTTGACTCTACGATGAACTTAAAAAAAAAGGGTGTAATCTGGTGCTCCGGAAGAGTTTGTACGGAAATTTTATTTGAAGGCCTTGTGGGCACCTCTAGATTTGTAAACTCCGTCTGTTTTTTTTTCTTGTGCATGGTGTTAAGTCTCTCTGACATTTACCCAATACCTTTTAATTTTCAAATTAGTCATGTGAAAGGCATTGTCCTTTGATTTACTCAAAACCTTTTTCTATTATGAACTGTGATATGAAATCCCTTTTTTTTACTTAAGCAACCTTTTTATAACCTTCTTTTATATGTAGATATATGATAATTTTTATTTGATATTTGTCCTAAGTGTTTGTTTGATTAATAATATATAAGAATGTTCCCGCCACGATATGGCTGAAATATTGCCGCCGTGGCGTTCAACAGCAATCAATCAATCAATCAAATAAAACTAAATATATGTTTAATATTTGCATGAGAACGCAAAGATGCAAGACTGATAATAGTTATACACACGTCTATCATAAAATTTCAGTTTCTCCTCCCAAGGTGACAGATATATACTGGTTGCCAAGGACAATACATTATGGAGATGATGTGACAATAACGTGCACTGTAATTGGGAATCCACACCCAACTACTGAGTTTTTATTTCAGGTAGGTATACACATCAAAGGAATTTTTGTATTCCATTTAAATAAAATTTAACTCATATACTGATTATTTATATTGTCAATATCTATGCAAATGACATATTCATATTTTAGTCTGTATCAGATTACTTCCTTCTGTAAGTCTCACCATAAAAATTTCTTAAGAACGATAGACACGGCTCTTGAATACAAATGCACGTAATTCATTGCTTTCCAAATATTGGCACCGAACGTACCCTGATGAAGGTGAATGCAGTAAAGCGCTTCGCACGCACAGAATTCTGGCAATCTTTTTTTTAATTCGTCATTAATCTATTTGATAAAAGATAGAAATAAAAGGCACATTTTAAGAAGTTGCCGGCACATCCCTCGCTAATCAATCCACTGGATTAAACAAAACAGCTTAACGAGAAATTATGCAAATACAAAGATATGAATTGTGTCTTTTTCGTATATATTCCATATTCTTTTTTTCATACACTTTTTAGTGATTTTTTGTCCACAATAAAAGTTATCATAATGATATTCTACTGCTTGGCAAAAGTTTTCGTAAGCATTTTCGTAAAAAATATATATACGGTAGTGTGAATTCAAAACGACAAAACAAGTTCATTATAAATGTAAGAAATCGAAAAAAATTAGTTTTTATTTAAAAGGTTAAAAACAAGAAATACCAGAATTCATAAATCCGATAAAAACTGAACAGATTCAGATCTTCAACAGTACATAAAGGTGTGATTTTTTTAACACAAATTAATCGTTATATGACGACATTAAAAGTTTTAACCTAGTGTTCTTTATATGCAAGTACAAGACAAACATTGGGCTTGGCGTTTTTAATATACCATTTTAGGTAACAGACGAAAGTTATTGCACAAATCGATATTTTGGAGTCCTGTATTCATGCAAAGTTTTATTACATTTCTATATGTATCTTCGGAGATGAGTAGCAGTGGATGTTATGCACTAATGTTCAGTAATGGATTTGCTACGTTTCTTTCGTCATTAAGTATTCTCTCTCTGTATTTCTGTTATTACATAATTGGTTGCTTGTCTTTTTTAACAATATTTCCAAATTTAGTTAATAAAACCTCTTTATTATAGAAATCCGATAGAAATGTTACATAAATATCACGCAAAAAACTTCGGTCAATATAGCGGAAACTCGCGAGATTTTTGCTTGGAAAGAGATTACAAAAAAATCTGAATGGACAAGACCTTGATGCGGAAAATATAATTTCTACTTCGCTCGTTTTTTTAAGGTTGTACCCTTCTTGTTAAAAAAACTGTTTCTGTAAAACAAAGTTATCAGTAGCGACAAATACAACAAATATAATCTTATTTTAAACTGATATAGCTTAGCACATATCACAATATATTATTAAAATTAAATTTGCATTTATTGTGTTTAAAAAGGAATTTTAATTTGTAAAAACTGTTACTGTAAAACAAAATTATCAGTAACGGCGAAAAATGATACTTTAAAATATAACAAAAAAGATGATACTTTAATACATAACATAAAAGATTTAAAATATAACAAAAAAGTTGATACTTTAAACTGCTTTTCACAAAGAGTGGTACTCTTTTTAAAGGCCTTGTGGAGACCTCTAGATGTGTTATTCCGTGAAAAAATTGAAGTGGATCTGCACATCGTACAAAAATAATTTTTCTTTTAAACATAAACCTTTAAATAGTTTGCAGAGCTTTGGAGTGCAATATAGAGTATCGTAGTTTATCCACAGTTGCGTTTGATTATTTTAATATTACGTTTTTTTTTTTATTTTTAACAAGTCTTTCACGTACTTTTATTTTCAATAAATATAATCGATGTTCAAAAATAATTCTAATATAAATGTATTTGTTGTCATTACTTTGTTGTTTCAATCAATGCCATACAGGTTTACTTTCAAAACATGACTCTGCAAGTATACTGAAAATATATTACAGCAAAAATAATCGCGAAGAATGATAAAACATAACTGAAAAAATGTAGCAGCAAAAAGGAAAAAAGCGAGTAATTGTAAAACAAGACAGCTGCGATTCATACAATTTAAAACTAAATAGTTGAAACTTTTATTCAGTCCAAGAAAAGGACTAAATCATTTCCGGGAAACTATTCAAAGGATTCATAAGACAGAAGAAGTTGGTTTTAAGTTGGTAGACCTATGTTAGGGGAGATAAGTCTTAAAACCAGTAATATGTTTTTATTCCAATTGAAGCTCTTTAAGCATTCAAATGAAACAGTTCAAAATCAATCTTTGTTGATTATAACATGTATAAGGCCGTGTCAGTTTTTAAATTTGTTTTACGTCAGGTAAAATTTTCAAAACCTACCCGCCTGTCCGCAAAAAAAAAAAAACACACAAACACAAAATTAGAACAGCTTTGATTGCTTACATGTTGCATTTATACACCTTGTTTTGCCTGCATATATCTGAGGCAATTTATCTACATACATACAACTTGTGTATCATCAACGATAGTGCTATGTTTTGGGGGCTTTTGAGATAATTCTTCTTAATACTACAATGCATACAGATTTTGTTCTGTGTTTGTTTTTTACATCAAAGGCTTAAAACCTACCCTCGCGCGGACGAAAAACAGAGAAAACACAACTTGGGCCAAAGTTTATTTGATACTAATCGTAACTAAACATAACAATGATTTATAAAAGTCGTGTCCCTTAATCTAAGCCCACCCCTATGAAATTATAAAGAGATAACTTAAATGGCAAGGACACAGCAAAACATGTCACAAAGTAATATTTAAAGTTGAAATCTCCGGGTGTCAACATGCCTTCGACAGGGATTGAATCCC
>JARWCS010000007.1:1725943-1742829 GCA_034783895.1 Geukensia demissa | reverse complement strand
CTTGTGAAAAATGCAACAAAAGTTGTTCCCAAGTATTAATGCAATTCCACCCCTGTTGAACGCCTTGTGCACAAAAGATCTTTCCATAAAACAATACTAAAAGGCGGGGGACCTTGAGCGCTGCTCTATTTTTAGTTTCAAACAAAATAGTTGTTATTTAAATTTGACCTCAGTAGTAAATTAACGTCTTGAGAGTTTTTAAATTCTTTGACGTCACAATTCAATGTTTTAGTCACGTCATAGACGTATGAAGCGCTGAATGCAAGGGTAAATTGAGAGAGAAGAGAACTTTTCCCCTTGCTTGGAAGTTGATAAAGGGGAGCAAATCTTTTTGCAGTACAATCACATGACCATTATAGAGCATTTCTTGCTGGCTATTCAATAATCATTCCTTAACTTTTTCAAGCAGGATTTGAAAAGAGTCTCTTAAGTGACAGGCCAATGTTTTACAAAAAATTTGTAATTGTTAGAAGTGGTCGTAACTTACACCTTAATACAGGACTAACAGTAATCGTAAGTCTAACAACTTTTTGTGAAACGTTCGCTAGGAACTTCTTACCCTTCCGAAACACCATAGATTTTATTCAACTGTCCTCTACTTAATATTTATCTCTTATTAAGAGTTTTTTTTAATGGCAAGAAACAAGCAATGGCTAAATGATAAAAGTACTTGTAATTATTATCTAAGGATGGACAAATGTGTGAATTAATGTGTCTCCACCTGCTTAATTATTTAGTATTAGTAAACAGTAAAGATGATAAGTAAAGGAATGGGCAATTTTCAAAATAACAATAACATGGATACTTCATTAAATTTATAACAATTCAAGGATTGTCTTTGTTTAACTGTTAACAAAAATATATCAAACAAATAATAAGGGCTTGCGGAATTTTAAAGAGTAATACATATTGCTTTTATTTATTATTGCGACATTGAAACTTCACTCCAAAATGTGAGATTAATTATTGCGATTTTGAGGAAAGCTTTCTGCAAATATAGCAAACAGATATAAGAGTGCGAGTTCTATTTTTTGCGATTATCACTCAGTCGCAATATTCGCAATATTCGCAATGATAAAAACATCACATTAATTTCTGAATTTGCAGTAAGAGTTTGTTGTGTTTCAAAAAGAACTAAACAACTTTATGTTTAAGATGAAATTATAAAACAAAAACCCATGTGGGTCCTCTTATTATCCCAATCAGTTTGATTTGAAATTCTAAGGTAATTTATTTATAAAGTATTCTAGCAGAACTAATTATTGTTGAGATGTCAGAGTCAAGAAAAATATTGTTATAGAATTCATAGAAAATGACATATTATCAGCATCACAGAGGCTTGATTACCCCGACTAATGATTTTACCATCTCAGGACTTGCTGGGATGGAAGCCATTTTACTGATACTCTCTGATAACTGTTATCTACTGTTATCATAAGTAACATTGCGAAAAACAATCTACTGATATATCAAGGAATTAAATACTTTTGGAAATTGAGATAATTTTAACCATTCTTTTCCTCACTTGGGGACTAAAAAGATAAAGATTAAGGAGTAGTTTTTTGTTCTTCAACAATGATCGTCTTGAAATAGTTATCAACTAGTAAATTTTATCTTGCAGGGTAAACATTACTGGATAGTTGCAAATTTCATAAAATTATATTTATTATAATGAAATGAACAGATGTTGAACACAATACTGAAAAGCAAGTCCAATAAAATGAACATTCCATGTTTTGGAGTATGCCTGAACGAATCCTTTATTGCCATTACATTCAAAGAAACTTTGGTCACTTAATTCGAATTTGTAAACATTTATAACCATTGCTTTTCCAGTTGTTCAATCAGCCAAAGTTTATAAATTAATATGCTTGTGTACTTTCAATTCAAATTAAATTCAATTTAGGTTGCTGAAGGGTCATATTAAGCCCTTAAATTCAACTAAAACATATATCTTCCAATATCTTTTGAAAAAGTCCAGATGATACATAACAAGGTTTGATATAGTATATAGTAGGAGCCATTTTTCGGCCAAATTTAGGTTTTTTTTCTTCAATATGATAGGGTTGTATGCTAAGAAAAAAAATAGCTATCATGATTCAACTTTTTATATGACTGCCAAACATTGCTGTCATATTACAGTATGGTGCTGTTGTTGATGTTTGATTCCATGGACAGGTTGGTTTCCAAACAATAACTTTTGTGAACAGTGAACAAAATTATGCCAGTTTTAGGGATAATGGGACAAAAATGATCATTGATCCAGTCACATTACTGTGTCCAGCACATTATTGTGTCCAGCCAAATACTGTGTACAGACTTACCTTCAACTTTCACATGTCAAGGTGCTGTGGTACTATCATGCTGTGTTTGTGAAGTACTTCAATTATCAATATGAGAGATGCAGTCACTGTTTTTTAAGACCCGACTTATGCAAAAAATGCATTAAGTAAGCCATTTTTATGAAAATCCTTATTTTTTTAGAGTTAAGAACCAAACATTGTAGTTTGTCTGGTTAATTTGCAGGGATGCAAGGATTTTGCTATTAAATATAAACATTTTAGTAAAAGTTCAAATTATTGTGGAATTTTTTACTTTTAAAATCAAATGAGACAGTTAATATATCCAATATATTTAATTTTGGTAATAAATTTTTCAAAAAGCCTGAAAATTGCTCAAAATGAAGGGAACAAACTTTCATTAAATATTACCAATTAACTATGATAACCAAACCTTGAATATATTGATTTGTAAATTATGCCTTACCTACACTTAGGTGTGAGCCCTTTAGGAGGTGTGTAAAACTTTCTATGGCAGACAGTTGCTAATTACTTTAACTATACAGGTATATAGAAAATAGTTAGCAGTTTATTCTATACATTATATAATATAAGAACAATAAGCTTTAGGGCTCAGCTAGATAATTATCGCTTCCCTTGATTCTACTGGAAACAACATAATTAATCGTCTTTGTCAATCCGATTTTTATGTTTGTCATAGTTATGGAAAAACTTTGAAGTCAGGAATGGTATTAAATAAGGTAATAAGGTATTTATTATTTTACATAAAAATAAATTCTGTTAGTTTGTTTTTTTTTACATTTTTTAAGGGAAATATTTTCAAAATATTATTTAAATACTTTGGGATTTTGAATTTCATTAAAAACAATGGTACTGCACTGGTTTTAATTTTACGTAAAAGTAGAGATAGAAACATGTTGTTTGTCCTTAATTCATCATTTAAATCAAACTTTTGGAAAAATTTCCTGTTTAGTATATATGATTTAATTGATCAATGACTTAACATGGTAAGTTTTGAGATATAACTACTGTTTTAACAATTCACCGATACCTGGAAGTTTGTTGAGTTTTAACCATATCTATCAGATTTTAATGAGTTGTTATAATTAAAGTAGATTATTTTGTAAAAGTTTGGACAAGAGATTATTAATGTGAATTTTTATACAGATTAAGTCTTTTTAATGTTATTACACATTTATATAGATAACACCAGTCCATATATTAGATTTTAAAGTAGGTCAAACTAGCCTTAATTATCAGCTTGTGGATCTTGGAAATTAAAAATCTAGCTCACAGCAACATTAGTGTCAGTAAGAGGTAATCTTCTACCTGACAAATAGACAATAGACCAGTGTTAATAACTTAACTAGAATTATCTCTAAATTGTACCTGTCCCCACCTGGGGGTCCCCAAAATGACCATTAGGTATTATCTCCTGTTTAATTGTGTGACCTTTCAGATGTCCAAATTAATTGATTAGACTGTGGGAAAGTGGACATTTTTATTCCAGTTGATGAGGGTCAGTAATTTTAAAGGTATTGTTGCTATTTTTGTCATTAATATGCGATTATTTATAAAATTCATAATTAAAAAATGTGGTAAAATTATGCAAGGATTTGAAGTTAAGATACTGTATATTCAGAATTGACTATATGTGTTTCGATTCTTCCAATTACAATAATTTGAATTTTATAAATGCACTGCTGTTACATGTAATAAAGGACAAATTTTCTATCATTCCTCATCCTGGATTGACAGTTTCTCAAATGTCTATTCCAGGAATGATTTTTCCTGTGCCTTTCATTATATTTATGCTAGGATATGTCTGTCCAATATAATATATTTTTGAAACTGTTTAACTCTTAATTTCTGCATTTGACATTATCCAGTGACAAACTTGTTAAAAAGTGTGTTGTGGATTTTATAGAGCAATGTAAAAGACTAGATGGAATGTATCCAAATTAAGAACTCTGGTCAGTGAAAAACTGTAACTAAAACTTCAAACTAAATTCTGTTTAAAAGATTCACATACTTCTATTATGTTCAATGTGAATGTTTGATGACAATGACATTTGCTGTTGTATTTTGAACTTGTCTCTTTTTTAACTTGAATTGATTTTTTATTGGTGCCTCCATCTTAATAAAAACTTTACCCATTTTATCACAGTCATGCATGTTTAGGAGTATATTGTATATCATTGTGTCATGATTACATTGGAAAAAATTTCTGAGAAAACTTGAGAATATTTTGAAACACATACAACTTGGTATAGGAAATTTGTCAATATAAAGCAATTAGATAAGATGTTGATAATTAAGTTTTATGGTTTAGCATGGTTTTATTACAAGTACTTGTATAAATATAGCTATAGTCAGTTTTAAGTAGTTGTAAATGGGATGTAATCAACTCGTAAAAATCTATCACATAATTAAGGAGAAATTGTAATTTTCCCACAGTTTTACATCTGTCTATTTCCTTGGTAATTAACTTGATGCTTTTTTTCATCAAGTATTCTCAATTTTTACCATCAATCAAAGTTCAAAGTTTGCTTATCTCCAATGTATATCTTCCTCAAGTCAGGGTCAGCCATTGGCCCTTCACTGAACCTCAGATGTGACATTAATTAATTTATGACTGGAGGTTACTAATTAAGGACCCGTTTGGGCCTCAGACAATAAGAAGGACAGGATTTGATAGAGGTCAGGTGTTATATTGCCCCCAGGTGGTACAGGTAAAAACGACCACAGCAAAAGGTGACAAACTTCCAAATCGGACATGTGAAATTAGACTTTTTATTCAAATTTTTAATGTCATCGGATTTTGTAGGGTTTATGTTTTTGTAGAATTAAGGTAAATTCGTTAGTTTCTATGGCGTTTTATGCAGCATGCACTTTAACAGTGAAATGTACTTTAAGAGGCATAAGAACATGTTAATTAGATAGAAAAATAAATTTTATTACATGTACATCTCTGATCAATTTTAAAGATGTTCATCTCTTTGTAATTGATGAACTTGTGGTCTCAGAATTCAAACTTTAATTACATCAATAAATTTCCAGATTAGCATTCATAAACTTTTATGTGTATACTTACATCTTTAAAGTTCTTTATGAAATGTATATTGATTGTTTAAATTGCCTGGTAAAACAACTGAATATTTCATACCGATTTAGAACCAATATAGATTCTATAGGTTCCATTAAACTGGGGACAATTAAAAATATCTCTCCATTTTCAGGATTTAATTAACAATTATATTTGGACAAGTTTAAATCCTATTTTCCTAGAAGCATGCATTGTTAGTTGTTCTAAACTAGAGAGACTTGGACTCTCCTCTAAGGGAAAAGATTTTTGGAACATAGCAAGGGTCCCAATTGTCACAAATGATCCACTTGATCTGATTTTTTAGGTTCCAGTAATAGTAAAAGGCACAATTGAACGGACTGTTTTGTTAATCGTAAATTATGAGATTTTAAATATATTTTCAGGTATAAACCATGATGTAGTGGAATAAAAGAAATGAGGAAGGCCATATTAGAATGGACTTTGAACCCCTGACACCCCCAGGAACCCATCGTGGACCTGATATGGCCCTTGTACTATCCTCAACTCCCAACTCTTTTGTGGGTATGAAGACATCACCACAGAAATATGGTTTGGACCAGGAATCAGAACCTGTTAGACTATTCAATGTTAGCAAACACAATGACCTGGACAAATCAGGGTCAGGCAAAAGCTTTAATAGCTTGCCATCATCATTATCCATCACCAGAAATTCTGAACATAAAGATGAACAATTAAAAGAAAAACAGTTACTAGGCAACAATCTGGAAGGGGATTTTTCCGATCCTGATGACGATGATGATGAACCTATCGAATGTGCTGATTGTAACACTGATTTTCCATCTTTACAACAATTTCTGGATCATAAATGTGCAAAACTAGCAAGTTCTAATGATAAAAACACTAGTAGAACACCTAGTAATGCTAGCGAGTTAAGTGAAGGAGAAAGTTTTGATGGACGAATCGTTTACAATCCAGATGGGTCGGCCTATATTTTGGAAGATGGAGATTCTAGTCTGAGTGATCTTGACTCTTTAATTGGTGTGTCTGATCAGGGAGAACTCATTGTTGATAAGAAAGGAAGTGACACTGTCTCTCAAGTCCCAGCCTTGCCACATATAGCTAATGCCATTTTTGTTCCTAGAAATCCAAGCTTTGATTTTTCACAAGAATATTTGCCACAGGCACCTATAATGTTCAGCTATAAAGTTTACGATATGAGAACTGGTAAAAATGAATATGATGAGGCATCCAAGAAGAGTGAAGGTGATAGTCTATCTACCTCTGAAGAAAGTCATGACTTTACAAACGTTCCAACTAAACCCATTCTGATGTGTTTTATTTGTAAGTTATCTTTTGGATATAGCAAGTCGTTCATTGCTCATGCTATTTCTGAACATTCTATGGAACTGAATGAGGATGAGAAGATAATCATGATGCGAAAAAATTCATCAGCGATTATACAGTGTGTAGGCACAAAGAAAGAACCTCTGATGTCATTCTTGGAGCCAAGACCGCTGAAATCCTCACTAACAAACAAAAATTTGCCAAACATGCATGTGTCTGATGATATGAACTTGCCCAATTCATACAAGTCATCACACGAAGAAAATACCAAAGTCAGTTTTGTACATTCCAAACCAAAGCTATCTGATGCACTTGTATTGAGTTCCATGTCAAAATCAGACGGTTCAGATGTGTCTCAGGGCAGTTCAAAGCCATACCAATATGGTGCTACAAGTGTCACTACCTGTGTTCATTCATCCACATCTCCTTTGTCATCATCATTATCATCCACTGCAGTCGAAAATCTGACAAACAGTCTACGCTCAAAGGTCAATCGACATATGGAATCCTCAAGTGCTTCCCCGTCTCCTGTGCCATCCATGTCTCCAGTCATGTCTGTATCAAATTCCACATTTTTTCTTGGCATCTGTGACGAACATCCACAGGGCCGTGTTCAGGGTGTTGAATGTCCAAAATGTGATATGATTCTTGGATCGTCTCAGTCATTAGGAGGTCACATGACAATGATGCATTCACGAAACTCATGTAAAACACTAAAATGCCCAAAATGTAACTGGCACTATAAGTACCAAGAGACTTTAGAAATTCATATGAAAGAGAAACACCCAGAAGGGGACCAGCAATGTATATACTGTCTGTCAAACCAGTCACACCCACGTCTGGCACGAGGCGAGAGCTACTCATGTGGCTACAAACCTTACCGCTGTGAAGTTTGTAATTACTCCACAACAACGAAAGGAAATCTCAGTATTCACATGCAGTCCGACAAACATCTCAATAATGTTCAAGACTTGGCTAACGGGGGTGGGGAAATGAAAATGCAGGGTCCACCTACACCTCAACAACAACAACAACAAACACAGCCATCAATTCCAGAATCACCCCAACAACAACAACCACCCCAGCAACAGGCATTACCATCAATCAATGATGCACAACTTAAGAAAAATAACAAACCGAAACCAACATGGCGTTGTGATGTGTGCAATTATGAAACAAATGTTGCCCGAAATCTACGCATTCACATGACAAGTGAAAAACATACTCACAACATGATGGTACTACAGCAGAACATGAAACACATGCAGAGAGATATGCACATTCAGCAAATGAATCAACTTATGCTTCTACAGAATGACCCAGCATTTATGACTGGTTATCCCAATACATTACCGGCTACAAATATGCCATTTAATATTGAACAATCACTGTATGGCAATGCTGTTCCTAGTTCTTATGGAGAAATCCCAATGGATCTCAGAAAAGAAAATGGTGGAATTGGAGTTTCCTTTGATCCTCAAACGCCTGATAGCTCTAGACTTTATAACTGTTGTGTTTGCAACTCGTTTGTCACTGATTCACTTGAATCTCTCCATCAACATTTACAAGTGGATCGTACAAAACAACGTGAATCCGAGACAATTTCAATTTCTCAAGGTACATACATATGTAACCTCTGCTCCTATAAAACAAACTTAAAGGCTAACTTTCAACTTCATTGTAAAACTGATAAACATTTGCAACGATTACAACTTGTAAATCATATTAAAGAAGGAGGGACCAACAATGAATGGCGACTGAAATACCTCAATGTTAGCAATCCTGTACAGGTACGATGTAATTCCTGTGACTATTACACTAACAGTATTCATAAGTTACAGATACATTCAGGAAATCCACGACACGAGAAAAACGCCCAGCTTTTCCATTTCCTTCAGCTGGGAGAGAGTAAGCTTAAAGGCAAATCCAAATATTACCACTGTACGCTGTGTAACTTCTCTACCAGAGCCAAACTCAACATGATTCAACATGTACGTGCCATGAAGCATCTACACAACGAACAGATTAAACAGATACAGATGAAAGAACAGGGTGTGATAGAGATCGACCCCGGGGAAATATTCCAGGTTAAAGAATACAGTGAAAGTGATGAAGACCAAATCAAGTTCGATGATGAAGGTGAGTGCATTTCTTTCCCAAAACTACAGATACTGTATTCCTTGTAAAAAGTGCCAGTGACACTAGAAGCACCGCTTCACTTTAATTTTGATTGATATTGAGGCCCCCCTCAAAATCCCACTATTACTAAGCTTTTCAAATTCAAAGAATAGAAAATTTTTAGAACAGCAATTTGATAAATTGGGACACATTTAACATGTTTAATGGAGGGAAGGAAACTAGAATTCTGCATTTCAGGCTATTCTAAACTATGGAAACAGAAAAATTTCCTACCAGCTTGATAATATTTTTGATTTTGCCAATTTCCAGTATGCACCCCTGTTTTTATTTAAGCCCCCTGGGCGCTTAATACGGGGAATACAGTTATTTTATTTTTTTTTAAGTTCTAATGATTTACTATTAAAAAAAAAACTTCCTGTAATTATCAATTTGTTAAAGAGAATTGATATCTTGATCACGGGCAATTAAGTATGTTAAATATACATTTTTTGAAGGTTTTTTTAATTTCCTTAGACAAAATTTATGGACATTTGTAGTTATGGTGGTCATTTT
This sequence comes from Geukensia demissa, assembly GCA_034783895.1. Classification (NCBI taxonomy): domain Eukaryota; kingdom Metazoa; phylum Mollusca; class Bivalvia; order Mytilida; family Mytilidae; genus Geukensia; species Geukensia demissa. The sequence goes on along the minus strand of JARWCS010000007.1, from coordinate 1,733,427 downwards.
GAGTATGAATACAATAAAATAAATGTCCTTCAGAACGTGTTATTAAGGTTTTACTTTTCCATATTTACTGTCTCTAATATTTCCTCAGCCACAGGCGAGGTGGATATAGAAGACAGACAGGTATCCCTTGAGAATTCCAAGTATCTTATATTTCACTCTGGTGCTAACTTTAATGTTGATGATATTCACAACTTCAATTTCAATACTTACAACAAATATTGATCATACTCCCATTATAACATGGGACAGGGACTTTTAAATTGAATAAGGAAGATGTGACTAAAATGACAGATTGTTACATAAGAGACCTTTGATTTGAGGCAATGTCCATGTCCTTACCATAGAAGACTAAATTATATGCCCTGTTAGTAAGGAGGGTTGGATTTTGGAAGCAAACAAGCTATCGAATAGGATTACAGCATTTGACACCAGTGCAGATATTTTTTTAACCATCAATGCATTTTCTAAGTTCTTAAAAAGCTTCATCGTGTTAAAATAAATGGCTAAAATAATGCATGTGTTTTATGAATATTGACGGGTTAGATTTTCTGCTTATATGATTTTTAACATGACAGTTGAAACTGTTTTAGATGTTGAGTAGAATTAAATGAAGTATGGTTCTATTGGCAGAAGCAACTAGTTTTTAAAAATAATTGTTTGACCCAGGTATCTTTTTAATGGAATTTTAAGAAATGGGGCTTAGATTGTAATTGTGTAAGAAAATTCTTGACCTATTATATCATTCAAGTCTTTGTCTTGTTTGAATGCTGTAGCTATTATTTATTTTAATTGAAAGTTAATTTAAAATATTTTTGTTTATTTTGTTTTATACCATGTATTCCTGTTTTCACAATAATTATTTCAAGTTATTGTCTCTGGTATGTGGAAACTTTAGTCCAACTAAAGACCAAATATAAATATAGTTTTGAAGTTTTACCTAAAGACAAAAGTCATTATGAATTTCACTTTGAAGAAACAAAGAAGTTAAAGGTAGGCCAAAGAATAAGGAAATTTTCCAATCAAATACGAGAACAATGAAGCGATGTTTTTAGGAACAAAAGTTGGCTGATTGGAAAACTTTGTGTCAACACTGGAATATAAATTTGTATTGAAATACTCCTTAAATGAATGCATACATTTTGTTTACAAGAGGGCTCAATTCTTTTGTTTGGCTGAGCTAACAAATTTCTTAAATCAATTTGTAATCTCAATGTTCTCATTATAATGAAAAGACATTTTATTCGTCTAGGAGTCAAATAGGAGATCCTCTTCTATTAATACCAGGTACGTTAGTTGCCGAGGGATACCTATGGTCGCCATTGTTTAAATTTTATAATGCTTTTGATAGGACCGCAATGAATTTTCATTTCTCTATCATTTTTTAATCTATTCATCACAGGTAAAAGTTAAGAATATTGATAGTTAGTTTATGAGCGTTGATTTTAATGAATTGGGCCAGCAAACAAAATTTTATGACTCAGTGCAACAATTTATATGTGAGATGTTTTATCATTCATACATAGACAATACATAAATGTTTAGAAATTAAAGAAATCAAACTTTAAAATGTCATTCATGCGAGATCATCTTATGTTTCTTATAATTGACTTAATGTGATATAAAGTCTACTTTTACCTGTGCGGATTAGAACAACGCAACTTATTAAGAAGTTAGAAATTGAATGGTATAGGAACGTGTTTATTACTCCATCAAAACTACCACAAAAGACTTATTTGGGAAATGAATAGTTATATTCAATTGGTCTGTGAGGTGTGTCTGATTGTTAACGTGTCACTGTTTAAGGAGAAATTAAATTAAGAAAGTGGAATGATAGTGATTACTGCGTCAATGACAGGACATCTGATGATGAAAACAAGGATGTCGGGTAAGCTAATCTTTTGTTTTAGTCAAGGGTATTTCAGGTGATTTGACACAGGTGTAGACAAATTCCTAGGGCACCCGGGTAGAATTAGACAAGTTTTTGTTTTTAATATTTTTAATACCTGTCAGTGTATGATACTCGTTAATTTAGTCTACCTGGATTGTCAAGGTGTGTGTTACAGGTAAATTAGGTCTAGATGATTGGGTATGGATCTGGCTTGTCAAGCCTAGACGCCTATACAGATCTTTTGCAGAAGCCTTCATTCATCAAGCAAACTGCTGATGCTGAGAAAATTTCTGCCCATGTTCTATTTGTGGTTTAGGTATTTTTAGATATACTATATTTAGAATGTTTTTCTATGGGATGATATGTTCATTGATTTTTGTAGAGGGGAAATTCCTGTTGAATAATTTATCCCATCTTTCTTTCATTTTGGGCATATCACTTTCTGTAATTTTATATCTGTATGCAATTTATTAACTGAAGGAAGTTTTTAATTTCTTAATCTAAGAATAGCTTTAGAAACTGAAGCTAGGGAAATTATTTCTTAGAAAGTCAAAATGACACCTTAAAATTTCTAAGATATTTTCATTTCCTGTTTAAATTTCTCTAAAACACAAACAAAAGTTTATGAATAATATAATATCATTATTAGCAAATTAGATAATAGAACAACAGGAAGATCACTTTAAGAGTGCCCTTTGTTGATTTCATGAGAAAAAATTTTGTGATATTGTGGGACATAAGGCAATCTGAGACAAAGGCACTTAGACTTTTCATCAATTCAAACAATATCATCCAGTGCCTTACTTTGGCATTTCTCATCAGATTAGCACAAAATTTGTGTAAAGTGGAGAGAAGACACTTAACCCCGGTAAATTTAAGCCAAACAATAGCCGTGTCACGACCTTTTGAAATTAATTTTCTCGTTAGATGGGAAATGCAAATTAATCATAGTTGTCTACCTGTTTAACAGAAAGAACAGTTATTTTCTTTAATAGAAATTTGGACTGAATCTTTTGTTCCCTGACAGTCTCTTGTACCTGGTTGGAAATTAATTACATTGTAAATGGTTTAAATGGTGGGAAAGCTCGCATCACCTTTTCAACGTCTAGTGGGCAATTTGCAAAAATTAATGAATAACGTTTCTTTATCTTTAAAAGTTTTAGCAAACAACATACTAGATATTTGGGAACGGAAGGTGTAACAGTTTTTGTTTGCGGATTCCAAAGCATTTATAATGATCAATTTAAATTTCACCAAAGACATAGAATTTAATGACAATATGTTGTTCCTGTTAAATGAAATTAGTTTGAGGCTAAATTAAATAGATGTGTTAAATAAAGAGACACGTTTTCTTAGGCTGACATAAAGATTATTATCCTGGCTTATTGGTTTGAAAAGAGAGTCTCAAAGGCCGGTATTATACCAGAACTTTAAACACTAGAGCTTATATAAATTGCCAAAAATACAAGTGTTATATACACTATTTGAACAAAAAACACAAATTACATTTTCATACATTAAGATGGAGGCATTCAATTAACTTTATTGAAGTAACCCTATAGAATATAAACAGTTTGACAGGGTATCAGGCCATTGAAGAAAAGTTGACGAAGAGATGAATAATTACAATTGGAATAAGCATTCATTTTCTGTTTGAAAGCATCCTTTCAGGGTAACAAATTTTATTGAAGACAGTAGTTTTCTGATGTGCTGTGAATAATTAGTTGATAAATTATAAATTCTAGTTGCATTCATTGACTTTATGTTGTTTGGAGAAAATTAACCTGCATAAAGAATTGATAATTTTCTCCCTTGATCATGGCCATAAACATGTCTTGTTACCTGCAAGGTGTTGCTCATTTGCATAAACAATAATTTTAACTGTTTATTCTAAGGATTTCAGAAATGAAGAGATCTCCTATTGATATTGAGAAATTAATTAAACACAAAACTTGTTGAAAGTTCCATAGATTGATAGGGACAAGAATTTAATAAATGAAAGAGGATCTAATTGGGTTAACTTGGTTATTGGAATCCATATTAATTAGAATTTTTATTGGAAGGTAATAATAAATTGATTGTATTAGGATCAATGTAAGATTTTACATTCATTTTAGAACTAATTTAAAATTTTCTTTTTGGAATATCAAAATTGTAAAGATGTTTTATAATTATAAGAAATTCTTTACAAAGATTAATTTTTCTGCTTTGGATACACCTGTATTGATTTTTAGTTCTTTATTTGTCAAAATTGTAATTAATTGTGGCATAGTTTGGCTGTGGTTATAGTTAAGAATTGCATATTATTAAAATTAGGCATATTGACAGTTAAAGGGAATTAATACATTGTTTGGAAAAACAGAGGCAAACCTTAGTTTTTACTAACTTTTTTTACATATGCATATTATGTAAGACTAGTCTAATGTTACAAAGAGTTTCTGAAAATAAGAGAACACTGGAAAAAGTATCCATTTAAAAGGATAACTCACAGACGGCCCATTAAAAATTGTATATACCAGTAACATTCACTATATTTAAGAAGCAAAATGGCAATAATTTTGGATAGCCACATCATAAATTTTGGCACCATATTCTAACTTGTTGTAGTCTGATTGACAACCAAATTAGGTTATTTTTTACATGAAACTTTCTATGTTTACTATTAACCATCAGTCTGCAGACCCAATCTACATATAGATGTATTTGTAATTCTTGTAATTCATTTCCTCAGAACTAGCAGAGCTTTGATTATAAATTCACAAGACAATGTGCCATAACAACAGCTTCCCCATCTTTTAAGCACATTTATTACAATTAATGCAAATGTTGAAGTAAATTACAGATTAGTTGTGTGGATGAATCATCCAATTAAACTAATATTTTATTATGGCCAACAGCTGTGAGGATCAAAACAGTGAATTGTTTATATCAAATATTGATTATTTGTTAGACAATTGGGTGAGAAGGGGGATGTTTAGGGCATCCTCCATGCTTTCTTTACTAATTCTGTTGCAGTTACAAGATCTTTTAGTGCATAAGTTAGTATAGACCACCCAGATGAAATTGTGAATAGTGTCCACTTAAATAGGTAATGTTTATATCTGATTGGCCCAATGTCAGGTAACAATACTGGCTGAGATTCTGAGCCTTTAGTTTGTAATGGTAGAACACAGCTTGAGGCACAGTGGACTTCAGAGTCAGACAATCTTTAGAATGTTTAAGGTAGCAAGTAGTAACGTAAACCATGTCCTTATCATAAAACCCATTTCAATTTTTTTTAAGAAAATGATGAAGATTTGGAATTTCAGGTTGCATTGTTTATCAGTTGTCCAAAAACATTCGACCCTTTGAAATCAGAACCAAAAAAAAAGACATTTATACATACATCCCTGACTTGTTTGTTTGAAGCCATGTTCTTCTTTAGAAAGTTTTACACTGTATTCTGAATTTTATTTTTTTTTCGAATTTTGTGGCTAACAACAAATTTTTGACTTGCTGTATAAATGCCATCTTGATATCAAAACTTGATGAACTATATGCTTTTTTTCTCTAAACAGCCGTTTCTCTTATTTAATTATCTCTGAATCATGGGCTATAAAATATAGGAAAATGAAGGATAATTTGATGTTTTATATAATTTCACCGTGGCAACATATTTTGGCATTATTTTGATAATATTTTAGGATTAGATTGTCTTGTGGGTTATTTTTTAATGAACGCTGAACAACACATGTTAAAATGATTGCAGTTTTATTACAATTGAGGTTTTTATTTGGCTGACTGAATAGAAAGTCATTTGCATATTGATAATCAGCTGAGACCATTCAATCAGAACTTAAAACATAAGCCTTTTTGATTAATCACATTAATTTATACAAGCTGTTTACATCAGGTAAAAGACCTACCTGTAAATTACTTTTAATTTTTAATGTTTAAACGTGTCAGTTGTCATGGAATTTCCATTATTTTGTGTCAAATTTTGTGTGTGTAACTTTCCCATTAATATGATCTGTGTTATAAGATGGTGTTACTGGTATAATTAAGGAAGTAAACAATTTAATCAACAGTAATTAGGACACAAGGGATTTTATTGTTAACTAAGAGGAAGTTAGTAAACACAAGAGTGAAAGTTTGATATACTTTTATTTTGCATGTAAGTATATGCTTTATTTGATCTTTTGGTTGACCAAGACATGCTTTTTACACCTTTTGCTCATTGTCATCAAACTTGCAGATTGCATCATGGTGTGAATATTTTTATAGAGAAAATATAATATCCAGGGACATATATATATATCTCTATATACATCCCTGTAATATCTTAGTTTATTGGAATTTTGCTGAGCAATATATTTAGCAAAAAAAAATGTTTTCTATTCCATGCAAAAAAGTTTATTAACACATTAAATTACTTGAATGTTTTTTGTCACTTTTTAAAACAATTTTTTAGGAAAGAACAGGTAGTGATCATGACAGTCTAATTTTATCCTGAGGCAGAATTAGTGCTGTTATCAATCAAAGTTACCTCTCATTACCAATGATATAGAAATATGTTCATATTAGGAGGCTTAAATAGGGTGTATAAAATTACTGCAGGTAACCTTATACCACAATTATCAACCAATTGATCAGACCCCATTGAAATATGTAGCGATTTTTGTCCATTGAACACTTTGATTTTGTGTCTTAAGGTGAAAGGTGGTATCACTGAAATTTTGTCTGAATGGGGGTTTAATGAGGATCACTTTTCCAGGTAAAATATCAAGTTTCCTTTATGGATCCCCAAAGTGATAGTACATTATTAACTAACTGTATGATACCTGGTTGATGAAAAAGACCTGAATAATTTGGAGAAAGTCAGTACCCGTTTACAAATTTCACTTTTAACTTTTTGTTTTGGTTGACAAAGACACTAAAGATGTGAGGCAATCATGCGAGAATTAAATAAATTGAGGCCGTGACCAGCGCTTATTTACCCATAGACAATGAACAGGAAACCGGTTTCATTCACCTATACAAATCTAAATGACGATTATTCTTGATCTTTAATTAGTGCATCCCCAGGCTAAATTTGCATGGTAAAAGATGATTGGTGCTTTAAATTTCTTTTGTTGATTGCCTGGGTCAATTTAAATACAAATTTTTACTTATGACAATTTTGTAAGTGACGCAGGGAGTTTAAAAAGTAAATTAATTAGCAGCTGAAATTATTAGTAAGAAATTCAGTGATGCGATAGTAATGAAAACTGATGTGTGGAGAAGCAGTGAAACGTAGGTTGTTTTAAATGTTATTTCCATTTCTTTACATTCAAACTTTGTTTTGTCAGTAAATTATTATATTTGTTTATGTTGTGGTAAATTCTGTAGATGAATTTAGTGAAAGTTAAGAGTTGATCAGGTATAAATGTTAGTCTAGGAAGTTTGCCATGTTTTGATGGTTTCAGTAAGTAAAAATATTGTCTACTTCAATTTTTATTTTATTGGTTATTAAATTCATGTAAATATTGCATGTTAAAAACCTAGGTTAAGGTGGAAAAGGGGGAGGGGGTATGCTGCTGATGTCGATTTTTGTTTTGTGTGTGGGTTAAATATTTAC
>JARWCS010000007.1:1705575-1720397 GCA_034783895.1 Geukensia demissa | reverse complement strand
AAAATCTTAAGAAATCAACGGGGGTAACAATACGTTAATTTTTGTTGGAGTTCCTGTCAATATTATACTTCCATGGTAAAACTTTGTGGCATTTTCACTATTACAATACACTGTACACTAGAAGCAGTTTGGCAACTTGTGGAGGTCTTGGTTGTATGTGGGTACTGAAATATAACTTGGTAAAAAATTGTAAAAATAAAAATCTAATTAGTGGTATGCTACATATACAAATTATTTTGAATGTGAAGATGATGTAACTTGATGACTTTTCTTTACAAAGTGGATCTACATGTCTTGATTGTTCGGTTAGAAGTAATTAGAAAAACCATTTGTTATTTGTGAAGAAGAAATGATAAATAAGTTTGATATTAAACTCAGTAGATGATTGTTCATTCTCTGTACTACTTAGAAATAATTGTAGCGCTTGATTAGTAGACTCTGAAATTAATGTATATAACAAAAGATCCAAGTTTCTCCTTAGGGTCATACTGATGAAGTTTATGGGGGTAATTTAAGGGTACTTAATTATATGTTGGATAAGTAAATTCATTAAAGGGGTTCCTTAGGGGTGAAAGCTTTTCAAAGTGGATTATAGATATGAAAATGAAAACAATGGCAAATTATGTTTAATTTGGGTTGTCAATGATTCCGGGCTTATTTTTAAGGACTTCCTTTAATTGTGTAAGTAATTTTAAATACTTAATCAAGTTAAATCTTTGGATAAAGACCTTAATTATGCTAATTGTTCAGAGAGGAAATAGTTTAAGTGTTTAGACCGAGATCTGTTAATTTAAGACATCCTGTAACAGCAAAAAATTAAATGCTCAAATTTCCACAATTTTCTCTTTGACAAAAGCTTCATTGTTACTGGTCTGGTTAAAAACAATAGTTGATTAGTTGTTTTTTTTTTTAGATTGGGGTAATAATTGCCTGTTGTTGCAGGTTTGACAGGTAAAAATTTGACTTGTTGCTTCATCATGTTTATTTCACTAGATCAAATTAAAAAGCCCATATCTACCTGTCTTTGTTTTGAATAAAGATTTTTCAAATACCTGAATGTAATTGTTCTCCAACCTATTAAAGTTTTCTAATTTTATCTGGAGAGATTAAATAGGCCAGCAGATAATACTCTGTTGGACATTTTCTTTATTAAATAATTACACATTGATAGCTTGACACCCGTTTATTGTATAAAATGAAAAATTAGATATGACGCTAGAATCTTTTACCTGGGCGACAGGTAAAAAGCTGTTAATTATAGGATGTTTTTGTCATGTATTGAGATTGGTCTTCAGTTTTTGTACAGGTGATCACTAATTAACTGGCACTCCTGACAGAGTAATACTAATTTATTAAAACACTTGTGGTGACCCGGTCAACATTGAATTTTTGAAGAGTGTTTAAAAGTTTTGGTAAACATTGTTTTGTCATACTTTAAAAAGTTTATTGCCAATTGGAGTAAGTTGTTGTTTATGTCATTTTGAATAGAAATTTGCTCATTAGAGAAGCAGATGAGAGATCTTGTCGATTAATCAGAAATTGTCATGATTAATCATTTTTGGTGACAGAACATGGCACAGTTTTCGTAATTAAGTTACAGGTGTGTTGTCAAGGTGAAAACTTGTTAATCCAGGATATTTTTGATATCTGATTTCTAATTATCGGTAAAGATAATTCAGCCATAATGAATCAATGAACTGGCTTCAACAATACTTTCTAAATCCACAATCAACTGTCTTTAATTGTGTCTGTATGCTGTGTGCTGTTTTTCCTCATCGATTTTTGAGATAGAGACAATTTAATTAATTAATTGATTAATTTTGTAGATGGAGAATTGGATGATGAAGAAACTGTGACCTCATCTTATGAGAATGACGGCCAAGACAAGCTTGATCATCCTACAACAAGTAAAGAAAGCACACCAGACAATTTAGGTAAGATTGGGCTAAGGGGGACAACTCAATTATTCCACTGAATTTGATAAGTTAAAGTTTTTTTAATTAAAAAAAATAAATCCATTAGATGTCTTATTTTGAATTGTAAAATTACAGAAAAATATCCTATAAAGTAGATTATGATATGTAATTTTACTCCTCCATGTCAGACAGACTTAGTTCTTAAAAATCTTTTGTATTGATTTTTGTTTGATAAATTTTTGATTGTTAAGCAATACTTCTATGGAAGCAAAGTTGATATTTCTATGCAATATGTTAAAACTAAAGTTAATATAAATCAAGTATATTCTTGAAGAATTATGACAACATGAGCATTTTTATTACATTGTAGATATTTTTTGCTCAAGGCTTCATCAATAATTACATTATTTATGGTTGACACTTTAATTACTAAGCCTTGTCTTAACCCAAATCAATAATCCTGATCCCCCTTCTAATTAATGTAAAATCAATTAATAATTACTGGCCTGAAATAATACTGTTAATTTCTGTCCTGGCTGATAAGGCATTGTATTCAATAAGATTTTATGCCCTTTGTTAATTAAATGGCTCAACACTTAATTGCCATGAGCACAGAAATTAAATTTTTGTGTCAACAAATGATCTGGTTTCTAATGGGTGAAACAAACAAAAGATAATGACTAAATGGACAAAGTAATTTTAACACCTGCTGGGCTTATTTATCAAGATAAAAACTTCGGACAGGTAACATTTCTTGTCATTTTATATAATATTGTCACTTCAAACAGGTTATATTTTTGTTACTGTAAGACAACAATTTTCCTCTCTTAATTGATTTTTTGCTATTTATAAATAATTGAACATTTCATTTGAAACAAAGCGAGAGTTATTATTTGTGGAATAAGAAACAGTGTGTAGGAAAAGTGAAAATGATTATGTATAATCATTGAAATGAACACGTTGCATCATGTGTAGAATTCATCAATTAAGTGATTGGTGTAGGATATATATAGATAATCTGGTATATCATTGTATACATGATTCAAATTCAGTGTCAGACATTTAATGATGTTCAATTGATGTTTTGTTTTGCATGCTTGTCTTATTTAGAGAGATTAACTATTCATTGTGGAAAGCAATTTAAGCTGCAGCAGAGTAGGACTAAATTAAAGAAATTTCTTATGTATTTGGAATATTTGTGGGGACATTTTATAAATTTTTATGGATTAGTAGTCTTTTGAAAATTTTAATGCTGGCTAGGAATATGCATTTAAGAAATATATTAAGAGCATCAGGGATTTTTGGTAACCCATATGTACTTCAAAAATGAATATTAAGAAGAAATTTGAATTAATTTCTAGGAATTTTATTGTATAAAGAAATATTTTATTAATTTTTTTTGTAGATCAAGACAAGTCACCTGATTCAAAAGAAGAACAAATTCATGTTTGTCCATACTGTAACTATAGCAACGTGAATGAAATGAGGATACAGGCACATGTGATTTCTCAGCACTCACAGAATGACTTTAAAATTCTCTGTCCACTTTGTCAGGAAGACTTCAAGGAAAAACGTGGTCTAGAGAAACATCTAATGAACACACATAGTGTAAAACCAGAAGGATTACAACGTCTCTTGTTAATGGTAGATCAGGGAGATTGGATGATGCCGCCAACCAGTGTTCCCACCATTACACCATTCATGCCCATTGATGAATCAGGGGAGATAAACACAGAAGCATTAGAAGCTGAAGCTGCCCGTTTGGCTGCAGAAGAAGGTTAGTATTTACTTTTCTTGTAAAAACTTTGGTTTTTGGTATGTAGATCCAGCAACATGAATCTTAAATTTTGTTATCTATATAATTTTAATATTTTATATTGATAGTGCTATAAGGAAAGGATATAAAATAGGTTATATACGTTTTGTCAAATTATCGTAATTTTTTTTATGATTTACAGTTTTAAACTGCAGCTATGTTTTTCTTGAAGTAACTGTTGTTCTAGTTAAAGAATTTGCTTGAAATACATCAAACAAAACTGGAATTTATGGTTAAACACGAAAAAAGTATAGACAGATAGTGTGTATAAATTATAATTATTAATATAACAACTAGATAACACAACCAACATAAAAGCTAAGAATATAATAACAGTGAATAAAATGATAAAAATAGTAGTGATAATTACTTCCTCTAAAGCCAGAACAATAGGTAAATCAATAAAGAACAATTATAACACACCAATATCTTATACATATCATTTATCTAGTATAAAACATAGATTTTTTAGACATTTTTATTTTAAATTTTTCTTTTTTTTTAACAAGGGATTGAAAAAAGATTTGATTGAAATTTATTTATTGATAAAAAATTGTAGGTAGATATTTCTAAGGTTTTTTTTGAAGCATTAACAAATGATTGAAAATGAGACTTCCCACATATTGTAATAAAGAACAACAATTAAGCATGATTATAAGTTTATCCCCCACACTTGTAGGAATATTATCTCAAATCAATTATTTTTAGTTAATCCTGATATCAACTATTTTTAGTTAATCCTGATAACATACATTATTTTGACAAACCTTACTGATGAAAATATTTCTAACCGTGGTTTGTTTTATTTTCAGCCATCGACACAGCAGCTTTGCCAGATAAGAATGATACTGATGATCAGTACCGTTGTCAGACATGCTCAAAGACATTTTGTAATATCGATGGACTCTACGCTCATCAAAATGAACTTGGACATTTAGAACTGAAACAAACACCCAGAGGACCTGGATATTTGTGTTGGAAGAAAGGATGTAATCAGTATTTCAAAACTGCTCAAGCTCTCCAAGTCCACTTCCGTGAAATCCATGCCAAACGACAACCCAATATTGCTGACCATGCAGCATATAAGTATGATTGTAATCAGTGCAGTCTAGCATTTAAGTCACCAGAAAAACTTCAGCTTCATTCACATTATCACCTAATTCAGGCTGCCACACGTTGCAGTTTCTGTTCCCGTTCATTCAGATCTATAGCTGCTCTGCGTAAACATGTTGATTCAGGACATTCAGAAATCAGTGAGACAGAAAAAGAACAATATCATGCATCCATGAATGTTGCATCAATGGCACTTGGAGCAGTGTTGAAACAATCTGGAATGGAAAAACTAACAGAAATGGTTGGAAATGCTAAAACAGAAGGAACAACTACAACAGTAAATTCTATAACTTCACCTGTTGTGAGTACACTATCGACAGAAAAGTTACTCGGTAAAACTGATATGAACTCAAATGAGACTGTTGATAAAATGGATGAATCTATGGATGGGGAAAATTCCTCACAGGATGAAAATGAAGATGATGAGGAAAATATGGATACCAATGAAAAAGAGGATATGGGAGACATGCCTTACAGAGAGCAACAATTCATGGAAGATTACATCAATAGTCAAGCTATTGCAGAAAACAGTTACGAGGATCCTTCAAGAAAATTCAAATGCCACCGTTGTAGACTAGCTTTTACTAAGCAGACTTATCTGACTGCACATAATAAGACACTGTTGCATCGCAGAGGTGATAAAATGAGTTATCCAATGGAGAAGTACATGGATCCAAATCGCCCTTTCAAATGTGACGTCTGCAAAGAATCATTCACACAGAAAAACATTTTATTAGTTCACTATAATTCTGTGTCTCATTTGCATAAGTTGAAACAGATTACACAAGGATCTCCTTCATCAACTTCTGCATTGCCAGAAACTACTGAGGCAGAACCCGTTACAACATCATCCACATCTGTAAATGGAGATAATGACAAACCTAAGCCATACAAATGTAACATATGCAAGGTGTCATATTCTCAAGGATCAACGTTAGATATTCATATACGATCGGTTGGCCATCAAACAAAAGCTTCAAAATTACAAGAACTCGTTCTAACTGGACAAGTCGACATCATGCAGCCGTTGATTGAACAACCTCATGACCCACAGATGTCTCAACAACAAAAGATGCTATCCGAAATGTTGGCTCAACAGCCAATATTCAGCCAATCACTTTTATTTCCAGGGATGCCAAGCTTAGCCGATTTTGGACAATTTTCTTTTCCTGGTCTACCGATGCTGCTACCAAAAACAAATTTACCAGAGACAGTTACAACATCAAGTACATCAACAAAATCTACAACAACTATAAAACCAGAGAAAGGAGAGGCAAAAAATACAAATGGTGAACAAGATGAAATGAATGGACTTCATGTACTGGCTCAAGCTGCTGCTAACAATGAAATTGTCAAGAAGGAAATGGCTGAACTTGTTAAGGAATCCCCAAGTATTATGGGACCAACCTATTTATGTCAGCTGTGTAATGCTGTTTTTACCAATCCAGACTCCTTACAGCAACATCAGATGCTGTGTATGTACCAGGCAGGCTGCTTCTCAACACCAACTTCTCAGTCACAATTCAGGTCAAGAGGCTTCTTGGGACGTGTCAAACCACAAGTTCATAGAAATCTTTTGGAGAACATTGGATTTGAATGTGTCATGCAGTTCAATGAATTTAATAATCAGCCATCATCCATGCGAGAAGAAGCAACAGAAAAAACTGAGAGTGAAACAGAAGTCAAGAAAGATATAAAAACTGAAAAAGAAGAGGAATCGGATAAAAAAGAAGACCTACCAGAATTGAACAAAGGTGTGTGCCCAACATGTAACAAAGAATTTTCTAGTGTGTGGGTTCTGAAGGCTCATCAAGAAGAAGTTCACAAGGAGGTTGTACCGACGACATTTGTGGAGGACTTTGGTGAACAATTTATTAATGATATGGACTTGAAACAGGCGAAAGAAAATGACAGCTTGCCAACACCAACAACACCAGCAAATGAATCAGCTAACATGTCTTTTGGAAATGGAGAAACTGGAACCAAAGAAATGCCACCACCACCACCGCCTCCACCCCCACCAATGATGAGTCCGCAGATGGATATCTCCCAGATGATGCCAATGTTTGGTATGCCGCTGCCAGTACCATTAAATATGGCTATGATGAATATGCAGCAACAGTTGATGCCCATGATGTTCCCGGTCAGTTCAACAGATGGGATGACATCTCCAATGTCCATGGTTGACTCTATGCCCAATTCTCAATCAAAAATGTCCTCAGCACAGCAACAGGCTGCAGCAGCTGCTGCTGCTTTACAAAATCAAAATAAACGTGCCAGGACCCGTATAAATGATGAACAGTTGAAAGTTTTACGAGGATATTTTGACATTAACAATTCGCCAAGTGAAGAGCAAATCATCGCAATGTCTGAACAGTCTGGTCTTCCTACCAAAGTCATCAAACACTGGTTTAGAAATACATTGTTCAAAGAACGTCAGAGAAACAAGGATTCACCGTACAACTTTAATAATCCACCGATGACTACACTAGACTTAGAAGAGTATGAAAAGACAGGAAAGATACCATCATCAGATGATCCTAATGAGACTCCTATAAAGAAAGAACCAGTTGAAAACAATGATGAGACAAATCCTATTTCTAAAAATAATGCCAAAGATGCTCCAACTACTCACTCAGAAACAAAGCCTGCTGCACCTGCAATTGTTTCATTACCACTTGTAGCACCTACACAAGTCAAATCAGAACCAATTCCAAGACCTGATTCTCCCAAGTCACAAGATGTATCCATGGACGACAGTGACAGTATATTATCAAATTCATCAACACCATTGACATCTGTTCCATATTCAGCACCACCACCACTGGTCAGCATTAATATGTCAGCAGCTCTTTCTTTTGCCAACACTAGCACAGAAGAAATCCGACCAAGATTTGAATTCTCACCTCACCATTCAACTTACAACAAGAGAGCAAATCGTACTCGATTTACCGACTACCAAATTAAAGTTCTTCAAGAATACTTTGAACAGAATGCATATCCAAAGGATGATGAACTGGACCATTTGTCTAAGGTTCTGAATCTGAGTCCCAGAGTAATTGTAGTATGGTTCCAAAATGCTAGACAGAAGGCTAGAAAAATATATGAGAATCAACCAAACCCTGATGTACCTGCAAAGGAGTCAACATCAAATTCACCATATAACAGGACAGCAGGACTCAATTACCAATGTAAAAAATGCACAGCAGTGTTTCAAAGATACTACGACTTAATCAGACATCAGAAAAAACACTGTAGCTCCGATGCCGACAAGTCACAGTCTGTCAGCACATTTAATGATGATGATGATAGCAATGATTCCCTGTCCAGCATGTCAAAAGATGGTCTGAATCAATCAGAAGATGGATCCATGAACTCTTATGAACTGTCAGGAGAGCCAGATACATCTAGTGGCATCAAATTTAAGTGTGAGAAATGTAACCAGTCATTTGATAAACTTGATGCATGGCGGGATCATCAGAACATCCATATGAATAATAGTCTCTTCTCTGGTTTGGCCAATAATAGTGCATTTGGAGTATTGCAAAATATGGCTGCAGCTCAACAGCATGATTCTGACAAATTGAAGCGTAAATATGATGTCAGCGATGATGATGACCATGACCAACCAAGGGATAAACGTTTAAGGACAACAATTCTTCCGGAACAGCTGGATTACTTGTACCAGAAATATCAACTGGATTGTAACCCAAGTCGAAAACAATTGGAAAATATCTCCAGAGATGTCTGCCTGAAAAAGCGAGTTGTACAAGTATGGTTCCAGAATACTAGAGCACGAGAACGCAAAGGACAATACAGAGCACATCAACAGTTGATCCACAAGCGTTGTCCATTCTGCCGAGCATTGTTTAGAGCAAAGTCAGCACTTGAATCTCATCTGGCAACAAAGCATCCTGAAGAAATGGCAAAAGGGGACATAAATATTGATAACATTCCTGATGCTGCATTGGAAAGTCCCTCTGAATCTTTGTCTGCACCAACTCCATCATCAATGTTTACATCTACGCCAACGTCAGCTGACTTCAGCAAAATGATTTCTCCTCAGAGCATGCAGTCATTCCTGCCGATTCTGCCATCACCATCCACAATGCCAGGATTACCCAATGACCCACTACAGTTGTCAATGAATAAATTTTATGCTGATTCATTCAAAAAGTACATGAATGACTTGTCAGCAAATGAGCACCGAGAGGAAGAGAAAGCACCATTGCCCTCACCAGTTAAAACCCATGAAAGTAAGCCAAAACCGGCCACAAGCACAAATGATGACGAAGCACCATTAGACTTGAGCAAACCTTTGAAGGTCAAAGTTGAAAATGAGAAAACATCTGATGGACCATCTACTGACATTAGTGAAAATTCCAGTGATAATATGAACATGTCTAGAAACTTTGAAGATTCAGCTTCTGATGTCTCGATGAATAAGAGTGACTACTATAACAGTCATCCTGTCAGTACAAGTGGACCAAATTCACCAGTAACCAGTCACACCTCCAGTCTGGCTAACGCTCATGCCAATAAACGTTACAGAACTCAGATGACCAGTCTTCAAGTTAGAATTATGAAGACCATATTTGTTGACTACAAAACACCGACAATGGCTGAGTGTGAGATGCTGGGTAGAATCATAGGACTTCAAAAGAGAGTTGTTCAGGTCTGGTTTCAGAATGCTAGAGCCAAGGAAAAGAAATCAAAGCTTCAGATGTCCAAAACTTATGGAACTAGCCCTGATATGGACTTCCACAAGCCTCCAGATGAATGTAAACTTTGTAACTTCAAATATTCTCACAAGTACACAATCCAGGATCATATCTTTACCAAGAAACATATAGAAAATGTTCGTAACTACGTCCAGTCACAGTCTGAAGCTGAGAGTCATATCACAAGTCAAGGCATGGCAGGATTGACTGGTTCCCTGAGTAAATCATCAGACAGGAAACAATGGGAGGACCAGTCTACATCATCACATCTTGCCCAGTTACAATCAATGGGAATGGGGATGCCATTAACTGGGTTACCTGGTAAGTTTCTTTATCTTTTAGACTAAATGAAATACCGCAAATTATTTTTATTCAGTTTCACAGTGTTTTAGCTAGGATCTATATAGTTATCGAAAATTAACTACTAATATATTAACTGAAGTACATTCGATTGAATAATTGATGGTACAAAATGAAGATTCATCCATTTACATTTTTATCAAATTGAACAGTTTTTACTGAGAACTATGACGATCCATGTGCTTAAAGGAACTTTTTGTCAATATTGATCTTTTTTCAAATTGAATTAAAGTCTTGATTATCTGTTACAGGTCTTGGCTCATCCTTTAATCCCAGCGATATTCTGAAGTCAGACAAAGAGTCTAGTGGAGACAAGAAAAAATCCTTCGAAGGTAATTAAATTTAACTTGATTATTATTAGACTGTGTTTTGAGGTAAAACAGTCATTTGAATCCCAAAAATGAGTACAAGGTGAACATTTTCTTGTTATTTTTTTTTCACATTCTAAAACATTTAAAGAAATTAATTTTAAGAATTTGCTTATTCCTTTGATGGATCTATAAAGCATATATTCCTAGTAATTGCATCATTCTATCTATATTTAGTTTGACACAAACCAGACATGTTATTTTTTACCTTTCAATCAGTATGCAGATGTTTTTAACCTCAGTTCTTCCTTATTGACTCTTTTATTATCATTTATATACAAATATGGCTTACATCAATTTCTGTTTTTATTTGTCTGCAAATTCATGTCAGGCAATCATGCCAGTTGGATTAAAAATGTGTACTTTGTTTTAAATCATAAACTTGAATTTTTATTGATAATTTGTTCTTTTTTTATTCCAGGATCCAATAAAGATTTGATGAATATGGATCCTGCTCAACTGGCTGCCATGATGTCATCACCTTTCTCAGGGTTTTTCCCCGGCATTGATCCATCAATGCTGCCTTACATGTATGCAGGGTTCCCAGGAGGTTTTATGCCTGGTATGGGCATGCCTTTAATGCCACCAGGATTAATGCCTGGTAAGTCATTTTAAATTTTCAAAAATAGATTTACAACAAATTAATTCTGAAAAATTGGGATGGAAGGTAGAGTAATGAAAATTAGATATGACGCAACAGATTAATTAGGAAATTGTCACAAAACCACACAAGAACGTCAGATGGGGTAAGAAATAAGGATATCATTTATGTGGATTTTAAGGGAATTTATTATCGCTGCATGTTTGGTTTTAACAATAATTCTAATGGTGACACCTAATCAGAAATCAACCACAATAAAAACCACATAACCAACAAGTCAGATATAAAGACATAATATTTATATTTACACTTTCTTTGTTGACAGTGACATAGCAGAGGTCAGCTGTACTTTATTATGATATTGTTTTGTGTTTTCAGGTGCTGAACAGATGATGGGATATGATCCCATGTCATTTGGAACTCCTCTTCCTTTACTACAGATTCCACAACAAGCCATTAAGGATGTGAGCGTGAAATTATCTGAGCCTAAAGCGACTGTCGCTCAGTACACTCAGGACTGTAAATCCATTTCAAGTTTGAAATCTCTTGTAAACAATGTAGACTACTTATGTGTTCGTGAATCAACCGTAGATGTTGGATATATATGTAAAAAGTGTCAAATGGTGTATCCAGGAAAAGAGGCCTGTGTTGGACATCAAAGGACAATGTGTTTCCCTGGGGAAAAGATTCCTGATAATATCAGTCCTATGTTGAAGTTAGAACAGATTCAGTATGAATGTAAACTGTGTTCAGATAAATCTTCGACTGTACAGGAATATAAATCACACTGTCAGTCTGAGGGACATAAAAACAAAACTGCACGACTTCAAAACAAGACAGGAAAACTACACAGTCCTGTCAGTACAGTTCCCCCATCACCATCAAAGACGCCAAGTTCTTCCAATCCAAGTGTTTCCCCATTGCCAAAATCCGATGTCAGTTCTCCGAGCTTTTCACGACCAAAGGACAATGCATCTAATGCAAATTAGTTGTAGTGTTGACATTTATATTGTGTATGTAAAATCTAAGTGCTATAGTTTTATATTATTTGTCTAAATATTTTTTGTTCAGAATATTGCATGTTGAATTTTGTAATATTCAATATGGCATGAGAAAAGTAACTACACAATGTCAGACTTATATACTATAAAAGTTGTAACGATATAATTCTCTGTACTGCCGATTATTTTATCTGGTTGTGTATGTAACTTTGGTTGTTTTGGATCAAAGCCGATTTATATTGGCGCTTAATTAAAACATTCCTTTTGAATATTTTTTTGACATGAAGTGAAGACCAGATAAATGCATTTTCTTGTTATATTTTTTTTTGTTTTTCTCAAGGTGCAAGTTTACTGAGAAAAAAAATCAAGGGCTTATTGTTTAGTCCCATTTATTTTTAAAACATTGTTAGTGTTATAAATGCATTTAGATTTTAAAACTTTTTTTTACAAGTTAACATTTTTTGTTCAGATGTTAAATTTATTTCACCCTTTTTGCAAGGGTCCTAGTGTAATAAGAAACATATTATAAAAATATATATCTATAAACTATATCCTTAAATTAGTCGTTCATATTGTTATAATCACTTTTTCATTTTAGATTATACATTGACAATTGTAGATTGTTAATATCCAGTCATGTGATTGGCATGGGTTGTACAAATGAAAAGTGACATTTTGTAATATTGATAGAATTGAATGCTAGTTAATAGAATTAATGCATGAGAGAGAGCGTATGTTTTAGCACAAACTATACATTATATAGCATATACATTATAATATTTCTATATTTTGTTTTTTGACAGGGCCTAGTTGGCTTAATTTGATATTCCTGAAATGAATTTATATGTATCAATGTTCTGAAAAAATTAATATTGAATATTAGATCATAGATTAAGTATTGGAAATATTTTATTGGAATTAAAGTTTTGGTCTTAATATGTTAGGTTTTTTTTATTATATTTTTATTTAGAAATTTCAGAAAAGAATGGAAATCTTTTTACCTGTTAAAGTTTTGTTTTGATCATTTTTAGAATTTGAGTTGAATTTTTACGAGAAATTTTGACAGATTTATTTAATTTTGATCAAAAAAACTTCAAAATTAATAGAAAATTTAAATCTGCACATATTAGCTTTAGCATTTTTTATTTCAACATATCTCATTTGCAACATATCATATGCTTCCCTAGAATGATTCATATGCTGATTCTTAAGGGTAATTTTTCTTAGATCTCCAAAATAAATAAAATAGTGACCTCATTACGAAATCCTGTATGTATATAGTTAGTCATTATTCAGTGTCGTATATTCAACTTGTTACATTGACTTTTTATTTCATCCAATTTTGTTAAAGATCAGTTTTAGTCGGATGTTGTCCATGTTCTACCTTGTGTCTGAAAGAGTAATCTCCCCTTGTAATGTCAGATTTTTGTTTTAGTGTTTTGAATGTCTCTTAATTGATAGCTCAAAAATGGGACCAAAAATAATTTTATATATTAAATAATTGTTTTCAACTGTAGAATGTACAACAATTATGTGAAAAATCAAACTAATTGTTATTTTAGAATTAGAAATAAAATTTAAGATAAGTTTTTTGACAAATTGTATTTTTTTGGCAATGTAAAAAGAACATTTATAAAATCAAAATGTAGGAAACAGAATCTATCATTCACAAGGTACAACTATATGCTGTTAGCTGCAATCTCAGTTGTTAAAAATTGTTATACTTTTGTTAGGGTGTAATTCAAGGTGCTCCTTTTGGTCCAATGGACTAAATCTAAGTCATTTTTCTCTTTTCTTTTTTTCAAGCAGATTTTCCATTTTATTTTTCTCTGAAAAAATGTTGTTATCTCTGTTAAAGAGATTAATATATTTAAACATCAGAATTGACTAGTTGAACTAGTATTTGTCTTAATAATGTCCAGTATTTTAGACATTTTATTAAAATGGTTATGTAGTCTGCTTTGCAAATATAAAATCTAAAAATAAAAATAGATATAAGTACATTGTATTTGTTTTTATTCTTATAACAGTGGAGTAATTTATGTCCAAGATGAATCATTGTATTTGGTTTGGAGATTTGTGAACATGTTATGCTTACTTGGCATAAACATGTATCTAACAATTGGAAAATGTTAAATTAGAGGAATTTTGTTTTCACATCAGTGAGCCAATGGCCTGTCATACATGAGGCAAAGGGTCAAAAGTTTGCTAATAAGATGTAGTGAACATGTCTGATGATCAGAAAAATAAGCTTAAGGTCACATCAACATAAGGTTGAAAGTTCAAGAGGAAGCATCAGTAAAACCACATGTTGTTGGTACTTAAACTAATACCAGTTAGAGGTGTTTTCCAGGAAGTTATTTGTTGACTGGTTTACAAAAAATAATTAAAGGGATAACAGATCCTTTGTATATATGACATTTCTGCCCTTAACATAGCGTTAACTGAGTAACTACAGGTTTCCTAAGCAATTTAGATAGGACTTTTCATTTGACTTGTCTCAATGAGAGCTCTCAGTAGTATGTCAATGAACATTCTCTAACCATATTCAAGATGAAAGAGGTCAAAGAGGGCAAAAGTTCAGTTTTGCATGATATGGGATTTTTTTATTTTTATCTGATTTTGACTGGGATTTTCCAAATCATTACATATGAACAAAGCAACAAAAGTAATGCCAGTCTTGAGGATTATTGGGGTCAAATGGTCATTGATCAAGTCATATAACTGTGTCCACACTTACCCCAATGTTCATTTGTTCACCTTTCACATGTTAAACTTCTGTGGTCATACACCCCCTGGAACGTAAAAGGTTCCCAACCACACGCACACGATTCACACGTTACATGCACACGATTTGCACGTTACACGCAAACCACACGATACACGTTGCACGTTACACGCGAAAAGAACGGTTTCATTTGTGTGA
>JARWCS010000007.1:1689214-1702975 GCA_034783895.1 Geukensia demissa | reverse complement strand
TTAAATTTGTCTTCCAAAATTTCAAAACTGTGGCTAATGTGTTGTTATCAACATAAAGACCGAAATTATATAAAAGGATTTTTTAACGATTGCCTACACATTTTTTAAAAATGGTGTTTAAGGAGTGGACGTTTCTTTTGTTGAGTAGTATATTTCAGAGATAAATTCTTTAGGAGCAATAATTATGCCTACCAATTCTACATCTGCTTTAAAAGGTAGACAAAACAGACATTACAATAGATGAATGATGTTGCATGTGTGTTTTTTTAAAGGCATTTAACAAATTTTTTACTATAGGCATTTAATTCAAACTGAACCACCTTTATTATAGCTGTGTTTGTTCCATTAAACTGTTCATGGTAATAATTACTTCCCATAAGGTTATAATGGCAAAATAATAATTAAAAAAAACATTTAAAGTTATTTTATGATTTATGGGGGCATTTTATGTCATTCTTAAACAGTTTTTTCTGTCTTAATTTGCAAAACTCCACCTTTATGTAACGAAAAAATCCCGTAACGTTTAAAACAATAAGCTTACGTTGTAAGTAAGCTCAGGTCTTGTCGAAACCACAGCTTTCTTCTGGCTTTACTCGAATGTCTGGCCCGCATTCTCTAAAGTCGGTACCCCGCTACGCCGACACAAAGAAGGTTGTGGATCAGGCTGTCCCTGAGTAGCAGGGATAACTGGCGGTGTTCTGAGACACTAACCGTAATGAGGAGGTACATTGAATCGTCAGACATACTGAGTTTGATGACATCTCGTGTTGAGAGGCTTGATGTTTTATCAGGGATCTCACCCTGAGCTTGTTTTTAGTAACTATGAACATTTATTAGAGATGTTTCTTTTATTCTCATGTATTTGTTTTAAGAATATTTATTACAATTAAGACACTCTCTAGTCGGATTGACCACAAGTTGGAGGGGTATTGGGCACCCATTTAACTAGTGTCTTATGTGCCTGTCCCAAGTCAGGAATCGTGGTCAAAGGGTTGTCTTTGTGTTTATTGTTTCTTTTTAAATTATTTTCAGGTAAGAGCAGTTTTATTTTACACATGCACGATTATTTATTTGGGGCGATTTAGAGTAGTGATATTCTATCCTTGCTGAAGGCCTTGTGGAGACCTCTAGATTTAATTGTAAATTCCTCAGTTTTTCTCGTGGGGTGAAGTCTGTGTGACATTTACCCCAGATGTTTTCATTTTCCTATTGTTTGTACTTTTATATAAGAATATATTGAAGTATTGAAACAACAGAAAGTTGTTCGGAAAAGTATATCAAGGAACGATAAGGGAAAGAAAGAGGTACCTTTAACAATCAAAAGATGTCCAAAGGCATAAGTAGGGACAACAAAATACGACAATTCAACGACTGTGTCATATCATTCTATTATATAAAATAGGATGTTGCGGATTTGCAGAGACGAACAACATCAAACTCTCAAGTTTTCATAAGGTGGTCTAACAAAATATTTTTGGATATTCTAGCCTCTAAAAATCTCAAATGAACATCTACATGAGAAGGAGAAATCTTTCAACATTCAAATCATACTGGCTTGAGATGAGTAATGATATCATTATGGTTTCAAGTTGTTGTAAGATGGGCTCCAGAAGAAAAAAAAGAAACCAATCGTTCAAAAACAACATTGTGAAGAACCGTTGAACGGGAGGAGATTGGTATGGCATGAAGTGAACTAGAAAAGGTTAAAGACAACAAATAGTGGAAAAGCAACTCCTTATTATTGTGTTTTCGGGTGCATCAAGTATCCATTGATCACTGTTTAGTAATTATGTCTATTTATGAAGACCTGCGTGTTGCCTGTAATATAAGTTCATTTTCTGTGATTATTCTCTTGAGATAGTAGTAATTCTTTTGTTGTAAGATGAAAGGTCATTAGTTTAATTGTGGTTAAATTTGGACATGTCTTTTTATGTGCCATTTGTCGCAAAGAAATTTGAGTAGATACCAAACAAACAAAATGTATGTTTCCGTGGAAAATTTTGAGGTAAAACGAATTGCATGGGTTTTATCAACATCATTAACTTGCGACGAAATAAATAACCGTAAAGTCAAACGGAAGCTTACGCCAAAGAGCCAACGGTACCTACATTATCGAAATCTAATGAAAGCATTTAATAATACTAACGAATGACGTCACAGTCTTGCAATGAATTATAAGATTATTATATTTTCTTCAATATAACGTTTTTTACACTTAAATATTTAACTGCTCTATAGATGTAACTTTTCCTCAATTAGACTTTCATTTTATCATTTAGGAACATTGGCCATTATTATGAAAACCTGTTACTGTATAGTCTTAAAAAGGCGCTTTATTCTGCCTTCAAATTTCCATTTTGGTTTCCAGTCATTATCAGTCGAAATTTTAAAGGCTTGAAACACTTAGCAAATATGAACTGATATAAGTGCTATGTCATATAATAATGGATGTTGTGCAATTTAAAGTTTTTAATCGTCCTGCCATGTTTTATAAAGCATTACGATCCTGATTTTTTAACACACAAAGCCAGTGTAGAATGTCCATATCAGAGATCAAAAGTGCATAGTTCAAAGGGACCAGACACATTCGAAACAAACTAAAAGACAAACCGAACAACGAAGGCTTGGAATCCTCGAACTCCTTTACAAAACAGGAATGGGATTAGGTGATCCGGAAAGGTGAGCATCCCTTGTCTTTCGTACGGCACCCATCCTTAAGTCCCAGGATCAACCTCAGTGTCATGATGTTTAATTCCTTTTTTAATGATAACTCTTTTTAAGATGCAATATTGTCCCATTTAGTTTTCTCCACGTCCGAAAGGATAAATTCTAGGATAAATTATAGAATGGTACATGTCGAGGATGCAATAAAGGCAAATTCTGTTAAATGATGGTCCAGGCTCGTAGTCATAAGCTAAAGTGTGTTTATTTGAAAAAAGAAGAAAGACAATAAACAGTGCTAAATGTATAATTCAAATATTGCCTGATATCTGGTTCTCTACTCTTGTCTGAAAGTTGATAATGTTTTTATTGACATAACAATTCACCCTGTATTTGTTATATTTTAAAAGCCTTATAACGTCGTATTCGAAGAATTGGTTAGTCACAAGATATAGCAATGTTGTTATTATCTTTCGTAATCAAATGATGATATTAACTACAAATATCAACATGGCTGAATCTGACACACTCAGAAATTTCAGCAGCAGCATCGATATTTAAAAATCGAATGTTATAATTGAATATCGCTCATAACAATGTCTTGTTCCGACTCCGAAAAAAAAATACGCACTACTTGTTCAGTTAATTTTCTCAGTTTCTCTAAGATTTTTGACAGATTAAACTCATTTCTTGGACAGTAAGTATCCTTGAGGCTAATCTCATATGCTTTTTTTACATACGCGTACGAAATATATCGTGATATGTGATTTGTATACTTAAAATTGTCTACAGTCTCTCTCAAAATATCCAACACTAGATTACTTTTTCTATTGTTCTTCTTCTTCAGATGACATAAAAATGTTAAGTAATGTAATATTATGGGGGGAGGACATTGCCATAAAAATTGCAGAAATATATTTACTGTTGGCCAAAAATCAGCAGACAAATCTTGATGTTGTAGGACGGATTTGAAATCAGTGCATATAAAAGTATCTGTATTCGCTACCTCGTATCTGTATCGTTTTAGAAAGGATTTGCTGTAACATGTATAATAAGAATTTTTTCTCCTTGCAAAATCAACAAAAACTAAAGGACTCGACATGTCCAAGAAAAGGAGTCTCAAATTCAGCATTTTTGATGCAATGCGTAACACCGGTAGCGCCTTTTGATATTCTTGACTGGTGTAGAAAAACGCTGCCAGTACAAGCCATCCTGCTACAGCATCGCCAAAGTTACCAATAAGAAGATACGACAAGCATTTTTTATAACGTCTATAAAAGTTTATGTTTTTTGCTTTCGATTCCAATAAAACAGTTTCGGCTGCAATACGACTGAAGTAAGGAAAAAATGCCATTACATACAAATGTTTTGCTGATTTTGGTATATTGTGGTTCACCGCTCTTGCAAATGCTTTATTAAGTAATGCGGTGTTGAAATTTGACATTGAAGGCTGCAAACAGGGATAAATTGCTTTGCACATTTCATTGTTTTTATTCTCTGTATTTGTATCTCTTGGCATGTATTTTCCGAACTTAAAGCTTTGCAATGAACTTGCAGATAGAAGACTCTCCCGTCCTTTAGGGGAAAGCAATAAAGTTAACAAACAATTTAGTCTATCTCGCGATGAATTTGATAATTTTCCGTCAATTAAATTATGCTCAGGCATAAAATAGTTAGGGATATATTTGTAAAAGATCCAGAATTGCAATCGTTGAATGCATAAACGAAGACCCACAAGTAAATTTTTCGACGTCCAGAACGATTGGTTTACTTCTTCGAACACCCAAAACAACAGGGTTTTAATGTAGTATGAACATAGAAGTTTTGTTAGATTTTGGTCCTTATTTATAATTTCTTTCAGAATAATTTTCAATAAGGCATAGCACAAAAGCTGTGAGTGGTTAAATGAATGAACCAAAACTTTTTCGGGTAATGAAAAAGAAAGTCGCCATTCGGAGCTGTTGTCTTCATCAATGGAACATTTGCTTCCAACAGGAACTACTAATACTCCATAATATACTGCGTCTTCTATCAATGCTGTCGTTGGCCAGCCTGAAGGTCTATTCCTAACCAACCATGGTCTTGCAATACTTGGCCAAGTTTTGCATTGAAAGCTGATAACTATGTCAAGGTTATAGTAGGGAGAAGCGATACTTGGTCCTTGAATATGAAACAATCTTCTCGACAAGAACTCATTGCACTCTGGCATATCGCTCAGCCAACAAGCTCCAGATAAGATAATTTCCTTCAAATCCTTATTTGACATCACATAGCCGTGTTCACTGGAAATAAAAACACATGGAAGTTGATTTCGTAATGTTTCTGAAATTTTAAGTAGTGCGAATCCAGGCGGAGCATTTTCGGTATCCATGACAATGCTATTTCTATTTGAAGGATGCTCATATATTTTCATGTCTTTAGCGAGTATCATAAGGTCAACGTCACTTCCGGGTAAATCCAAGCCTTCCGCTTTACTGCCACTACTTATTAAGCTCGTGTGTTTTGTGTCCCATATTTCGTCAATGACTTTAAAATAAAGTCGACGATATCTAACTACTTTCTCAGACCCGACAACTTTGTCACACAAAAACTGGTATAGCTCTTCCGAAGCCAACTGTGATCGATGGTCGTTATTCATGTCTAAAATACATTCAGTATAATATTTAGTGCTTTGATAAGGTAAATTAGTAAAAATATTTGAACCATTTTGAAATACGTGATTTAAAAAACGTCCCGGATTTTCCAGAAAAAGCTAATAAAATGACATCTCCAAAAAAAAAAAAAACAAAAAAACAAGTTAAACAATCACGATTTCGAAAACTGTTGAAAATATTTGAACGCCCCTCTTTATGATGGTCCAGACACTTTAAATGCCATAGCCCCTTTTATAACTATGCTATGGTTTGGAGTGTGCTTAGTAATAAAAGTAAAGGAAGTTTGTTTGTTTGGGTGCATTCTTTGAATTTTTTTGAAAATCACAATTTCTTGATGGAGGAAGGGGAACAACAACTTATCTAGGGCAGGTAACTGAAAAACCAAAACTAATTATTGTAAGTCTTGTGCAACTTGCAATAAATCCAGATGTACTGAAAAATTAAATAAAGGCAATTGTAGATATTCAAGAAGTATGAATAAAGGACAGGACTTGGACCGAAAAAAAACCCAAAATGTATAAAACGTTAACTTGACATCAATCTTAGTTTTAAGAAATTATTTTATAAAGAAGAATTGAGCCTTTTGTAGCGGCATTAATCTTCTCTTTTTTAAAAACTATAAACGGGGCCTTTTACGTGCAAGGAGAGTGGCACTCTCCAAACACGTCACCCACTATAGTCCACGGCCAGGCTTTCGGTATTATAACCTAGCACCCCCCAAATGACAGGGCCTCCTCTATCCGCCACCCTGGGTTCCGACAATTTTAGATAAAAGTAAATTCTAATCTTTAGAAATTAAATACAATAACAGCATATTAAGAGCCAGAATAGGGGAGACGCTACAAGGGCAGTACTCTTTAATCTTTTTCAGAACCAACACAAGAAAACAACCTTATGAGTTGTGTTTTGTGGTTTTTGTCATGATTTACTCATTGGTTGAATCGCTATGTTTGGATCTTGGACTTTCTGCGTTTTGGTTCTTGTGTAACTGTTGAAAGGTTATTGCCTGAAATTTACGCATATCATGCCAAACATTGGTACTTTTGTATCTTAGAAATAATACTACTTAAATTCTCAACAGACTTTAAATATGAAACAAATTCGGTGTAGCGACGCCAATATTCATCATAAAGTATTTGTCAACTGTGGTTGTTAGTGAACATATCAGCTTAGGCATATTAACTTAATAAATTGATAGTGATATGCGTTTACTTTTGTAAGAAAATTTTCTAGGAATATTATACCAGTCGTACTAAGTCCTGAATATTTGATATAGCCCCGCAAACCGAGAATATTCATAGTTATTAAAATTCCAAATTAGCAATGTTAAATAAATATGGAAAATTTAGGTATGCTATATGTACATTTCAAGGATTAACCTCTAATTAGTAACATTAGAACCGAAACATAGGAAGTCAAGATTCGAATATATCAAAAGAAGCACTCAAATCCAAACAAATCGAAATAGGAAGCCAAATCCGACGACAGGGACAACTACTAAGTTCATTACTTTTCGAGGATCCGTATTTGCAGTGTTTTAGAATTTTAGCAAAAGATTAATGATTAATGACACGTGGTACGTCTTTAAACAACTTTATGGGTCATCTTAAACTTCCGGTATGGGGCTATTTGTTAATTGTGAAAGCAATTGAAGCGACATTAAATATGAAGAACAACAACAAAAACGCTACTTACTTGACTTTTACTTGTTCTTGCTTTAAATGACATAGATTCTTGTGTTCTTTAAGACCACATTTTTTTGGTCAATATAAAATAACTGGACAGATTATAACTATTTTAAATGTTTTGTGTCATGTGCAATCGACCTTTCTTACTATTAGATATCAGTGTATAGTTACATTAAACGATAAAAAATAAGACAAAGTTTGAGGAATTTCCCCTTGAATGACATAGGCGTAGGACTGATTTTGAATGCTGGGGAGGAAAAGGGATAAAAATAAATGATGCTGAATGAAAATAGCTGAACCCTAATATTATTAAAATAACAGAGGATTAGTTTTTGTTTCTGGAAGCCGATGAAATGAATAGTATCTAACAATATACTTGACAATAAATAGGTGTAAAGAAACATATTTTTGGCCCTGGCTTTCAAAATCCTCATGCACCAAGCTCCTACACTAAAGAATGAGTTATAGTACAACCAGACCAAGGTTTTCTTTATTGATTAACAATAAATATTTTTCCGAACCAAGGACCTGAAACAATGTGTTTTAATATTTAAAAGAAAGAATATGGAATATATACCGGAAAGACGCAATTTACATCTTACATACGTATAAAACAGATATTTAAAGTCTGCGTATAAAACGCATTACACGTGAAATGTAATTGGCTTTTAAACCATTAATTATTGCGAAAATCAAGCACATACATATGTGTTTCGCAAGCGCAGCATTGTACGACCGCAGCACATTGTCACGTTGATAAGGGGAGCAAATTAATTTAGGGTAAGTGTGGACACAGTATTTTGCTGGACACAATGATGTGTTCGACCAGTAAAGTAATTGACATAGTGCTGGACAAAGTAACATGACTGGATCAGTGATCATCTTGATCCGCATTATCCTCAAACAGGTGCTCCTGTTGTTACATATTTAATTATGAATGATTTGGATAAACCAATCAAAATCAGATTAAAAATTTTTTTTCAATTTTATACGAAATTGAATTTCCCTCTTTTAGGTCAACAATGGTGAGAGATAGAATAAAAATAAAAAATATAATAAAAAAAGATGAAATTAAAAAAATTTCATCAAAATTTGACGAAAAACAAATATTTTCCCATAACCGACAAAATAAGGCAAAATAACGCTTTTTGGCAAATTTTTTCTTGAAAACGGCAAGAGATACAGAAAACTTCTTGCATTGCAAAAAAAAAAACAAAAATAATAAACAAATAGGGTTATAAAATGCTTGGTGTTAATTATGTTGCAATTTTCATAAAGAATCATTCGAAACAAATACCAAATACCACCAAAATCAGATGTGAAATAAAAAAAAGTTCTAAAAATAAGGGCGTAGCAATTTTTGGATCCTATATATCTTGATTATCAGTAAGAGATAGGTCATTACACTTGTGGCTTGTTATGTTTGCTTTGTCATTGGAAATACAAGAAAAACACATTATAACAGGAAAGAAATATGGCACTTATATTTTAATAAAGGAAAAATTCTTTTTGTCCCTCCCCCCAAAAACGAGTGGGCTAGGTCACTTAATATCAACACCAATCTTATCTAGTGCAGAAAATCAATGTCCCAAAATATTTGGAGGATCGCCTTACTACAATGTAGAACAGAAGTTATCGTGCGAAAACCAACCTGCCGACAGACGCCAACGACAACATAGACGACCAAAAGACATACCATAATACGACCGTAAGCTTAAATACCTTTCCTTGTTAAAAGTTCTACAAAAACAAATATGTGTATACGTAAATTACTACTTCTTTTACTACAACATTGTCAAAAATTTACCAAAACGTGCAATACAAAGACAAACCTATGACCTTTATCAGTTTATTGGTATCCAAACCATCACATAAATATCTTTTGTATTTAGCTGATAAAATTAAACGCCTATATATTGTATTAACATATGATAGTTGAAGGTAACAAATTATCAAATATTAGTTACCTTAGCTTCTGTTCACATATTGTTCCCATATCATAAGAAAAATAACGAAACAATGGTATAACTACAGGCCCGTACACACGATTTTCTAAAGGGGGTGCTAACCTGAAGGCCGAGGTCTGGGGACAGCCTAGGTCCCCAGCCAGGTGCAGAAAATGTAAATTGAGAAACTGGATACCTTTAGATTGATTGAAAATTTCGAACAAAGTCTGAAATAAACAAACAGTCCCAAAAAATATCGACTTTAATAGTCACAATTGCATCAAAACCATGAGTTTAATAGTGCTTGTTGGTTTTCAAAGGGGGGTGCAACCGCACCCCCTGCACCCCCCTGTGTACGGGCCTGAACTAATAACTTACCGATTGCAATTGCTAAAGAAATTGATGAAAATACTCAGAACTGTGGACTATTAACAAAATCTGCCTTTATATAGATAGGGAAACAGGAAATATTTAACTGGGTTCACAAAATAAAAATAAATCCCCCTCTTCATACTGTTGTGATAACTTTCGGAAGTCGTGCATGTTTATTAAGGAACTAAACGACAAATATAGATATTAAAGATTTAAAATATAATATAACAAAAATTTTATCAAAACACGGAAGATGGAAATATTTTAAATTGAAAAAGGACAATGGCAGTTTTATTCTAATAAATATTATTTTTGCGCAAAGTTAATCATGTTGTTTATTTTAAGCTAAAAAGAAAATTTTACCATAAATTTCAATCTTTTAATACAGATGTTACGTATACGGATATTCAATTTCAGAAATACCAGCATATCTCAGGATGCATATCTTTGACCATAAAATTAACAAATTTAAAGTGAACTTACATTAACCGAGAAAAAAAGCTTAAAGACATAAATTGTTTATTCAATTTGAGTTTCGATAAGAGTTACTTTATTTCTATTGAAAATTTGTATGGCGCTTCTAGGGTGTATCATATCACTTCTTCTTAAAAACTTAAAAAAAATGTTTTCATAAAAAAATAAATATGTAACAACATCAAAGAAAATCTATAAAAAAATTATAAATACATGTTTAATATATGATATTTTACAATGAAACTGAAAATTATTACGGAAACAGGAAATAACAACCAATGTACAAATGCCAGTTATTAATTTGTCTTTTTATTATTATTATAAACGTATGAAAGACGTGTTTTAGTTTATTTGTATAATTGTTATGTTACATTTTTTGTGTTTTCCAGATTACCGGGTCTATATATTTTCCACTTGTGTCTGTGGAATTTGCAATTATCTGCGGACTCCAGATGTTTGTTTATATTATCACATCAATGTCCCTGGTTTGGGAGAGGATTGAGCACGTCCAACCCCGCACCATACTTTGTGATCTTTTCCTAAACAGAAACCTTAAGTTCAGTAGATGTCGTTTTTATGTTATATTGCCGTTTTTTTCATTGTAAATTTGAATAGCCGATTATTGTAACATTTGATTGTCATCAGATTTTATTATTTTGTGCCTATTACAGCTTGCTTACGGTGTGGATAGATTGATTAATTTTTGCTAAACGTCGACCCGTTTATATTTCATGCATATTCAGGACGAGAGCATATCATCGAATGGAGGAGAGTTAATCCTGATGTGTACTAGACAGACAAAGCTGATCCGGATTTTTAACGTGCTAGCTCAATAAAATAACTAACTGCTGGAAGACATGTCACTTTACCCAGACACATTATTTTGACTTTCGGCCGACCAATCTGATTCTAATAGAAAGTACAATGGAGCTATGAAGATGACAATTGCAGAAAGCAAGATTAAGCGATTGAAAACAGTTTTGTAGTGTTTGACGATGAAGGTCTCAACAGACTGTCAGTATGAAGCTGACTTCATACAGATCCTCATGTAGAGTTAAAAGAAAATGTGGTTTAATATTTTGGTTTCATTTTATGTAAAATTTACATTTGAATAAGCAAAGTCGTCTCTCATCGTAAAGTTTTTTAAGTTTTTTTACCCACCCTTAGAGAATGTCAAGGTATAAAACAGATCTTTTTGTCTGTGGAATCCTTGTTTTCTAGTTCAATTGGATTGGTGAGGTCGATATTAACACTTAATTTAGAATAAACATAGTGAAAGAATTTCATCTATAAAATTGAACATAAAACCAAAATTCCGAGCCAACGTTCTTTTTCTGTTGTGTCATTTGTATAATGTCAGCTTTGTAGGAATGAAAGAATAAATCTGCGAGAAGTGACGAAATTAAAAAGCTGGCAATAAATAGTAAGGAGCCTACTGCATACTGCTGATTGGTCCACTGCCTATAACTGTTTGATGGGAAACAGGACACTTGTCGTAGGAATACAAACAATAAACTTGAAGAGCATAGCGTTTTAATAATAACCGTGTATATGCAGGCGTTCAATTGATTTGACGATGTTAGACAAAAATTTTGAAATCGAATTATCAAATGTTTAAACTACAAATAAATTGATACGAAGAGGACCTGATCTGTTCAAAGGTTAGATATTAATAAAAATCTTATGAAAAATTAACAGAAAATAGGAATGTGTCAATGTCACCGCTTGTAGGACTTTCTTTGCAAATTCGTTTCAATTTCGTAAAGAAAGCATTAGAAAAGAGAAGAAAATAAGAGACTTAAGGCTAGTTTTAACTACTAAATATTATAAGTACATGCAAATCAACGAAATGGTTAAAGTTCATACCTACCGCATACTGCTCTAAGTGTTGAATTACACATGGATGACCCGAAGTTCTTACATTCATTTTTCTTTCAATCACACGGTGTGGAAAACGCAACGACACCATCCCGAACAACCACTGGATAAGATGCCTTCCTTCTCTGTTGCTATGTAGTAATGGAAAATCAAATATACATTTTAATGACATGTTTGTACAAAAAGATAAAAAAATTCAAAAATGTGAGCAATGCATTTTAATGAATTTTAGATAGAAGACAGCAAACGATTCCGATTTTCTGATTTTCGTATTGTTAAAGCTCATTTCAATAAAAAAACCTGCCTTGACATTATGAAGATACCCAAACATTTCAATTATGTCATTGCTATATATAGACTGCTAAGAGCTTGAATGCTAAAGGTCAAACGATATTTCAAATAATTTGTTGATAATCTGGCCCCCAGTTGGCATCTTATCAGTTGACTTAATAGTAAAATGAGTACGAAAGCGACATCTATTTTTAAAAATCCAAAATTTGCCAAAACTCTATCATTCATGACAAATATGTTGTCATTCCAGCTGATGATCCCCAAAATTATAACTTCTGTGTGCAATACTCACTATACCGATTGTTTAATTAAAATGTTTTATGTCAGCCAACGAAAATAAATAAAACCAGGCATCCTTGCTTGTTGCTTAGAGCATTAAAATCGAGACATGTGGAGGTAAAGATCATTTATTCAAAACTTGTACTCAAATGCTGTAATATTACATAATGATTGCATAATATCAAATGTCAAAATAATGGTAAAAAACTAATATGACTCTAAGCAAGGTGGGACAAAATTATCGCCCACAAAAAAATAAATGACCGAAAGTACACAATATACAATGTATAGTATGATAAAAACAGTAGTTAAAAAAATGAACAGAGTAACAGTAAAATGATATACAATGTAAAATAATCTTTATAAAAGAAACAAAATAAAAAACTTAATACGCTGTTTCATTTGTTTAAACAACCTGTGAAATGCAAAAAGGGTGGACAAGAGGGTGGGTAAATAAAATTTTCTTGAAAATATTGCCAAACTAATCTCTTCAGGAACAAAGGAAACAGTGAAAACCACGTTGTAAAATTTTTCTGGCCTCGTGGTCGTGCATTGCACATGATTGGGTATCTATATTTGGATGACCCAATCACAAGGACTGCACGAGAGTTCACACGCTTATCAAACCTTCACTTATGATATGAAAATCAAACCACATGCTCAGCGTAATATGATGCTAATTACTTAGTGTGGGAATTTTGTTCCTGACATAAATTATTTTATTGTACCAATAAATGATTTTGCTGCTGGGCATTGAGTAACAAATCAATCAATCAATGTATTTTCTTGTTAAATTTTCAGGACTTCCTTACTTATGGGAAATCTTACAAGGATGATGTTCGATCCTCCAGTGGACAAGAAACATTAATGATCACATCAGAACAGGGGCACTTGTTTGAGTCCAAAGCTTATTTTGAAAAGTGAGTTACAGACAAGTTAGGCTTTTCTGTTATCTTTGTTTGTACCATTGTCAAGAGACGGGCTTGACAAATGAGAAGTTGCATGAATTTTCATGAACCATATATATTTGCAGTTGGAAATGCTACAGTGTCACTAAAAAGAGAAATTTTAGACTTGCTGAGATTTGAAATCATTTATATTGCAATGACAAATTCACCAAAGTGCGAAAATTAAAACTTGCTCATGTTTTTTATGTCATTTCTGCTGTGAATTTTGTGAAATTTGGAACATGTAAAACAAACTTACTACACGGTACAAATATCAACATATGAATTTCCAAAATTACTGCACAAAGTAGGAAAGAGTTACGCCCATTCTAGTTGAAGCCAAAGTCTGAAATGCCTGTGTCTATAGTTGGTTACTACATCTTTATTGTTAACCCTTTCACCGATTACCTCCCTCGACAAAAGTAGCTCTGGGACGATGGCTTCCCTGGCAGTTATAATATGACAGTAAATATTCACATAAAATTGCTTCAGAAGTGTTATTTATTGCTTATTTATTTTTATTTTATTGTGTTAATTTTGCTCAAAGTAACATTTTTCAGTGTTTTCTGTC
>JARWCS010000007.1:1663622-1675265 GCA_034783895.1 Geukensia demissa | reverse complement strand
CCAACACGAGGTGATCTGCCGGCCAGCTGATCAAATTCAATATGGAACCCGACCAACATCTTGTCAATGATTATATTTCCGATTTCGACTTGGATCAATTACTTGATGCTTCTGAAGTAAAGAAGGAAGTGGACGATCGGTATAGCAACTGTTGTAAACAAAGTGTAATGTCCTCGCGAAGTGGATCTTCTGGAGCGACCACACCTTGCTCAGATTTGAGTGTACCCCCATCTCCAAGTTTCACGGAAGGAGTTCCGAGTCCATCAGACAGTAACTCTAGTGTATTTAGTGGTCTTAATTGGCTAACCCAAAGTGTATTTGAAACTGACATGAAATTAAAAACTAGCTTTAGTAACAGTCAGAAATCAACACAAAGTCTGGAAAAGGAAATTGAGGAAGAAGTTGATTGTTTGATATCCTCAAGCCCTGAATTTGTTCAGAATTTTAGTAAATATTTAGTTTCTGGTGCTGAAGCTGGGAAGCAGGCACTTTCTCGTCGTGACATGCATGAAGAGAAGTCAGCAGCAGGCAAAATTCCCTCATTGAAACGATCTCACAGCCTTTCAAGTTCCAACTCAGCAAAATCCAAGTCTGAATGTGATCTCCAATCTCTAGAAGATGATGAACTTGTTGCGCTACCGGTGAGAGAGCTTAATCGTCGATTACAAGGGCTACCAAAAGAGGATGTACAAAAATTGAAACAAAAGCGAAGAACACTGAAAAATCGTGGCTATGCTCAGAATTGTCGTTCTAAAAGAATGCATCAACGTCAGAGTTTAGAAGTGACTAATAAGACTTTAGAAAATCAAGTTCGTCAGCTACAGAGACAACAGGCAGTTTTGATGCGTGAGTGCCAGTTCTACAAGCAGCAGTGTGAAATTCTCAGGGCAAAGTGCAGTGGCGTCACCGTACCACGTGATCGTGACGGCTCGTTCTCCAGCTACCCAAGTTCTCCGGATTGTCAGTAAATTGTGCGAATGTTTTATATGTGATTGCTAATTGTTATAAATAATTGAGTCATTGCTTCTTCATTGATTTCAGATGTTAATGGATTACTCGTAAGTGCATTATTAATGTTGGATGTATATATTCAAAGAGTTTATTTTACCACTTTAATCTGATTGGTTAATAAACTTGTAATTTTATTAAGAAAAAAAATATAAAAAATTTAGAATGTTATGTATACATGTAGCCAATATCACTTTCAACATTTAAGTCATATTTATTTCATGTTTGAAGAACATACATGTACCTGTAGTAGCATAATTCCCATTTTCCCATACTAACATATCATTGGACCTGATCATGTAGAAAATTTTAATAACATGAATTTGATGTTGTTTACCATTTTTCTTAATTGTGAAAAAAAATAAAATATCAACTTTTACCCCACATCAATGCATGTACATTTACATGTATAATGTTTTTAGTCACACATGTACAAAGTATACATGGAAATTTTAAAATAACTGTTAAGTTGTATTAATTTAATACTGTTTTGGGGTGCACATTAACTTTAATTAGAATTAAAATGTGTGTAGGTTCAAACACTCATGTGAATGCTAGTGTGCATACATTTATAGCTTGAAGGTTTTACCATTGTTCAATACACTCATGTTTTAAATCTGTTGGAGATGAAGCATATTTTGCAATGGTTTATAATATATTGTTAAATCATTTATTTGTGTATAATTGTCGGTTAAATTTGAGTGATTATTGACCTTTATGATGTTAAATTTAAAATTTTTATTCAATGCAATGGAGAATAGAATATCAAATTGTGGTGTGGAAATTTATAGTCTGTTTCATAGTTTGATCCCAGCCATTTGTTAAGAATTTTTGACATGAATGACACAAAATATGTGAAAGTGCTTTGAAAGCCTGTGTTTAAAGTAATATGTCTACTAATAATCATAATTTTAAGTTGGTATTAAACTGTGAAATAGACTATAAGTGCATGTTTGAAAGGAGAAACTTGGATGTTACTGGGACACACTGCAAGGGCAACTATATCAAATAGTAATAACCAGTGTGACAACCAAAAACCATCTGTGATATCATAGTTTATTAGGTACTACATATCTGGTTTTCAACTTGCTTTGACACTACTAACGATATTGATAATCCATTGTGCTTGTCACAAGTGTTGTCGAATCTCTGTTTGATATGTACATGTATGTAAGCATGAAGAACTTACATGTACAGCTTAGAAAAATAATATGTAATGAATTTTGCTGATGGATATTTGGCCAATTTAAAATTGGAGTACTTGGAAACCAGATATGTAGCCAGGAAGTTTTATATGGTTAATAACTTTTTTAAAATAATGAAATGAAGAGAGGTTTTTACTGAGTTTGTAAGGATATTTAAGATTCACCAATCCCATTTTAGGGACGAATGGTAGGATCTGATGTTTTTATAACGGATTTGCCGGAATATATGGACAATTTTTATAAATGTTGTTTTGAATTTGTATGTGCATGTACTTGTTTTACTTAAGGGTTCAGTATACATGTGTAGGAACCCACCAAAAATAATGTTCATGAAGAGCTACAACAACCAAGATGAAAAAAACCTAATAAAAGACTTGAAAATCCCAATGCTGTCTGCAACTTAAAAATTAAAAAAATCAGCAGATATGAAAGGGCAAGGTACTTAATCATGATAATAATGTAAAGGACTTTAACATGTACTGTATTCCTCATACTAAGGGCCCTCTCACCCTTCATTTTGATTAAAATCTTAAGCTACCCTGCAAGACATGGAATTGCAAGATTAAAGAACAGAAAATTCTTTGAGAAAATGACAATTTTATATCAAAAATATTTTATGAAGGGGAAGGGATTAGAATTATTGATTTAGTATGTTTAGGGCAATTCTAAACAACAGAAACAAAAAATACTTTAAACTGGCCTTGAAAGAATTCCAGATTTTGCTGATTCTAATCAGCCCATGGTTTGATTTTTTTTTTAAGTGCCCTGGGTGTTTTTTTTTAAATATGAGGGATATGGTATATTGAGAAGTAAATAAGTTTTGTTTTTAACTAGTTTCTAAGTTGCAGAAGTTTGGGGCAGAAAAAAATAGTAAAATGAAAAAAAATATATAAAAAGGTGAACTTGTAATGCAAAAGCTTTGGTGACAGCAATTGTGAACTGAGCAAGTTAACATTGCTTCCCAAGTTATTCTCGATTTTGCCAGTGTACCGATAAGTGGATTTTCTCAACACTGAAACAGACTGGGAAATCTTTCTGCCTTGGTAAATTGTATTGTAAAGCAGTTAGAAATCAGCAGATCGGGTAGAGAAAAGAAAGTATTGTTTTTAATTACATGCCTCCATTGACAAATTAAAAATGTATGCCTGTGTAGGTAGATTAATTTACCTCTGATAATTTACGTCTTCAAACCCAGTAAATACAAGGGCCATTAAGAGTTAGAGTTTTAGAGTGCATATAAACTTCAAAGCCTTTTCTGTTAAGTTTCACATATTGAGTCTTTATTATATTGATTATGATATTAGTTTAACAAATAACCTGACAAGGTGATTGGCTTTCTACTGAGACACATAATTCAAGGCTTAACATATCAATAAGAAATACATTTTTACATTATGGTGCCATAATCAACATTTATCCCCACCCACCATTGATTTGGGTTCATTTGAAATCCTGCAATACTGGATTCCCAATATCTTTAAGATATTATTACAGAATAGAACTGGAAGTGACTTGCTGACATAATTTGTTTTTCTTTTTTTTTGGAAAGGGGGGTTGTTGGCTAATGTCTTTCCTTGAATAAATCTCTTGAAGAAAACATTATGTAGCTGGTCACTGGGGGGAAGGCTATTTTCACTAAGTAACCATGTACGTAGTGTGCATGTGAAATTTTAAAAAAAATCACTATTACTGTCATGATCGGACAGAGATTTTTTTAACCAAAATATAACCGCCATTCATTTTCTGTTAAATGAGCTTCCCTTTACAATCCTTGAAATTTTACATTTCAAGGTCAAAATTCACTATTTTTGGTTAAAGTTGATTGTAAACCAATGTTCGTATGTTGTGTTGAACCATATGTTCTGTTCTCTAGATCAACATTTATTGATTTGTGTAATTTGTTTGTACATTTACTTCAGGCTAAATCTATTTAAATTACCTCTGCTTATATCTATTGACATTTTTACTTCACTGAACAAGTTAAATAAAGACAGCATATCTATTTGGAAACTACAATAGCCAAAATCATTACATTCAAGCTATACTATAATAGCATGTTACAAGTAAATAGTTTCTCTTAAACAAATTATTTTGTCTTAATATCACTAAGGAATTGCGAAAATGTGGACTTAAATAGACGTATTTACTTTGGAAATATTATCATTGTTTATTGTTTAATGTACATTGCAAGTGAAATCCAAGGGGAAATCTAAATATATTCATTTCTTCAGTGTGAACAGTATGAAGAACAGCAGTAAAACATTTATTTAGATTTTCGAAAAAAATCATTTTCAAATATTTTATGGGAAAAATTAAATAAATTAGTTTAACTGGGGGGAGGGTCTTAAAAAGATACTTACACAGTATCTACAATATAATGCTCAGTATTGGAGTGTCAAGATGAAGGGATAATGTAGAAAGAAAGAAGTTCTCAGGAAAATATAAAAAAATTAGTGCCAAAACTATAAAGTTTGGAATCCTACAACCTAATGTGCAAGTGCTGACCCATACAGCCCCCATCTTGTGTAAACAATATCAACAAATATCTTTGTTTGAACTGTGTGTTCACAATAATAAATACAGTCTTTCATATTGAGTCCTCTGTATTCTGATCAAAGGTTTTATTGTTACTTGTTACCTATTGTTATAATTGTTATGTTGGAGAAATCTTGTTATTACTTATGAATTTATTGTACTATAAATTAGGGCAGAACTGCAAAATTCTGTGTTGTAATAAAAAAACTATTTTATTTTTTCTTTGTTTTAATGAATTAGGATTTATTAAGTGATTTTTAAGAAGCTTTTAAAACTTTTTTAAACAATAAAACTAAATTTTAGAGATTAAGAGGTAAGATTGTGTTCATAGAAACTAGATTAAGAAGTATTAATTCCATGTACAAGTTCTCTTGTGTAGTAAACTTATTCTTAATTGAGCATCACAACTTTTTACAACACAGAGTTTTGAAAGTTTAATGACAACATGCAGCTCGAGTTAAATACATCAAGAAAATTGGTGCACAGTTTGCAAAATGAAAATATGTCCCAGTGTACCACAATTATTGTTAATATAATGTGTTATCAGATTCTCTTAAGTATTTTATATAGTACTATAATGAAATAAAAACAAATAGCATTTAATTGGCTAAACAGAAGCAAGTGGTTAAAGCTCAGCTGTAGATTGTCAGTAAAGATTTGGCAATTATCTTAATGAGATTTGAATTGTATAATTAAAAACAGTTGACTTTTAATGTGATAAGGAAAGTGCTGGTTGTTTGTTAACTATCTGCTTTACACATACATGTAAAATGTATAAATTATGAAGCAAGATTAAACGCATGAAAAAACTAAAATGTGCTTAATTTTATTCCCTCTTATATTGATGGAGAAATGTAGGTTTTCAGAATATTAGAAGCTTAAATTAATTTAAAGGTCTGGCCTTAGCATTTGCCCTTAATGGTCAGTTTTGTTTTCACAGTATCTTGAGTACCCCCTGGGATAAATCAATGAACATTATACTTTTAAAATGTGTTGGAATAATAATGATTTCAAGGTCACATACTACATTTTTGTAAAACATTTGTCAAGGTAGTTGATTCAAACATGACTAGAATATTGTAGGGTACCTTATCGCATAGCAGCCACCAGCTTTGTACTATAGGAGACAGGGTTCACAGGGACTCTGGTTTTCTCTGGATACACAGACTTAATGACCACCCTGTTCTGACTAAAATATTAATGAATGTGGCACACATTTTCACAAAGGGATCCAACCTGCTACTAGTTTAATATTTCCTAGTCACTCTAGCTCAGAGGACTGATAACCGTTTAAAGTTATGTTCTAGTATGAATGTGTCCTAGTCACTAGCTTAACAGTTCTCTCCCATGAATTCACCACTGACGCTTTAGGCAGTGGACTTGGTGCGTGATTTTTTTCTTTAATCCTCAACCGATTATAAAAATGTAGGAGGTTGTCAAGTTTTGTTGGCACCACCAGACCAGATGATCTGGTTCAATTTTGATCCTCCAAAAAGAACGGGGATGCACCTGTTACCATTTACAATACAAGGAGTTACTTCGTAGTTTCTATAGAGGCAGCGAGGTCTAAGACTCATAAATAAATACACATTCTTTCGATCTTTGTTGCTTCTTCATTGAAAGCTCAAGACAGTTAATGTATTGGAATGCAGCAAACGGAAATAACAAGGAAAATCAGAATTCCTATACCATCAATTAATATAATAAATCAGTGTGAGCTTAAACGTTTTGGAACTTCATGTGAAACGGAAGCTTGGTTTATGGTGTGGATTATTGTCCATTGAAGGCCCCATGGCAACCTGTAGATGTTTGTTTTTAATACGTTTTGGATTGGTATCAGATAGTCATACCGTATCTCCGTTTTCTATATATATCGCTTTCGGTTACAAGGGGCATTAAGTTCTGGTTCAAGGTATTAAGGTTTACCTATCTCTGTAATGTCAACACAAAGAGATTTCATGATGTTGACAAAGAAAATAGGGGGCGAATAAGGAAAGGCCAAATAACTGTCCGGTTTGCCTTGCATGGTTAAGAGGTTCACAGAAGGTAAATTTAATGCTTGTTGATTATTAAGATCACGTAGCGATTGAAAATTAACCAATACGGATCATATACCTTTTTGTACAAATACATGTAAACCACTGTGTTGACTGGGATCCCAGGTGTTGATTAGGATCAAAGCTAAACGTGGCATGTATGAACAAGTGTTTTCTCTTGTGGAGATCAATTGTGTTGATGTTGATCCTAATTCAAACTGGTTATCAACAAACCGAAAGTTTTACGAATTCTTAAGAAACATTGTACGACCTCAAAGATCCATGTGAACAGAGTATGTCCGCCGTCCAAGATGGCTGCCAGTTTGGAAAATATTACATGGACCCTTTTAAAAACTTACTGATCTTTTCTTTAAAGAATCGCCGAAATTGAAACTGGCACAATCGTTCCCAACAAGATCTGTGATGTAACATATGGTACTGGTGTGTCATCCAATTAGGCCGCCATCCTAGTTTGACACTTGATTATCTTAAGTTCATGTTGTATTGTTACTTTCTTCATTGATTCACATACGAACTTCTCTCTAAATGTAATACTTGTTGTGACCTATAGATTTTGAACTTTCTGCAACTTTCCGTTGCAATGTGGTATTTAATCCAAAACTTATTTTCCAAAAGGATTTTTTCAAGTAGGTGGTTGATCGCAACTGGTTATCTTAAAAGTGTAAGCCAAAAAAGTGTCCTGTAGAAGTGCCCTTCCTATTATATATTTCTGAGGAAAACCAAGAGGACAATATTTCACGGTCATCAATGTGTTTTATTCCGTCCTCGGACATCGGACTTTATCATAGGGAACAATAGTGTTAGTGGACAATATTTCATGGGGACACAATGTTATGTTCAATAGCTTATAGACTTTATTTTCTAATTCA
Source organism: Geukensia demissa (assembly GCA_034783895.1). Taxonomy (NCBI): domain Eukaryota; kingdom Metazoa; phylum Mollusca; class Bivalvia; order Mytilida; family Mytilidae; genus Geukensia; species Geukensia demissa. The sequence goes on along the minus strand of JARWCS010000007.1, from coordinate 1,667,591 downwards.
GCTTTGCATGTACAATGTATTACCGTCCCACTTTCCGGTTGGTTGAATTTCAGCTACAAAGGGTTTATGAAAAATTTCATCTGCCATTAAAATCTTGTGCAATAGCAGCAAAATAAGGCGAAGGTTGCATCTCCGTTTTCCAGTCAGCCTAAGATGTTATTGCAAAACTGGTTCAATTAACAAAACAGGTCAGATGCATCTAAAAGCAAGATTTTCTCCGCTTTCTTTAATAAATTAAGATTATGTAATAGAACATTAAATACAGTAAATCACCTACTACATGATGTAGACATGCTCTTGTGCAAGTGATTTGTCTGCATTATTGTGGTTAAAATGCGCGTGAATAACTTTACTAACCTGCTTTAAATTGTATACATGACCTTTCTCATGCAAATGCACTTTGCATACATGTACGATGTTATAGTTGCATAGGCATTTTTCATTGCAACATAAGCGGCGCATTTGAAACGTACACATAGTACATGTACATGTATATTTGAATTAAGTTAATGCTTGGTAAATATCAATAAAGCCTTTATGTTCTATTTGACTTGAATTCTTAAAATTTCCTCTTTGAACAAGACTTCAAGCTAACTGATATTCCGCTTTTAAAAGGGGACAATGTGCAGTACACATCAACTGAAATGTGTAGTACAATATCGCATTTTGATATTTGTGAAAGGAAATTATATTTCATCAATTTAAATAGGTTTGAATTCATAAGTCATAATTTATCCCTTTAACGACCTTGGTCATTGTGTTGATTCTAGCTGGATCTTTATAATCGTTATTTTCACTACAATATGTTTAATTCCAACATTTTCTTTACAAATGAGAGCCTTGAATGGCTTTCAAAATACAAGTTTGCCAATGTTGAATAGATGTTGGAAATTTTGTTATGTTATATGCGCATTTTTAAGAGTAACGGCTCAGCAGTACTGTACCATTAGTACCAAAACACAGAAAAACATATGCATGTCAACTTGTCGACCAGAAATAAGTCGACATATGCATGTCAACCTGTCGACCATAAATAGGTCGACACGTAAGTGTCAACCTGTCGACCTTTAATAAGTCGACACATGCATGTCAACCCGTCGACCTAAATCTACGGATATTTAAACCGATTAACTCATTTATGACCGAGATCCAAACGTACTCTTATTCAATCACACTGAAATGGGGAGCCATATCAGACTGGAATTGCATACCAACAATACGGAATGTAGCATTCTCAGATTTTAGAATACAAAATGGAAAATTTCTGAACAATATAATATGGTAAAATTCATTCAAGACAATTCTGACAACTGGACTGGTGAATACACTTGGGGCTTCTGATTTATCAATAGTGGCATTGACCAAGTGGTTTCAAAATACCAGTTCACTCAACCGGGCTTTTGTCATGCTAATAAACCATATTAATAACACAGACAAGGGACATGCATGGCCCCACAACACTACAAGTAGATCAAGGAAGAGGAGCTAGCGTTGTTCGCAATCACACCTTCGAACAAAGAAGTTGGCGATGTGAACTAAAGCTGTCGCCCGACATTCAAGCATGCATTAAATGGCTTAAATTCTCTTTCTCTTGTCGTTGGACGCTCTAAGTGGGACATCTGATTTTATTTCATAAAGAAGTTAAACTTAACTATATGTAGACTCTAAATTAATGTTACTATATATATATATATATATATATTGCTGCATTTATATGTTGTGTTTTGAATAATAAATCTACCAGAACAAGAACTTATCACTGAGATATATACGCTTCAAAAACATTTATTTTTGAAAGAGATTAACATCAAGTCTATTAAAAGTTTGAAAAAATCCAAATGTAGATCAATATATGAAATGTCACCGATTTTATGAATGGCATTTTATTCAGGGTATCTGTACGAATCTACTGTTATGAGCTGGTTATGCAATTATTTACGAGGAGTGGTGTTTATTGAACCATTTTTAAATGGATCAATCAAAACATGTAAATTACTTTACATTAAATTTGATATGAACACTAAATACGTAAACATGACTGTCTATTCTGTCGGATTCTACTTTAAATGGCAACAAAGGTTATTACAAAAAAAACCTCAACAGGAATACTAACAAGAAACAAGAACACCAATCGTACCCGATATTAGTACCAAAAGGATACCCTCGTCACCCAACATTATTACAAAATTATCCATCTAGTACCAAAAGGATTACCAAATTCCCCAACATTAGTACCAAAAAAGGACACCCATAACATTATTACTAATATCTCTAAACATTATTACCTAAAAAACACCTATCTCGCTGTTACCAATTCCCCAAGAATTAGTAACAAAAAATGACAACCAACTCCCTCAACAGTATCCAATGTACCAACAAGCAGCGCGATTGAGTTTGAAGATAAATTTGTATTGTATGCATTAATGTAAAGTCAACTAAGCATAAAATGTGTTCAGTGTAGCTTAAAACTTTTTGTTTGTTTCGATATCGTTTGATAAGTATCAGAGGTACTTGCACACTTTAGGGATACAGATGCTTTTCAAACATTGGCAATACCGATCACTAAAATTATGAACTTCAAACACAATACTAGACTCTATGCTTCCTTATTTTTGTACAATTTGTACATGCAGAACTGAATTTGTTCCGAAATTAATTAGTTCTTCGTATGATTGTATTTAAAATGGATAAATATTTTTCTCTATATATAGATTTTGAGCATTATTTTTTCCTGCCACAGACTGCATCATGTGCATGGCTATATCCTAACATTAACCAATCTTTATTATAAATAATATATCCTAATATCATTACAAATAATTGAATTATTTAACAGCTGAACAGTTCATTGGTCTCGACTGCCCCATATCATGTAAAAAGCAGTTGTAATACTACAATCTTCTTCAAAGTTCAGAAAAATACACGTTTTGTGGAATGCGGCTACAGAGTTTGGACAATTTTTAACACACCTAACTCAAAGAGTCATGCATGTGAGGTCTTAAATTATTTTTATCTGTACATTGGAAAGCAGCTACAGATAAAATGTTTACCCACGTTTCGACAATGCATCAAATGTTATTGTAAAATACCAGACCAAGAAGGGGTACGTAAAGTTTTCTGGGAAAATGAAACCACTGTGACCATTAATTTATTTACGTTTTAAAATTCTTTGGAATCGCTGAAAGGTTTTCTAGAATGATTCTTGGGTAGTCTTACCAACAAACCTACCTGCAATTCATAAAAGCAGCCATTGCTAAAAATAAGAAGAGGTGTATTTTAAAGCTCTATTTATCCGAGACAACAGCATGCATATTTTGTAAGTATGGATTCAAATCGGATGAGAAATAAAAAAGTTTCAAAAATTAGGGCGTGGACATTTTTGGATCTTAATAACAGTAAGTGATAGGTCATGATGCTTGTGGCCTATTATGTTGACTTTTTCATGGGAAATACAAACCCATCAAAATTGGACAACAGAAAACTTGCATCCAAATAGGAGAAAAACTGGCTCCTCCCAACAAACGGATGATGCTAGATAATCCAAAATCAATACCAACCTTTATCAATGTCCCAAAATATTAAAAGGATTAGTTAACTAGAACAAAAGTTTTTGTGCGGAAACCAAACTGTCTACAGATGCAAACGCTGCCGCCGACAACAGCGCCATTCCAATTTTTGCGGTCGTATAAAAAGGATCCCAAGAGACAGCTTAGGCCAGGTGAGCTAAAAAGTTTTGGACCATCGCAGCAACTACAAAAAACTTGTTGCTTATAAACATTGCTATGTGTAGAATTTGAATGAATTTTACATGTACTTGAAGCAAACTTGTGTAAATATGTATAAATTTTAATGATGGTTATCTGCCATGCGAAGTTTTGTTGCCCTGAATAGTAACAGAGGTGCTTCGCAAGCGCAGCATGATACGACCGCAGCACGTTGAAATGTGAAAGGTAAACAAAAGACCCTTTG
>JARWCS010000007.1:1645173-1659020 GCA_034783895.1 Geukensia demissa | reverse complement strand
TCTAGGAGGTCTATTATTATACTTTATATTTGGCAGAAAATGTTGTTTCAAGAGTTTTGTTTTTAAATTTTTGTACTGGTAATCTCTGGTTTATAGAAGAGGAGATGTGGTACGATTGTGTATGAGTAGTTTAACAGGATCTTTCTTAAATAGGGAATTTTCTGTTTTAAAGTTGAATTTGTTGGTTATCTTTTCAGATGGCCAAACGTAGCAGAAGGTTCGTGAGACGATCTTGGAAGTGGATAAAACGTGGATTTACTGGTTATGCCCAGGGCATTCATATACCAAACATTTTTGTTGTCATACATACAAGAAGTTAATCAGATACATGTATTATATAAATACATTCAAATATACATAAAACCACTTGTATAAATGGTTCATTCAGTTCCTTTAAATAATGGATTTTGCCGTCTAGCAATTTTATTTGCCATTTATTCATTTTGGTCACAACAAAGATAATGATGATACGCCCTTTATACCACTTTCGTCTGTGTAAAAAATTAATTATTTCTAGAGAAAATTAGTTTAATAGTATTTCCCTTAATAACCGAATGTGAATTACTTAGCGTCGACCCAGGTAGGTCCATTTTAAGATAAGATCAACTTCCAAATCAAGCAAATTAAGCATAAAATCTATCATCACGACACAATGAATATCAGCTTATTTTAGATAACCAATTATTTAATGCTTCGGAAAGTCGGTCTCATTGCTATTTCACCGTTTCACCTGCAATTCGCGGACTTCCCTAAACATGGGTAAACTCAAAACTTTTTTTGACGACGTTATTTTATCAGACATAATAAACAAATTTAAGTCCAAGTTTCCGACTTTTTTCCAATGTCATTTTTTTCGAATTTTTCCGCAGGGGCATAAAGTTAGGGTAGGAAATTATATACTTAACCGGGAAAAAGTACGGGACGAAATCTACTTTTCCCCCGGGTACGCATATTTACCTATCCGCAAACTTCATACCCCTGTACATTTTTCCATTATTTAAAGGAAATGATAGATATAAGCTTTAATGGACTGAGAGAGGCAATTTTGTAAACTTTTACATTTCACAGTTGTTTTAACAATTTTGAATTGAATCACTATGTTATCTAAAGTAATTGTTTTGTATTTGAAATCAAAAATTATTGGTCTCCGATACTGTGAGATTTTAATCAAATTTCAACACAATTTGTTTTGATGCTAAGTTCAATTGTATGGTGCTATTTTTTAAATACATGTTTTTCATTATGTTATTGAAATCCAATTTGATTATGCAAATTTTATATTAAAATATGCTTTAAGCACCGTTTTCCTAATTTTGTTAGCATTTTTTTGTATGTCTTAGCAACATACCGACTTAGATAGTGGGCATAACTTTTGAAAACTTTATATAATGTATCACCAGAGACATATTCCGTATGTCTCTGCTATAATGGACTTAAGGCCTGAATTTGTTTCAAATTTTGAACTTTTGATTATGAACACGGACTCTTTATTGATTACCAAATGCATCCTAAATGTAAGCTTATTTTGTTTGTTTTTTTCCCAAAACCTTAGCAGTCCTCCCATGTGAATCCAGTTAAGAATAGTGTATATTACCCCAAAAGAAATACACCCTATAAAAGCACGTACCTATTCGTCTGATATTTGAATAATTTCCTAATACAAGCACTGGAATAAACACTTTTATTGTCAAAATGCTTGGTCCAAGGAGATATTGCCCAAAACACTGTGAAGTAATGAGTTATTCCTCCCTGATGATATTTTTAGTGCTTTCTATATAAAATATTTATTCAGTGACTTGACAAGAAATGCAAAACTTTAAATTTGCATGCAACATGTTCTAAAAATATATTCAAATGGGCGTGGGCTTTAAAGTTTGTCGTCTTTTGTATGGTTCTTACACAAGACTGCCACCATTTTTGCAAATGTTCAATGAATAATAACATTCAAGATAAAACATGCCTTTTTATTGGTCCATTAAAAACATTTGACCAACCTGCATATTTTGAATATTTGGTGTATTTTGATATTATGCAAAAATATAGGAAATTGAGATTGGTCTCAAATGGGCTGCATATTTTTTTAACAAAAGAAAAAAAAATAGTCACATAATACAGTCACAAACAATACCACAGATGTCTTTAAATACTGCTCACCATTTTGAGTTCAAACCTATTTTAGTTGAGTTTAGAGTTTTGGATTTTTAGTCTTTTTCTTGTTTTGGTATTGGTCAAATCTCTTGAGCTGTCATTTGCAAATCAGTTACTTGTCTTGTTATCATGGTTAACTTTTGATAAAGGGTAATAATCTAGTAATCAGACCCTTCTCTTAATATTTGCTGTAATTATGTCCTTTCAAGAAGTGTTGTTAACTTTTTTTCCCAATTGATCAAAACTACACCCTAATTGCTGATCAATCACAGTGATGTTTAAGTTGTCATGGACATTTGACAAAAGTGACAGACTGACAAGTATCCAACAATATGACAAGATCACCTATCATGTTGAGTGAACAAAGTTTCCTAACAAGTGTATTAATGACATTTCATGTGTATTGTATAAAATGACATATCATGTGTTGTGAATGTGCAGTGAATGAGTTGACCTATTGTGTGAAGTGAATGAGTTGACCTAAGATGCGAAGTGAATGAGACGACCCATCATATATTTATATATGAATGAAAGTGACCAAGATGAAAAATTGATGCCATGTTGGTATAAGATTACAAAATTATATAACCCCAAAAATAATGTCAAGGACAAATGACATGTAGCATTGTGCCAAGTCATATCAGTGGTTTCACAAGAGGGGATAAAATGTGAAATCTGAACAGAATATAAAAAAGATATGAGGCCAATGATGGCAAATTTAATGCTGAAATAATCAGAAGTCATATAAGCAAAGTGAGGTAATACTATTTAATGAAAGAATATGGAATATATTCCAGAAAGACATAATCCACTCCTTTTCTGGATTGTGCTGTACAAAATGTTTCGTTGAACTGTTGCCTTTAGTTTACTAGATTCAGTGGAGAAGATCTTCAATAGCCCAATTATGATTTCTGGTAATTAGCTTAATCTGAATCTGTATTTTCTTTCGCTAATTTGAAGTTCACCATGTCTGTATGGGTGAAAACAAAGTTTTGAAAAGGAAATTCCACTATTTTTATATTTAGATTCATGCCAAAGTAGGGACCCCCCCTATGGAAATAGCATTATGGCATAACTGAGCTATTGTAACCTTAAGAAACTTTTCTTAAGGATGCGTGTAGCCAGGCAATACCAATCTGCTTGGTTGACAGGCATAAAATGATAACCATCACTCTCAAGTCTAATTCATATAAGGATTATTGATGTAAATTTCTAAATTGGTTCTATGTAAAAACTACCTGTGAGCTATCATGATTTGTTAGTGGGGATACCTGATACATTGTATAAATTTTAAGGTGGACTTCCCAGCGACCTCTGCAGCATAGTTTCAACTGGCAAGAATTTCAGAAAGAGACAATAATGCCAAATGCAAATTTCACACTAGACCTTCTGTTCTCTGTGACAGCAAACCTGTTTTGGCAAGTAGATATGCCATATATACTGGAATAGTTTTGAATAAGTTAAATTGCTGTGGCTGCTTTGAAACATTAAAACAAGACAAAAAAATTTACATATAATATACATGTACATTTATGATAAATCAAACAAAATTTTAAAATAGTATTCCAAAATAAAAAATAGCACTTATTACATATGTTAAAAAAACTTAACAATTACAACAGAATAAATAGGTAAATTAAGCAATGGAAATCCAAAATTACTAGGAGTCAATACCTTTAATTGCTTTTTTATTTTGAATCTGATTTAAAACATGCATTAATTACACCCCATTTCCCATTAATCTTCCAGTCTTTATCTTGAGCCTGAATTTTTTCTGCTTGACCCTCAGATAAGCCAGCAACCACATCTGACTTACTTGTCCGTAACACACACAAAGGTGCTGGATGGAAACCTCTCAGACATGTTTCAAATGAAGTTGTATGAGGCCAATTCAAATCTCCAACTAATTTTCTATAATTAAGGTCTCCTTTTAAAAATATCATATCAGATTTTTTAAGAGTTTGGTATAAATCAGAAGCATACTTATTCATTTGACTATAATCGAAGGGCATTGTCCAGAAATCATGAACCTGGAATGTCCATGTGCCATTTGTCAATCGTTCTTTCCACTGGTTTCCAAACATACTCATGGCAATGTGATTGATTCTCCCAAACATTTCTAATGTCCAATCAAAATCCTTTTTGGTAACATCAGAAACAAACCAAGGAAAGGCCTTAGCATGAAAATGTACAGTTGAGCAAAGACCAGCAGAAAGAAGGAATTCAGCAAAACACAAGTCTGAGATAAGTTCAAATCCAGCATTGTCCAGGACAATATCTATCCTCTGACACTTCCTGTCATTAGACTGCAGATGAGACAGAACTTGATCAGAATCATCAACCAAAAGAAAAGGTTCAAGTCCTTGTAACTGTTCTAATGGTGATGACTTCTGTGCATTGTCTTCTCCACCAGATATAGACAAATCACACTGGTTTCCCCATAAACATATCTGCAATGAAAAAAATAGTTTTATGTAATGAAAAAACTGAAGAAAACATATTATCATGAAAATGAGCCTTGCTTTGATTAAATAAAATTGTTAGCATTTAATTTTAAAGGCTAATATGTCATTTCTTAAAAAAAAGCAGCATATCAATACCCAAAGCTCAGAATGCTTTGTGAGCTGAAAGGGAGGGCAATAATATTAACAACTATTCAGAATTTTTTGGGGGTGTAACAACATATTCTTACTTGATAACTTATTTAACAAAATCTACAACAATATCTATTGTAAGAAATGTAGTATTTTCAGAAAATGAATTATAGAATTTAATGGTCATATATATAACATCCATAATTATGATTGCTAGTTCTTAATTATAATTATTTTTATTGATTTCAAGTTTGATTAAAATAAATCTGTGGATTCTAGTGAGTTATCAAACTTTTCATGTAAACCAAACCTGAATGATAATATTTGAATTTGATCAATGAAATATACAATACATGTCACTGCCAGGCCTACCAGTAATGCCAAATACATTTATAAAGCCAATGAGACAAATGTAGATTAAATACAGTACAGATTAATGAACTGCACCAGACAGTATTATGACATTTTATATGTAATCTGTCAAACAATGTACAATGAAAACATGATTTGTTATGCATCCTTTGAAAGAGATATAGTATGGTTGTCTATGAGACAGCCATCCAATATGTGTAAATCACAAACTTCTACAGGTTGCCCTACATGCCCTAGGGCCTTCAATAATCAGTTGGTGGTATACTTTTTCATATTAAGGTTTTCATTTCTGTGAAAACTTGTACAAAATAAAGTAATCATAAACTCACATAAAAACAGAAGAGGGCTTTTGTCATGATTTTGTGAAATCAGAAGGAAGACTTTGGTCACAAACATATGTTAAGGTAGCAAAACTGTCTAGATTGGTGAGAGTTACATACCTGACATGTTACATGCCTTAAATTTTTATTTGTATAGATAAAGACATAAATGGGTATTAAGTAAAGCTTAAGAATTTCTTATAAGGATTAATATACAAAAAAATCTGCAAAATGGTGTTTTATCATCAGGAATCTCACCCTGAGCTTGCTTTCAGTAACTGTGAGCATTCATTAGAGATGTATATTCTTTTTGCATGTATTTATTTTTGTATATTTATAGTAATTAAGGTACTCTTTAGTTGGATTGAGTGACTTTCTGTTTAATTTTTATAGTTTGTCGCTTACTGCTTTTGTTTTCTTTGTTTTTTCCTTTGACCACTCGTTGGGGGATGGTTGGGATCCCACTTAATAAGTTTAACCCCACCACATGTCTCATGTGCCTGTCCCAAGTCAGGAATTGTGGTCATAGGTTTGTCATTTTGCTTATTGTTTTGTCACATAACTGTACATTTCTGATAATAATCAGGTAAGAGCAGTATTATTTTATGCATACACAATTTTTTATTTGGGGAATTTAGAGCTTTTCACAAGGACTGGTATTCCACCCTTGTTGAAGGCTTTGTGGAGACCTCTAGATTTGTAAATTCCTTTGTTTTTCTCATGGTTGGAGTGCAGTCTCTTTGACATTTACTCCATATCTTTTCATTTTCATATCTTAATATTCTTAAAATAAAGTATGGTATAAAAGTTATGTTCATTTAAAAAAATTCTACGAATAATATTTTTGTTGATGTTATAAAAATAGTACAAAATTGAATTTCTTTCTACTAAAACAGTTTTATGACAGGATATGTAGCTTTGTGCAAAAATTCAAAATTGACCATTACAAGTAATAAGCTTGCTATGCATGTATAGTAGCACTACAGTTCTGAGTATGAGTGTCGATATACCTTGAATAATGTGATGGGTCACACTATATAGAATGCACCAGTGAATGACTGAAGAATTCCATCTTAGTGATTGACGATATGTAGGTACCAGTAATAACAATTCTAATTCTATGTCTACTAGCACCTGAGAATATGAACTCAGATGTCAAATGTAATCAAAAGTGTGGTATATGTCACTGCAAGATTTCTATTTGTAAGTCCTAATAGGTTTTAGACATTCACCACATCCCATTTTTTGGCGCTCTTATGTTGTACATAAATATCATCCACTTTTTTCTATTTTTTTCTTTTACATTTACATTTACATAAATGTTTCTTTACCAAAAATACAAACCTTGAAAAATTGTTTAAATGATTCCTGTAGTATTTCTGGGTTCTCTTTTATTTTCTGTTGAGTATCTAACAGATGCATCATCAACACACCTGATGCATACTCAGAATCTGTGAATGATTTCTCCTTCTGCTCTCCAAATACATCAAATTCCTTCATTATATTGCTGAAAACACAACAGAGGAGTCTGTTATTTACCATCTGCAACTTAGGAATATTTTCATATGGGTAAATTTTTTCATACATTCATTCATGATTTTCTAGATTAAATAATATCCTCCATTTTTTACAGAGATGGAGTATGGTCTCCTTGACATTTACCCTGTTTCTTCCCTTTTGAATAGGTAAAACTTAACTTGGCAGTAGCAAACAACTGAGTTGACATAATAGACGTACTTCTAAATTGAAACACACACAATCCACTGCTTCTTATTTTAAATTTTGTTTCAACTGACTAACCAGTCCAGTAGAAAAGATCTTTTAGCTAAAATGTGCAAGTTTGGTTGATATCTGTTAAGTGGTTAAGTAGGAGTAGTGGATTAGGAATGGTTACCCCCATTGTTAAGCATACAAATGTACATGTAGGTCTAAGTTAGGCTGAATAAACTTAACTAGATTTTTATTCACCTCTTGAAATAAAAGTAAGGTGTGTGGGAGGATTTTATTTTCTATTTTTACCTCACAGATATTTCCCGCAAACAACCTTATAAGATAATTTAATGTATTTGTGCTTTATTTTACAAAGATATGCAGTAAAATCTATTAAACCTACAAGACCAGACCAGAATTGGACACGGAAATTGTTGGAATTGTAACTTTTAACAAACATTTTAAAAATTGCCCAAACCCTAATTTTTTTACTTTGTCAATTTTTTTTAAGGGCAGGTGGGGATGGAAATCTAGCAATTATTTTTAATTGGCCTTATAATGGTCACCAAAATTTAAATATTGATTTGGAAAGAAAATAAAAATTAGTAATACTGGTAACAGAAATTCTTTCCAACAGTTTCTTTTTTGGACCATTTTCAGATATTATGTCTGCCATCTTTGTTGGAAAGCTGGATGCTGTTTGGTTTCTAATCAGTTCTAACTGGTACAATAGTTTAAGACAACTTAATATCAAGTGAAGGACCATTTTACTAATGTTTGCTTTTAATTGGCACAGTACATGTAGTGTAACAGAGGACTCTATCAGAAATTTACATAAAGCAAATTAAGTTCAGCTGTGGAGATCATCTTTGTTGAAGGACATAAAAGCTGGGCAATCTTTTTGTAAAATCCAAGGATTATGTAGGTAGCAACTAGCTCATTAGATTTTGAAGTTTTCTGATTTTCTATTAAAGTCAGAAAGTGGCAGAAATTCTTTAAGGGAGTGGACAGTGGATATCTTTTTCCTTTTTCCCTCCCCTCTCTCCTTTCTTTTTCCCCTCATATCTCCTTTCTCCCACCCCCTTTCTCCTGTACACCCCTCTTCTATGACAAAAACTAGAAATTTTCATGTTATTTCTGGCAATTTGATAAAGTAGATACTGAAATTGCTGACACATTTTGAGGATTCTATTTAATAATAAACTAGGTTTGGCTTTTGTAGACAAAACAGTTGACAGGCTTGCATGTCAAACATAACTTTTAAAAGGGGAACATTCAAGGACCATTTCATAAATGTTTGGTTGCAAATGGAACAGTCAGTTTAGACAAGAAGATTTGTAAGAGAATTTCCAATGGGCCCTAATGTTAAATTAAATTCTGCTTAGGTAGCCATTCTTGTTGGGAGGCAGCAATGCAAACCTAATTTGTGGAAGAAAGAACTATTCTTTAGATGATTTCTTAGATCTGGTTTGGTAACAATTGTGGTAGGCCAGTCAGGCTGTATAAAATTTGATTAAACCATAATAGTTTGGTTTCAACTGGTCAGCAGCTTTTACATAAAGAGATTTTTTAAATAAAAGATTGAGGGCAGACAACAGATGCAAAGTGATAGCAACAGCTACCCTGATTCCTTGAGCTAAAATGTGAAAAGATGATTTACAACAGATAATGAATGAAAGCAGTGACAACAGGTTCATGATCATTTAAGTGAGCAAAAATAAAAGGTTTGGTTCAAGATAAGCCAATTACCATTTTTCTATTGCCTCCTGTATTCTTCGATACATATAACATTCCATATATAACCATGGTGATTCAAACCACTTAGGTGGACTTCCCTCTTTGTCCGTGATATACTGTAAATAATCATTCCAAACAGCTGTATCTGATCTACTGTCCTCTAAAGGAATGGCCACTTTATTGGTCTGTACTTCATTTCTTAACTTAGACACAGTACCTATAATACTCTTCAGCTCATCACTAACATCCTATCAATATAAATTTTGAAAAATACAGTAAAACTTTGGTAGATGGAACAACAATGAATATAACAAATCAGTACAAGTAAAAGTGATGATAGAAGTTCTAAAACATGCGAAGGACACTTGACTGACAAAGATGTTTGGGAGACTGTTTGAGCACCTAAGGCTAAGGTTCAACTGTACTTTAATTAATTGTTGCTGTAACATAAATATCATAAGAAAATATCATAACAAATAAGAAGTGTTTCAGTTTTATATGTGTTTGTTTTAAATAATGATAAGTTCTTATCTTCCCTAGAAAATAAGGTGCTCTTTTGTATGATTTTTACAGTGTTTCTTTAACTGTATTACTTTTGCTTTTTTTTTTGACATTTGGTCAAGAAACCAGAGGCTCCAAGGAGCCTGTCCTGCTCACCTGCATTGAATGCAAAATGAGAGTTTGGTAGAGGACCATTCAACCATGTGTCAACAAAAGATTAGTTCCCACTGTCTCAGCAGTGGGAACTAATCTTTTGTTTAAACTTAGACATATAAAATTCCCCATATGGTGCCATGTTAAACTAAATGCAATTATGGCTTCTTTTTATGTTGGTCTGATGGGATGCCAGGTATAATTTTGGAAGAGGATCATCAAGGGCCCAATCTACTCAAGTTTGGTTCCAACTTGCCCATCAGTTTCAATCACAAAGATTTTAAATTTAATGTTAAACTGAGTTTGGCTGTGGTGCCTATCTTGGTTGGCCAATTGAGATACCAGATTTTTATAAGGGACCATCTAAGTACCAGACATAGTTTAAATTGGCTCAGCAGTTTCAGACAAGAACATTTTTCTGTGAATTATAAAGGGTTCCATGTTAATACAAGTTCAACTGTGGCACCCATCTCGTTTGGTCAATGGGCATGCTTAAATAAAATCTGAGAGGGGACCACCCTAGGACCATTGTACTAAAGATTGTTTCAAATTGGCTTAACAATTCCATAAAAGAACATTTTTAATTGAATTTCCCATAGAGTCCCATGTTAAATTATTGTGATTATGGTTGTGTCAGCCATCTTGGTCAGTTGGTTTTAGAGAGGACAGATAAAATTCTGAAAGTGTACCACTTGAGAACCATTTATTTAAGCTTGATTCTCACTTGCTCAGCAGTTTTAGAGGAAAAAAATTTCAATAATGTTCTGACATTTTTCTATTACATTGTATTAGTAAAGGCTGCCATCTTGGTTGGCAGATGCATGGGTGTGCCAGGTATGCCAAAGTAAATATTGTGTACAAGGTCATTTTTCTGAAAAATGCTGTATTTTTTAAAATCCTAACCAATTTGAAACACACTTTTCTGTGTGTGTTAGACATGACTTTTTAGAATCTAACCTCTTTATAATGACTTTTTATCCTTTCTCTGTTTCTAAACAAAGTGTCAGCAATCTTTGCTAAAATCACAGGAAGCCTCTCCTTTATTGTAGGATAAGCAAAGGAACTGAAATAAACAAAAAAAGTTAATAAAGTAACCTGTAAAGGTCTAAGTTTTAAAATATTTCAACTGATATTGTTGACATCTTTAAGTCTTACATGTTAAATGTAGAAGCTTCACATAGAAATGATCAGTGATGTAGTAATATACTAGCACAACAGCAATCAATTCTTATTGGAAAACCTGCTCTCCGTGCCTAAAATGGTTTTTGTGTTGCAATCTATTCATTACTCTCTAATCTGTTCCAAGTATCGTACAGGATCTTCTAAACAGAGGATTGCAGATGTCTTACAAATTACTTCAACAAGGTAACATCCATTCCAATGACAGCTGAATATGTCCTTCCCTAAAGGACTAGGATGAAGGGGCTTTACATAGCCCTAAATTTTGCAACAACAAAAAAATTAAATAAATTTAACAAAAAATTATCCACAAAATATGAGCAAGTTGGGGATGAAAATGTAATTCTAATCATACTGAATGATCACATCAGAAAAATACATACACACATATCTCTTAGCATGTCAGACTTTAACCTAGTCAGTCTCTCCAAAATCAATAGGGGGAATTGATTTGTTGGGTTAGGGAGTCAAAAGAAGTGGGACTAACTACAACCCAAGTTTCATTTATATGATTTTTTATAATCTGCTTTGGTTCATTTTGGACACGAAGTAAGGCATTACAGCATATAGTTCTTTTATGGTTGCAATCATGAACAATAGCTACAGAATGGAATCAGAGTAACTATCTATGTTATGTGAAACTTAAGAAATCATGGTTCAAAGCTTTGAACCTAGTTAAGAGATAAAGGACTTATGAATGGTACCATGCACAGGACACTGGGTGCTTACCATTCAAGTAGGGGTTCCTTTCACCAACTCCACTTCTTTTCTTTCCCAACCCTTGTTTCTATTTGAGGACATTTAATATTTTCCGTGCCACATGCAGATTTTGAAAGTGGTGGTTGTCTTGTGCCGATATTATTTTACTCTTCTTATCGAATTTGGGTTTTATATCCATGATATAGGTCCAGTTAAGCATTTTATGATATCCGCCAAGATGATGAATACTGGTACTCTCAAGAAAAACTGAGCATGCTTTGGATTTTTTAATTACTTTTTCGGAAATATGTTTGTTTCAAATTTTAAAAATATGCCCCTGGTGTCAACTGTGACTTGGAAGATCGTGATGTGCCTTGGAGGAACTTACAGTATGTGGCCATATATATAGCACCATGTCATATATTTCATATAAAACCACATTTTTTTCAAAAAAATAATTACAAAGCCATTTCTTGTCCTATTAGCATAAAATTTGCACTGTTAAACAGAAATTTTCTAACAGTTTTACTGTTTATTTTTATTTATTTATTTATAGGTAGGCCGATTTTGTAATGGGCCAATTTTGTTATGGGCCAAAATATCATGTATTCTAAAAATAACATCATAAACTCGAATAAAAATTTTGGATTTTCAAATGACAAAATATCCCTTATTTGAATGAGGACCACATCAACAGGTCCTTTGCCCTTTCTCGTGCTCCAAATATCCTGTCCATCTTCCAAATCCTGAGCACTTGACCCTACTCCTGTTTTATAAATTCAGATTGGTTTTCTTTTAAAAGATTTACAGTAGCCTTTGTGATTCAAGTTCATCATGTTTGGACTACAGACTTTTATACGAAATACGAAATATTTATTGTTCAAACACATTTACAGTAAATGGTTATGACACAATAGCAAATAACATATTAACACAAAAGGCATAGATAACCTGGGGAGGTAGTGACTTTAACGGGTTACTCATATTAACCACAAAATAAATATGGCAAGTATAATATATAGTTCATTGGTGATTTTACCCTGGGTAAATTCTGTTGACGTTTTCAGGACCCCATATTAGAATTAATAAATATTAAGCTGTAACATTGATAAATAGTAGTATACGTCAGACATACTCTTTTTTCTATTTTAACAAACAAAACATAGTTTCTATTTTTTATGAATAGTCTTTTTTCACAAATAATATTTAGCAAACATATATATTGATTAAAGGTTGAAAAATAAAATGACCCAAGTAATTCTATGTGTGTATGATGAAATAATATGGTCGCATGTTGATTTCAGAAATCAGTTCGTTACACTATACAGACTCATTTACGCGTTATGGACACCTTTATAATGACCATCAACTGTTAATGACGATGATTCAGTTAAAACCATTGTCGCCAAATGATATTTAGTGTAAATTGGCATTCATCTCTGCGTAAGCAAAGAGGAAAATAAAACATCACATTTGAATACATGTACAAAATGTTTGATTACATGTATTAATTAAATAAGCAGGTACATAACAGTTATAATAGACGAATTCACAGTCCAGTCCGCCTTCGTGCAAATTACAAACTTTTGATACAAATTTCACGTCGCTAATTAAATATTTTGAAGTAACAGTAAAAATTGTAGTTTTGACGCCAGTAAGGTCATAATTCCATAATGATTGTCATAATAGATTTGATTGAATTGTTGGCTGCTTAACTTCCCGTAGCAAATATTTCATGGACATTCAAGACGAGAACAAGTTTAACATAAATGATATTTGCAAACAGTAATCTTATTTTCATTTGGTTGAGTAAATGTTTTGTCTGTGCGAAATAAACGTACCACATTGTTGCAACGGCACCTTATTCAAAAATCTTATATATTAATAACAGCTTTAAAAATATGAACGTTTCTCATTTTTTAAACAATGCTTCTACCATAGCGAATACTTTTTACAAGAAAATCTATTGTATGAAGTATATGTTGTGTTAATTCTAGTATCCTAACTTGCATGTGCTATTGGTTTTTTGATATAACATGGGCATTTCCCAAGAGAAATCTTTAATTTACGTAAAATATATTAATAGATAAATTAACATGTTGTTCATGAGATAACTTATCATCATTTATAAAACATCAGGTTTTGCAAGTTTCTCGTCACGAAGATTTTACAAATATTTTTCAGTCTACTTCAGTATTGAATGACAAAATTTGGTAAAATGAAAATGCATTGTAAATAGGTGAGTAAGGAGCTAAGGACCACCAAGTGCGTCTGAATTTGGATGTCTCTTGAAAATTAAATCGTCACGAAAATAAACTCTCAGGTATTAAAAAAATAACTTAACTGGTTAAGAACAGAACTTTACGACAAGAGAGATGACTTTGATTTTCCGATTGTAAACTTTCCGTTCATGTCTAGCAACATTCCAGCCGCA
>JARWCS010000007.1:1605437-1637649 GCA_034783895.1 Geukensia demissa | reverse complement strand
GTATGTGGATAGGGGTAAGTGGATTGGGGTAAAAGGATTAAAGCCAAACAAAGCATCACTCTAATTAACCATATAACCCCTCAACGCCACACCAAAACCTCAATGCTTGCAAATATTACAATATAAAGCTTGCTGTGCATTATTTCAAAGCAGTAAAGCGATTGGACATGTTTGGTCACCTGACACGTTACTGCCTTCATCTTCGTGATTTTCGTCACCACAATCCTCCCCTGCTATAGGAGGTAGCGACTCGGAATCAGACTCACCAACAAAGTCCTGGCCAGACATTGGCGAGTCACCATTACGATGATACCCTTCTACAGCTAGACCCATATGGTGATGTCCGCCATCACTCAGTCGACATGGTCCACTGTAAAAGTAAAAGGTGACTTATATTAGTTAATAATTCAATTTGTCTGCCATCAGTCAGCTGACATTGTCCACTGTAAAAAAATGAGACACTAATTCTAGTAGATAATTCAATTTGTCTGCCATCAGTCAGCTGACATTGTCCACTGTAAAAAAATGAGACACTAATTTTAGTAGATAATTCAATATGTCTGCCATTACACAGTCAATATGGTAACTGTAAAAATAAAACACACTTATTTTAGTTTATTATTTAATATGTCTGTCATCTCCAAGGGAACATGGTCAAATGTAAAAGAAAAAGTTACTTAGGTTTAATTATAATTCAATATTTCCTCTGTTACTAAACAGTCATTGTCAACTGTAAAGGAACTTATATAATTTAATAATTCAATAAGTCTATTTAAATTCCATGTTTTCCAAGAAAAAATTGCAAAAATATAAGTAAAGGCTGATCAAGATATTTATAACAGCCAAACTCTCAAACCATTAATTGCATAAGTTTGTAAAAGCATGTTTAAAAGACATGCAGCACTTAATTCAAAATAGCTTTTTGTTAAGCAAGTTTTCAACACATTTCCTTTCGATTTAGACACATTAAACACTGCACTTTAAATATGCAATTGAGATGAAAATGTAGTATTGATGTAGCTATTAAACAAACCATCAATATTGTGTTATATATCTGTAATTTTGGTGCTATAACAATTGTTTCCGTGATTTTATGGCATCCTCTTAGAACCACCATCAAAGATATCATTTGATGTCTTTGGGAAGTAAGAAAAACGTTTAAAAGTAAGCAAAAGAATTTTATTACCAGGAAGAAAACAATTCAAACTATTTTCTTTTTCCAATTTTGAAGTCAGGATTGAATTATAAAGAGAACAAAAATGATATAAAAGTTTTTTCTTTTGTCAATACATGTACCTCTGTTCTTATTTAATGTCTAAAAACATAAAGACTTGGGTGGTGTATATAAATATTCCTATAAACAACTCACAAATTATCTTATAAATTTGGGTCACACAATTAATTAGCATAACCAGTTGTCTTCTTTCTCTCCTACAATTTCATTTGATTACAATTTGACAGATTAAATGTTTGTGCAATATGATATGAACTACCAGTTTACAATTAACCATTATACCACATTAAAAAATCATTTTACAATTACAAAACAAAGTTATACCTACCGTGAATGACATTCACTAGCTACACTGGGTAATGATGATTGACAAGCACGGTCCATACAATGTCCATCCACTGGACAACGTGAATAATGTCCACTATCACTTAAACACTGATAATCACCCTCCTGTTCATTATTGTTTATTTTATAATGATGTAACGGGGGTATTGATGATTGTTCATGGTCACTATGACAAGTCCGTCCATGACAACACATATCAACAGGTACCCTCTGTGAGGGATTTGTACATGCTACTGTTCGTTGTCCCCACGTGTCTGAACGTGGTGACTGTACTCTATTTATAGCACTATATTGTCCATTGTCACAGTATTTAGGTGAACAACACCTTACACATCCAGAGTCAGAATACGCTGGTGGGGGGACATTCCACGCTTGCGCACAAATGGGGTGTTGGCTATGAGGAACCGGACAAGAACAAGATGATATTTTGGACATCGGGGACATGGGACTTCTGTTCATAACTGCACGATTCTGACTGACCTCAGCATACTGTAAAGAATTAGCCGGTGAATCAGATCCAACCTCACTTGGAGGTGGGTGTTCTGGTGGTGGTGGTAAAAACTCCGCCCAGTTGACCATTGCTTGTTTTGGTACAATAATCTGTCCTTGACCTTTCCTGCCTTTTTTAATCAACATTCCATTTTCATCCGTTGTATGACTTCCACTATCACTTGTAGGACTTTGCATGTGGTCGCTATGATCATGATGGTGTCCACCAGAATGACTATTATCAGTATTTGATCCACTGCAATCGTGTTTACAACAACTGTCCCCAGATCCACTATTTTGATTTATCGGTCTAAACATATGTTCCATATGTTGAGCAGCCCCTGGATTAATCAAAGTTGTAGTAGCATACGGTGCCACTGGGTCTTGTTTATGGTAGAATGTCTTCATCTGTGGCACATTATAAATATTATGATCTTGCATTTCAACCTCTTTGTGGCCTTCTAATAGATTGGTAACTTCTGGTGACATGTTACCTGAAAAACATACAAAATCCTTATTGCTTCTGAAACAAATAAGGTTTCAATTCACATTGCTTTTTTTCTTTTTAATCAAAATAATTTCACAATGTGTTATTTCTATTAAAGTCTGTACTTCTTTTTTTCTCAAGTGCTATATACTGGTATAGGTATATTATGGAAACATTTAAAATTTCCCCCAATCAATAGTAGCTAATGACCCACTTTCACCAATGCCCCCAGTAAAAATAGAGGATTAAATCTTTCTTACCTGAAAGTTTACCTTTTTAAACTTTGTTAATATTTTTTTCCAATTTGGGCAGAATTTTACATTTTCTTACATGGGCACAGCACTACTCTACTTTGACAAATTTAATATTTTCTGTTTTAAACAACTTGTTCTCTGACCATTTTCTGATATTGTGTACTGATATTAAAGAAAACTGATTGAAAATTATTGTAAACATAAACAGTATTTGGTCATTTAGATACATTTATTTCACTTTTTAACTCACTATTTTACATAATGAAACAAATTTAGGTAAAAAAAAACACTCCCATAAACCAAGCCTGGCTACTTTTGCTCATCTCTGAATAAAAAAGAAGTTTTAAATGCAATAAATGGTTTATATTGTTTGTTGTAAAACATCATTAATGGTCCTAAAAATTTATGTATGCCATACTGCAGTACCAATATATATGGTTATTATAGAGCATTTTCTGATTATTATAGAAAATTATCTATAAATATTAACTGTGGGGAACATTTTCTGAAGTTGTCAATGGTTCATGATCAGATAAAATCTTGACTTTGATTTCAATTACAAATATACTGCAGTAACATCTGTCAATATCAAAAATAAATTCTATATTGACTGAAATAACTGCCATGTTTGTAGACTTGAACCTGCTGACAAGACAGAGATGGGAAGCACGTGTTAGTTAATTCTGATTTTAGTTGGACAGTATTTTATACAATTTAATTGCATTGAATGTCAGATTGAATGTTTTTGTACTATGACTATTTCTTTTTATCAGGATATATTTATTAATGCAGATGTTAATGTCCCTCCTACATTTTACTTTATGCCACACATCAAAGTTAAGTACTAATCAAGTCAGGTTCATCCTAATGAAATGCAGGTGTTTCATAATTATATTTTATTTTCTATAAATTTTTGAAATTTCAATTATTTATTTGATATACTGTGGACTTACGTGCATCCTTCTCGCCATAGCCATTCCTATAGAAAGTTGTACAAGGTCTGTCATCTCCTTTATGCATAGGTACTGCAATATAATCAATGATTTAAGGCATTGTACAAGTAATATAAAAATAGGAGATGTGGCATGATTGTCCATGAGACAGCCACCCACCAAATGACAGTAGAATTTAAACTTCTACAGGTCCCATTTTGGCCTTCAATAATGAACCAGAGTCCATATATACCACAATGGAAGCTGTAAAAGGCCCAGAAATACAAAATGTGAAACTATACATCAAACACGACAATCGTAAGACCAACTATAAGCCAGACACTAATATCTTACAGAAAGACCTAGTCATGCTCTAACATCCACACTATGACTTTAAAAAAAAATCTGTATAAAAATTGATTTTATACTGTAAAAGGATTCCAATTTTGCAGAAACATATTTTCATTACTGTTCTTGGATTTAAATTTTCTCATCTCATAGTGATTCTACTACTTTTACATTATGGAATTTTGGTTTAAATTGGTATTCTGCTAAAATTTAAATTGGTTAACTTGACAAAAATCTAGCTAGCCATTTTGATGGTTGTGGAGATCTTAAATGATATTATTACCAACCTGAGACTATAAAAATTGGATCACAACTGACACCACCAAACAAAGACATAACATGAAAGTGTATATACCTGTATACAGGCCATTCTGCATCATCTTCTTCTTACTCTTCCGTTTCTTACAGAGCCAGATACTAAAAATACACAATGCCAGCCATAATGTTCCTCCAACCACACCGATCAAAACGCCGATAAACCAGGGTTCTTCCATCAAACTTGGCTGCTCCGGTCCTGCAATATAATCAAATTTGGTCTTCTTATTACCATTTGACAATTTTATCTTACAAGTTTCACATTACAGTGCAGTGCCACTTCCAATATATTTCCTTCTCTGTAAGCACTAGAAACATTATTGATTTAAATTTGGTTAAATACAACTGGAACTTCAAAAAATAAACAATTTTAAGCTTTCAAAAATTTAAATTAGTACAAAATGTACTAAAAAACAGATAAAAACAGCCCCAATTTTCAATGAATGCCTTTTCTAGTAATTTTTATCTCAACAAGACTATATGTAAAAGAAAAAAAAATGGAATATGTGCCAGAACGGGACAATCTACATCTTTTCTACACTTTGTTTAGATTAAGAATCAGAATCAGACCTTAAAAAGTTTTTTTATCAATGACTAAAATTTTAAATTAAGGTGTTCACATGATTTTTACAATTCAACTTTGCTTCTGGACTTTTGTTAATATATCAATAATGTTTCACTACCATACAATTAGTTAATGACAAAGACCATTTTACCACCATTTTCTTTGTGTTTATAGAATACAACAAAGTAGAATTCATAAAATGAGCAATGAAAGGTCTGATGAAATTTGATCATAAAACCTGACAATGCATTAAGGAAGAGTGACGCTGTGTAATTTCAATGCATTATGGGCCTACAGGGCAAGGATTTCAAACTCAACTTTGTTATACTTCACTAACAATGAAGGCAACCGTAATAAAATGATAAATTTAATAGTATCCTGGACATTTAATAACAAAAATTGCTTACAGCTGAAAAAAAATTCTTAATGAAAGTCCACAGTCTCAAGCACCTAGGAGCTAAATGCAAAATTTTCTGTTCCATCCTGTTTAATTTTTTTGGCGTTACGAAACCTTTGAATCATATTGGATGATTTTGATTTCAAATGTCAACTATCCACCAGATGTGTAACGTAATTAATGTGCTAACGAGTTGCCTCTTTAAGGATTTTACAGAGGAACGTCACGCTGATGTGAAGTACCATTATATTCTCTAAAGAAATAATGTAATTTTTCACTGCAGCAATTTCACTGATGAGAGACTGAAGAAAACATTAATAAACTTTACAATTTTTTGACTGTGGAAATTTGCGGTTTACTAATTAGTTAACGCCATCATCAATTTAATCGCCATGGTAATTGAAGTTTAGAATCAAATCGCAATCACAGACTCAAAAGAGATTCATAATGTTATATTAGATGTTAATTTATCATGGTGATTTTAAATAATGGAAGCATTTTGTAGTTGCTTCCAACGTAGTGTGACTTGAGGTGAAGTATTCTCTTTGTTTGGATCTTTTAATTGTCATGGCATTTGTATTGAGCTATTCAGTGGAATAAATTCTGATTGCCTCAGAGAATTAACAGAGTCTTGTAGCCAAAAGCCTGCACTGAATAATGATGGTGTAATATTGGGAGGTATCAATCATTTTAGTTCATCCAGTTGTAACGAGAAATAACAACATTGGCATAACACAAGCTTCTTTTAAAACAATACTTAATAATCACATTTTGTGACAGTAATCAAATCGTTTAAACAAATCATTCTTATCAATATGATTTACAGGTGCACCAATGATAAACTGTGATCTTGATGGCAAAAGTGCTAAAACTGCACCAGAGGTGTTTTGAAAAAAAAATTACAAGTTTATAACTCCCAAAAGATTGTCACTGATTTGGGTAATTATAGGTATTTTTATCTAAAATTCTAAAAAAAATTCCTTGATTTCAATGCAAAAAAGTGCCCCTAATTGGGTCTTCAAACACTTAAAACTGCAACTAGTTCAAAATAGTGTAAAATAAAATTAAAGAATATTCAAAATGTATAATTCAAACTTAAAGTCATATATTTACAACTGAAAATCAGTTCGTTACAAATTTTTGTGGAATTATTTTGTCTGCCTTGCCCAGTTCATAAAACAAATAAAGTATGGAAGTCAAAATGTAACACAATTAAATATTATCAGAGAAGTGTTCCTTTGTTGAAATAGAGCAATTATTCAGTTTAATTTGACAAAAACTACATTGGTAACAATGACAAAGACTTTAAATGACAAAAAATCAGTAAATCTGAAAACAATTGTCTCTTCAATTACTGGCCGATTGTCTAGAGACACAATTCATTAAAACAGATATTGAACAAAAGAAATATTGCACACTATTTTCTTTGTTGTATCATTAATATGCTTTCTGTAAATCGGCTTTTTCAGAAAAAATGAGAAATTAATGCCCATTTTACAAAAATGATACAAAAGTGGTCTGGGCTAAGGCATGATTCAGACTTTATATTATTAAATATTGTAGTGGCGGGATTTTGTGTCAATTCAATTAATGTAAATTAATATTCTGTCATTACAAATAATTAATACACATTATGTAAACATCTAATGATTATAGATATTAGTTAATCAGAGCACATCTCTGAATAAAACAGAAGTTTCAAATGATATAAATGGTTTATATCACCATTGTTGTAGGACATCATTAATCATTTAAGCACAGAATAGAAAAAGATCAAGGCTACTATACATTATCGTTTCAGATCTTTATTCACCAAACTGCAATGTATCCTACTTAACAATTGCACTTGGGCAGCTGTTTCACTACTATCAACGGAATCTGAATATTCTTTGAAATCTTTTTTGTATAGTTAAGTATGTAACACCTGTTTTTTATACTGTTTATAGAGAGCCAGGTGATCTCAACAAGTTACTCAAAATTTTTCAAAACAATTTAAGCTTGCTTATCTAAGTCAAAGACGTCCCAGGTTTTAATTTGACAACCCAAACATCCAATTATTATCACATAAACAAGACCATTGGCTTCATTATACATGTTATAATCAGACTCTGTTATGATACATCACACCTCCCTTTTGAAGTTTACTTACATAATTTAAAATTGACTAATTTCATATAAATATTTCGAGCAAAGAACACAGTGTCACGGTCTTTTCTGGTGATTACTCCATCTAAAAAATGGCAGAGGTGGTTCCAGCCTTTTTGAAAAAAGGAGGGGGAACCTTTCCAACACAGACTCCTACATAAACGGATCTGACTATTGGAAAGGGGGAACTGCCAAAAAAAAATACATGCCTGCAAGCAAAGCAAGTGCTAAAAATCATTTTTGCATTTTCAAAAGGGGGAAGGCAGACCCCCTTGGGACCTCCTAGGTCTGCCTCTGAATGGTAGAAAAGAATCCAATAATATTCTGCCAGAAACATTTATGTAGGTCCAGCCCTTCAGACACCAAGATTTAAATTTCTGTGGAATGAAAATATCCAGAAATTTCCCACTGCCATACTGCAAAAATGTACAGGTGGTGGGGCATTATAAAGAGCATTCAATCACCGCCATAGTAATTTTTATAGAAATGGACTTATCATTTTCAAAGGTCTCGATTTGAGTTGGTGACACAACACCTAATTGCATTTTGCACTTTCTACATGAACAGATATTGTTGTGTGGGACATTCTCCTCTGATCATATTCTTTAATTCTTGCTGAACAAAACAACTGTAAATACTTACCAATAATGTAAGGTTTACTCCACACACCAATACCTAAACTTGTACGTGCTGCCATCTGGAGGGAGTATGTAATATCCTCCTGAAGGTTGTCAATTGTGAATTTGTTCCCTGTTCCATTTATACTGACACTACAATCATGTTTACCATCGTCACTCAGACACTTGATCTACAATGTAATAACTTGATTTTTAAAAGATTTGTATTTTTCTTTAATTGGCTGTCTGCTTTTTTCAAAGAAATTTTGAAATGTAGTGTTTCTGAGTTGAAAATACATCTTTTCCTTAAAAGATAAATTCTGAAAATGAGATGCATAATCTGAGATTTCACAAGATTTGTTCTAACAGGTTTTCAAAATTTGTCAATCTATACTGGATTTTATTACCGTTTAGAGAAATTGATTCTAATCTGTTTATCAGTCAATAATCACAAGATACAGAAAAAGATATCTGACTGAAATCTCACCTCGTAACCTTTGATATCTCCATTCCTGGACTCAGCTGGTGGAGGCAGCCATTGTACGAACACTCTAGTTTTCCCATCTTTACTGATAATAATATTCTGTGGTGGATCAGAAGGGACCGACTCCCAAGTCCTGACTTTGAGTGGACTACTACACTGGGACCCCACATCACCATTGAATGCCTTTACACAGATCTGGTACCAGGCATAGCTTTTTAAGTTGGTAATGGTGAATGTTTCTGGTCGACTTCCTTCAGCGTGACGTCTGACTAACAGTTTATGAACCTGTCCTGTGGTCATATCTTCCAGGTTATAAAGTCGTCTGTATTCTATTTCATAATGCTGGATAATCTCTGGCTCTTTCACAGGCTGAAAACAAAATTTAATGTTCATTTAACTTATGTAATAGCAACCTTTTATTTAGCAAAGGTATCCATTGAAATTATACTAAATGTAATGCTACACAACAAAAAACAAGAAAAATCTGTTAATTTTAATGAAGTTCCATTAAATGTATTGAAGTTTTTTGATATTGTATGAACTAAATTACAAGGAAACAATCTTCCATTTTGGTTTTTCTGTGTTCAACTCATTTTTTCTTCATGGAATTTATTTTTTCAAAAATTTGTCTAACCTTCCAGGCAAACCAGATGGCACTAGAGTTAATAGCTTCACCACGGATGATCTCTACTACTATCCCACTCATCCTTGCTCCCAAGTCTGTCCCCTCGGAACCATCGAAATCAAGAGGTGAAGATCCTATCCCTAAAAAGGAAAATGTATGTCGTAAATACTTATGAAAACTAAGCGCTGAGATATCAACATTCCTTTGCAATAGGAGTCAAAGAAATTATGTACTAAATAAGGTGATCCTTTATAAGATAGCCTTGAAAGATTAAAATGATTGTTCTCTATCAATAATTTCTAATACACATCCAAATTTCTGGTAAGTTAAATGTAACCAATAACCCATTATTGTGTTTGTAATTTATTGTAGAATTGTACACATGTTTTATGAACTTTTTTCCAAATAATTTTCATGTACATGTACAACATTACATATATCTACTTTCTGACTGTTCAAAATACAAATTGGTGCAAGCAAATGTCCCTGACCGATTGCGACCAAACCCATTAGAATAAATCCTGTTGTCCTATCATATACTTACTGTTGGTAATGATGGTGTCACTTATCGGACTTGGCATTCCAGTACCATGGGAGTTCTGTGCTCGTACTTGGAATATGTATGGAGTGTCTGGTTGTAAATTATTAACTGTATACTTTAGGGTCTGTATTGTATCAGGCACAGCTACCCAGCCCTGAAAAAAACAATATTAATTTCCGTGGCAATGATAGATATATTTGTAACATGTAAATACATTACCTACTGGTACTATTGTATCCAAGAACTAGTAAAAATTAACTCATCCAATGACAAACAACAATCTTAGACAAAAACTAATTTCAAAATATTTTTCAAACAAATTTAAAAATTGTTTATTCACATCTCAAAAAAATGACTCTTTTATTTTCAGATTTTTTGTTATGAGAATGCCGAAATTTTAAAAAAAAAGTGGTTAAATTGTTCAAGTCTATACAAACCAATTCTTTTTCCTCCATATAAATAGGAAATAAATGTTTAATTTAAAGATAACACCCCAATTTAAATTTGTATAAAAACTCGGACTAAAGTCAATTTGACTTGTATGTCTTCTGAGAAATCCAAACAGATTACACTTACCTCAGTTGTTTCGTGACTGAAGTATTCTATTTTGTATGCGAAAACTGGTGAAGCTCCTGAATTACTGTTTGGTTGCCATGACAACATGACAGATGTAGATTTAGTCTCTATGGCAACAGGTTTGGATGGTGGACCAGGAAAATAAGATGGATCCTGAGTTCGATGGAACAAAACAGAACTACCAGGCACTGAAATGACAGACATAAGATTCAACAACTGGCTGTATTTTGTTTTTGTTCCAAAACAAGCTGTACAATCCATTTGGTCTAACAGCAGCAAATCTTGATCTATAATAAAAATCTTTTCCAATACAAAACATCTGTACCTTGCATTTTAAATTCTTTTGAAAAATCTACTTAACACTACATAACACAATTAACTGATTTTATGATTATCATTTAAATAATATAGAAATGAATAACAGTTTGAATAACTAACCTTCCACAACAAGACTTGATGTCCAAGTTGTCTCCCCTGTTTCACTGCTGGCTTTACACGCATACATTCCAGTATCTGATACACGTAATCCTGAAATAAAAAAATATCAAGAAAATATAACAACATATCTAAAAATAGCTCAACTACTTCTTAAATTCACTATTCATCTATCCTTTGACCACCACTGACTGGCAGAAATAATTTCATCTCCAAAAGGTGATAAATTTATCTTTTTAAAAAATGTATCTAAGAAAATCAATATTTACTATATTCTGGAAAATACTTGCATACCAATAAGTACAGAATCCACTCTGAACCTGTCAATATTACCTGATATTTGTAATGTCCCTGTTGACTTCTGTTGAATTCTGGGATCATCATCAGACAACAAGTTCCCATTTTTATACCAACGAACTGTAGGGGAAGGATCACCAAAAGCTTCACAGAGTAGATAGGCAGTTTCATCTGTAGCCAAAGTCTGGTTTTGTGGCCCTATTCTTATGATAGGTGGTGGTCTGTTGTCACTCTCTGCAAAGGAAAGGAGTTACTTCCCTTACACCACATTTTAAAAAGAAACAGAGTACTTAAAGCTGATTGTACTATATTATCTATGAACCATAAATTGTTTTACTTGTTTAAATTCAACCTTTCCCATTTTGTAGCTTTGTTACAGGTCTTTAATTCAATTATCCATTTTAATGTGACACTTTATAAACTTGAACAGCTAAATAAACTGAATAATCAATACAGTTTAAGAAATTTCCAATAATTCTCAAATCTTAATTGGTCGTGACATCTTTAAATGTTCGTGATAATTTACCCTTGACTTTGAGTTGAACAGATGTGGATGCTGTTCCTACAGTATTGAGAGCCTCACACTCGAACTCGCCAGCATCGGTAGGCTGGACATTGTCTATCTGTAAAGTACCATCAGGCTTAACTGAGTAACGACCATCTGGCTTGTATGGAAAGATCAAACTCTGTAAAAAAAGAAGCCAAATTTATTCAATAATTCAATGGGCCATGGTCCCTGCCTTTGTTCAGTGTATCTGTTTAATGTCGACTATTTTTATTGTATTCATTTTATTACACTCATTTAAAGACCCAGAATCAATATTACTGCAAGTATCTATTTAATTCTTTGTTCATTTCCATCTCCTTCCGTTAAAAAAATATTTTCTTTGTTTACAAGCCAAGAAATCATTCATTATGTGCTTTTCATCATCTTAATGGGGAAGAATAATAGTGTTCTAACACTAAAAACTCAAAAAGTGTAGGAAATCAAATTTCTATAGAAAAACATTAATATCGTCACAAAACTGTTTTTAATTTGATACAACAATTACTAACCCATTTTTCATGGCAAGATTTTTTCTAATTTCAAGCAACAACTAATGAAGAAGCGTGGAAGGAAAACCACTTGTAACAAATATCTAAAATGTACACGCTGTTCTAAGTGACAAATATTGTCGCTATAATTGAATAGATTGTTGTGCGGAGTCTATTCTCCAAAGGAAACAGTCCAACCGATCAATCAAATCTATTCTATGTCGTCTTTCTCAATTTCATTATTTCAGAAGATGATCCTTAAAATTATAGCCATCACATATAAAATATGACTTTTATAATTTTCTAAGACAGATTAGAATGGAGTCATGGGTCGAGTTCTACAGATACAAATTAATACAGTATCGGACGTGATACACGTGTGGTTTGTTCAGTGTTAACTAAGATTTCTAAGGAAAACATAACAAGATAGTTACAAATCAATAAGCATTAGGCTTGATTATATTGTTGATCCAATTTTTCTGGATTTTTGTTCTGAGGTTTCTTTAATATTGATATCATCTATGATTTAATTTTTGGGATTCTTTGCAAGGTCAAAATGAGCAATCTTGAGAAAGGTTCTGTATAGGTATCTATAAACTTTCAGCCAGGAATTTTTAAGTTGAAATATTTTTTTGTGTTAACATTACAACTTTGATAATTTAGTATAAACACTGTAATTTAAATTCAGATGAAAAATGGCAACAATTCAAATTTTTGAAAAGAAAAGATATGGAGCAAACTTCCAATCTATTAGAATATTCAAAGTACAACTTGAGTTTGAATCCAATATTTCTGATAAAATTCCTTACAACTACTAATTCATGCAAATCGCCCTTTACAGTGCACTTCCGTGATCAAACATACAATGTTTCTACAACATTACAACATTATACCATTGCACAACAGTCAGGTTCGATACAGTAAATTATCGCCCTGTTTCGTTTGATATGCCTTCTACTTCTGCAGTTTATCAAATCAAGAAAAAACTGTTTATCTTCCTCCCAAACAAAAACCAACTTGTCTTATCTTAATTGCCACTCAGTAGATGATAACGAGGACCCAGGATTTTTATTAAGTGTTCATCAACTATAGACCAATTTATATAAAAGCTCTGATGAAAGTTAATGACAGAAAACAGTATTTTATGATCCTATAAAAAGAGTTTGGATCATGCAATCAGTCACAGTCTAGTATATCTATTTACAAAGATAAGTCCGTTTGTGTCATTGGTTCTCAAGTCAAAACATAATTTTTATAACAATTTAGCAATATTTAATGATATAACAATGTTAAGGGTTAGTTCATTAAAATGGATTGGAATTTAGAATTATCCCTAAAACTAATTAACTTTTAACACATTTTTAAAAAATATCTTTTAAGCCTCAGTAACTATTTTCATGGGAGTAAAATTTCAGGAAGATGCTTACATATGGGTTAAATTTATTTATGACACATGGGTTGATTTATGTTTTAAAGTACAATACAAATGGACATTAAAAATTCGCTCAATATATTTTCTGCAAAACAATCTTCCAAATAAAGCACTATTTAGAACCTGCACATAGTATGGTCAAACAAACCTGTGTCCACACTATAATTTCCCCTCCCATTGTGATAAAATAGTGTCCTAAGATTTTTAATGATTATGTCAAGTGAATACTTTACAGTAAATTAATAGTATAAAGAGCTTAACATATATCTTTTTTCTAGAACTCTTGATTTCACCGATTTAAGCCTCTTTTATAAGAATTATTGCTATGTCAATCAGTGCATTAACAAGTAAATGAATAAATTCTACTTCCATATCATCTTATATAAGAGTCATTCTGGAAAGGTAGAAATACAATGTTCCTTATTATTAATGACAATACCAAAAGAGCTCTATATTTCAGATGAAAGATTGTCCCTAAAAAGATAAATTCCCCACTACTGCCATGGACCCAAAAATACTGAAATATTTTCCTTTTTTATATCCATTAAAAATCCCTATCCGGCAAAATATCTTGCATCTTTTTAAAGCAGATTTATTAATGAATCTTTGATTGTCCTCTTAACTGACCTTTTCAGCATTGGCGTGTTGACTTCGTTTCCTCCAATATATAGTGGGGGCAGGGTTACCCTCTACAACACACTGTAGACTAACACTACGACCAACACCTACTGTCTTGTCTACAGGGCGAACCTTGAACTCAGGAGAATCTGAAATAGAAATTATCATTGAAACTTCTCTTATTTCTGCATTTCTTTTGATTATCTTTGATTAATGCTTTTATCATAGACAATAAAATTTGTCATCAGTTTTTCTTTTGAACAATTATTTTTAAAGCTAGTGAGAAGAAGATAACACACCTAATGAAATCAAAAATGGAGAAAAAAACTACTGACTGTGTTTTCTACAGAAATGGAACACTTTAAACTGCAGTAGTTAATGAAAAATCAATAGGGTAACCTTCTGAACAAATAAACTATAAAATTACTAACTGTCAGCCAGATTTCTGATACACAATGTAATATTCCACTGATTGTCTGTATAATTCACATATAAATTTTGTTACATAGAAATAGAGGGAAATTGTTATTGACTGGTACGAATTCATGTCTATGTTTAATTTTTTCCTGTTTAGATTTAGACAGCCCTTGCATCCAGACTTTGGTATATACAAGTATTAAGTACATGTTTACATTTTGTTGTTTTATGTAATGTTGTCAAGTGTTTTCACCCCTTTATAGTAGTGGCGGAGTGTTACAACTTCACTAAACTTAGAAATAAAAAAAAAACATGTGACACCCTCAATGTTTACTTGTAGAAGAAAAATAGACATTTTAGACTCCAGTGAAAACATATTTCATTTTAAAAAGTGTCTTCTGTTTAATACCTCTTTTCAACTTAAATGAACAGGGTGCAGATTCTAAGTTCCTCAAAAGCAGATCAAAGTCCAAGCCTTTATTTTTTTAAGATTAGTTCAGAGACTTAAAATTAAACTGTCTTAAAAAATTGCAAAATAGCCAAAATCATACAAAAATTTAGATAAGACAGTATATTAAAACATCCAATAAATTCCTGTGCAGTCAAAGTGACTTGAAGTTATCAATGACAAACACATAAAATTTAAATAAAAATCCAACTGATTGTCAAGAAAGGCATGAAATATCAATAAACTCCCATTACATGTGATAAAATAAATGAAAATACCATAAAGCATGGGAAGCTATAATAAAATTATGATGTGGCATCAATTTAACAAGACAATGAAGAAGCTGATGTAAGGGGCGATAGGTAATCTTTGATCACTGCCTCAGAGATGTTACGTGAATTATAGCATTGGATCTTTCCTTTAAATCATTTTTCCGTTTAGTGTTAGATTTCTGATGCCTAACTGATAAACTGTTTTAACACATATTAAAAAGATGCATAAGAAATTAATGCACAAATTTTTTTTAGCACTTTAATTCATTTTTGATAAATGATCTTGTAAACAGGGACCGAAAAATTCCCACATTATTTGTTTAATTCAACTCGGCAGACTTTACCCCTTAGACTTTCGAGTGGGAATGATAAGTTATCTAACCATCTTTTGAGGATTATCACAGATGCACATGCAGGGGATGCACTCCTGTTGACAAATTTTGAGATGAAAATCTGAGATAGTTAACAGTACAAGTGTTTGGGTAATGTTGTCATCATAATCAGCAATGATAACTTCAATGTTTAAAATATTTTACCCCGAGGTGGATTAAAAATCCAGATATTTCTTCCAATGATCAAAGCCATTAGTTAATAGAAAAACAGC
Organism: Geukensia demissa; assembly: GCA_034783895.1. Classification (NCBI taxonomy): domain Eukaryota; kingdom Metazoa; phylum Mollusca; class Bivalvia; order Mytilida; family Mytilidae; genus Geukensia; species Geukensia demissa. The sequence continues at coordinate 1,621,737 of JARWCS010000007.1, read as the reverse complement.
ATAGGGTCTACCTTCTCTATGTCATAGTGTGCTCTATCTTAGTGACATTTTTCATTCAAGAATTCTCTTTAAGAGCAAGATGGCCTATCTCCTAGACAAATTAAGAAGCTTGGGGATAAGGCTATATAACTCTGTTGGATGTATGAAATATTAAAATGATAAAAACTTCTTGAGACATCTTTAAAAGACATCACACTCTTGAGTCATAACCATTTCACTGATATAATTAATAGAATTTTTAATTAAAGTTTTGAAGTATTTTTCCAGTTTCTTTAACATACATCAGAACTGTAAAATACATCTGTAGCTAGATAATTTAATTCTATGATTTCAGAAAAATTTTGGACAAAAATTGCAAGTTACTTTTCTGCTTGATCTATTCAACAAGGATAAGACTGTATACCAGGACAAAGAATGGAAACTGCTTACTTGAATCAAAGTAACTTTATAGAATAAATGAATCATAAAAGACCAAAAAATAAAACCCACAGAAAAATCACATCCCTTTATTAATTCCTATAATTATCATTTACATGATGTTCAATGATATTCAACATGGCAGCAAAAACTTATCATTCATATAAAAACCATTTATGAAACCATCAAAGCTTAGATCTCAACTATGACAAGCAGAAAACCAGACAAAAAGGTGGCAAAACTGATTCCAATACACTGAACAACACATTAAGAAGGACTGAGTTTCCATTTAAACCCATCATACAAAATAACTTGGAGACACCATAGCATTTAAATAAATTTAAATCCTGTTTTATGACCTATTATAAATATGCACAAGTGATCATAGCTTCTCTGCTTTCTGATCAACGTGTGGTATTCATGTTCAACATAGCTTTAATTTCAAAAGCCTAAAAACCACAAGATTAATGATATCACTTCTTAAAGACTATTTCTCATAATTTATTACGTAAGCTATAAAATGTTAATTAACAACAATTGTCGATTTCTAGCTTGTGTCGAATCTTTTCTTTTTATCATTTGATACCAAAGTGCACTTCTGGCAATGAAGAAGCTCATGTTAAATTAATGTGGCTCCAGCAAATATTCTCACCTGATAACAACAAGGTGAGACAACTCTTAAACAATTTTATGATAGGTCTGATGCAGTGGAAATATCGAATTTACACCCCATTTAAATTTCAATTGGGTTTTAAGCTTGCCAAAATTTATTATAACTCACAAGAAAAATTTTAACAAAGCTTTGTTCAGGTAATTTTGCCAGCAATGTGTAGAATTTTCATCAAAGAATATTGCTATGTTGCAAATTAACCGAACAAGTGTGAATATCAAAGCACTGAATAGAAACTAACAGCAAACTTGAAACTCAGAAAACTCAGAAAAAATTATTTTGGGTGAAAAATCGGTTATGATCTTCTTTTACAAAAAAGCCACACAAGAATATTATATTATGTGTACAGGTATTAAACTTTAATCTTGCCATAGAAAAGGACTTATGTGCAAAAACCAAAAACAACATTTCACACAGGGGAAAAATACATTTTTCTTACATTCAACGTTAAGACGAGCCACTGCTTCTGCTTCTCCAACCTGATTCTTGGCTACACAAACATATATTCCAGTATCCTCTCTGCTGACATCCTCTATACGTAAGGTATGGTCCCTGAGCGTTGAAATACGACCGATTTTACCATTTTCTTTCCGCCAAGTCACTTGTAAAGGTTTGTCCCCAACAACATCACATGGGAATTCAACAGTCTTGCCCTCTCTAGTTGTAACATCCACTGGAAATCTCCTAAAACTGGGTTTTTCTAGAAAGAATCAAACACAAAATATAATAAAACTTTAAACAATTAGAAAAAATAGAAAAATGACATTTAGTTTGTTCCCAAAGATTTGCCTTTTGAGTTTGAGAACATTGACAATTTTATATAAATAACAACATATTATACTAATTCCATTTTTTGCGTATAACATAACATAAAATTACTTATTTACTTCAAATTAAAATCACTTAAAGTGCAAAGGAACTTCATGTCAAGTGTCTAAACAAAATAGGTCTAAATTTCACCATTTAGTGAGAATTAATGTCACTTAATACTGCATAACATGTAGTTTGGGAGTCATTTGAATAAATCATACTTGAAGCTTTTAGTGAAATGAAGTCAACATAAGGATGTGCTATAAGTCAAATTATTTACCACTCCAAGTTTGCTTGCAAGTCGAGTAGGATTTTGACAGTTAAAGGAAGCAAATCCTCGGTAAAATGAAATAATTCAGCAATTGGATTCTGACCTAAGTAAAAGTAAAGTAGATAATTTAAATCTATCTACATGACAGGAAGCTCTTATCAAGGTCAAGACAAAGTTTTACTGGTGCACTTCTACACCTGAATTTTCTGATAAGAACAATTCTTCACCTACATGTAAACTCTTTTAACATACCTATGACTCGTAATATGGCTGGAACACTCTCTTTCTCTCCAGCTTTGTTGGTAGCAATACATGTAAATATCCCAGCATCCTGTTTCCGGACTTGACTGATGTTCAGAGCCCCGGTGTCAGTGACCACAAATCTGGTATTGGTAGGACCACTGATAATTAATTCTGTATCTTTTTTCCAAATAATCCGAGGTTCAGGTTCCCCTCTAGGTGGTCGGCAGGGGAAACTGACAGAGTCTCCAATGGCAGCAGAAATATTTTTTGGTTGTTGTCTAAATTCACTTCTGAGAACTGTTATATAAAATAAAATGAAATAGTTATCTAAAAAAACAATGAGAGAAATAACACTTTTACAAGTAAATCTACAATAAGAATATATAAATTTGGGGCATCAAATTGTTAGGATTTAGAAAAAAATGACAGTGAAAACTTTCAATTCATAAAACTAGGTTTATTATGATAAACTTTCTTATCAATGGTAGGCCGAAATTAGCTCCAATTTCCCTGTGTTATTTTCTCTGACAATCTCCCATATTTTCATTCCTAAAATATATAATTTTCCTGTAATTATAGAACTTGGTGTATTTTTATGTAAACAACTGTTCATTCAATGTCTTACAAGACAAACAAACAGACTTGGGTTTCTTACAGCTGAAATAACACAACCAATTTCCCCCTATTCAAAATTTATCAAAATGAAACTGACTTGTTGATATCTATATCCCATGGTCTGATAGTTATCTATAGGTTAGATCAGAGCAAAGATTACAATGTTTTTAATATCCTGCATCAAAAATGATCAGGACTATTTAGTTCCCTTTATAAAGACTGGTTGTGTATATCAATAGGTGGTAACAACTTATCATGTAGGTTTTCTTTTACCAGGCCTGACTGACATGATAGCTTTTGACCTTCTTTTCATTAGTATATTTTACATACAAAACATGTTCTTCATCCATATTGCATACCACCTGAAGGATTGAAGGCTAATTTTAATATTCAATTTTAGAGGGTAAATAGGCTAAGCCAATTGCATGCCATACAATAACATCTTGTAAGTTCAGCTTCAATTTCTAACAATTCTAAAATATACCCTTCAAAAAACTTTAATTTCATGGAAAATTTAGAGCTCTTTTACACTATGGCAGCTTTTTAAAAATATCATTGCCACTCTAAATGCTAGTATAATGTTCACACAAAAGAAAAATCTCATTATTTTTATGCTTGAAACTGTAGAAAACAATGCAGAAATAACATAAGTAATAAAAGTCTTCCTTCATAGTGCAGTCAACATGTTTAAGTCAAATGACTGCAATGGCGTTCTATTTTTTTTCAAATAAATCAAGGAATGTGTCATATTTTCAGCATGAAACATATCTTTCTACTCTTAGCTTTTGAGCTCACAGTGATAAAACAATAAACAGACAATTTCCTTCAAATTCATTTTGTAATTGGCATGTATCTATTATGAAAATCTGTGGTTCATATGTAAAATAATTATAAATTTAGTTATTGGAAAGACAATAAATCTGAAAGCATTTTACTTCCAGCAATAAAATAACTGTTAAAACCAGATAAAATGCACTTCATGACACTACCCCCCTGCCACTAAATATATGTCCCAGGTTTTGCCTGTGCTTTCAGTGAGTATGCCAATACTTCAGCTATTAGGTGATGGTCAAGTTACTGGTAAAATACTTGCCAAAGAGCACCACAAACCTTGGGCAAGTAAATGAAAAATTTGATAACAAATGCTGATGAGTTGAGTACACCTCTTGTATGATACAAAGCCAATCTTGTATTTTGGTGATAGTATTTGTTCTGTTTTAAATTAATTACTTAGATCACTCAGGTATAGAGTCCCATTTTTATACAAAATTATTATAAAAGACCATTTAACATCAAAGTCAGTAGACTTACAACTAGATAATATTTTTGACAGCAGCATGAGGTAATAAAGATGAAATGCAGGTGATTCTCACACTTAGTTTGTATTGTAATGGCAACATAAAAGAGAAAATTATGTGACAATTTGGTAAAAGTACTTCATCAGCATACTTGTTTCAACAGAACAATCACGAAACAAAGGATGAGTTATTTGGACAAGATGTTGCTAAATCTTCCAGCGACATGATTAATATTGTATCCATTAAGAACATGTGTGCAGCATTTACATAAAAGATGTGCATTTCATACTTATAAATAAACAGTTTTTAAAAAGACTTTGTTAAAATAATTGATAGAGTGTAGCACATGCAGTGATTTAACTACAGAAAACAGAACATTTAAGTGCTTGCAAATAAAAAGCTGAAAACACTACCAGTACTTTCAAATTTCTGGTAAATGACACCATGGTTAACATAAATGATAGGACATGTCATACCTGCTATAGATAGAGTGGCGTTACGGCTGATGGCACTTCCATGGACATTGGTTGCATTACAGTAATATACTCCAACATCTGTTTTATCCTTCTTGCCATGCACTACACTCAAGAAGAATAATTTGCCACCAGGAAAAATCATACGATTAGAGTAAGGGTTTTCTGGACTAGTTTCTACTTTCTCGCCATTTCGGTACCATGTGATTTTAGGTTTTGGGTCACCTTCAGCTCGACAATTGAGAGAAGCAGGTTCATCTTTAGCTACGTAACCATCCTGGGGATGCTCAACAATTCTAGGGTTTGGCAAACTTGAGGCAGCTGAAGAAAAAAATACCAATGAATGCCTGTAATACTTCAAACAATTAAAACAATTAAGTTATGCATTCATCACAGGGAAATCTTTATAAAAATATCATAAACATGAACAATCTCGGCAAAAAATATAATTCCCTGTACCACAAACTGCATTTAAAACAGTTTAATATGGTGTTTCTTAATGACATTATACTGGTTTTCTCTACTTATTAATTTAGTTATTTCAGCTATATAATGTTTTATTGTACATTGTTTTACTCAGATTCTTTGGCAACAGGTTGCACATAGTATGTCAACTGTTGTTTTCATTTTATTTATTTGATCACAATACAATATTTTGAGTGCAATAGTCAGCTTTCAATATATTTTTTTCCTAAAGTTCAAAAATTTCAAAGTTGCCCTTCATTTTTTCATCTTGTTGATAACATTGTCATTCCAAGATGGAGTCTTCCCATGGACATCAAATAAAGTCATCAAATCTTATTGAATTTGTTTTGTTTCTGGCTGACCACTTCAATGTATATTGATTATAGATGTCCACACACTGGTCAACCCTAGAGTATGTCTATTTACTGACCATTAAATTTCCATTCTGTTTGATGCTACAACAGGGAGCAATCATTTATAAAGTTATTACAAGAGGGAGGTGTAATTTGTTATGTCACAGGCTTTATAATCTGTCATTATTCCATTTACACAGCAGGTGGTCAATACTGTAATTATGACTTAAGTACTTGAAATAATAGTCAGTTTTCTGATGGTCAATAGAATTTTCATGTTATGGTCAAATTTACAAGTCTTCAGAGGCCCAAAGTCAGAATGTCATGACAACATAAGGTATTAATATTAAACTTTTGGGAAATTCATGCTTCATTGCTTAATGATCTATTCCAAATCAGATTTGCATGCCTTCTTGACATAACTGGACATGCATTCTGTATCTATCTAATGTGCATGTCATCATGATAAATATCCAATCTTTGCTTGTGGTCAGTGTTGCATTTGCATGTCATGATGTAATTCTGAACTCTGCTAGCTTCCTGATGTCAGAATGACAAATGATTTTGGTCATTTTCTAAAACCAGCTTTCTAAATAGCAGCAAGAATTGCATGCCATACTGATGAATGTGCACAACTTCTGTTGGTGGAATTAGATGTCAGGAAGATATATTGGTCATTCTAGGGAGGTGGTTTTGCAGTTTTAATCTCTCCACTGTGATAATTACACCAATTAATCAATGGCTACCCATTTAATTAGTAGCATTAGACAAACTGCTAACTGCTTTATATTGGAAGTGTCCATCAAAACAAATAGAATTTCATTACTGGCTGATTGGCATGAAGAATTTATTGTTTTAGACTTGAAGTGTTGGTCAGTGGAAGTTAAGTGTGATAAAGAAAGCTATATAAGATCTCAGCAGGAAATTACAATCTCCTAGCCATTTATTCATGTCCATTCCTACAGAATTAGTGTGTGTCAGGCTATACAGAGCTTAAACCACAAGATAATTTGGCTGACATTGTCAAATCTTGTTTGTTTACTGTCAAATGACCATTGACTGACCAAAACATTATAAAACAGAATGAAAACAAGAAAATTATTTTTTAATTATCATCACACAAGAAAAAATTCAGGAAACCATGACAATCCAAGGATTTTCCAAAATTCCGCCCACATGCTGGATCAGCTGTTTTAGAACTATTACAATTTGTAATGTAGGTCCTCTGACAATGAATATAACTTTTGTATTTTTCAAAAATTTAAAATGATTTGTAATCAGAAAACTGAGTTCATTATGCTTTCTAAAGAGATTATCTGGTGTTTTTTTTTTTTCAAATGATTTCTATTGTTGTAACACATGAGACCTTGGAATTATTGTTCAGAAAAGTTATATTTGCCAACTTGCAACAATGATCTTTCAGAATTTTAAAATTGTACTACAGGGAAACCTAATTCTATTTTAAAAGAAGCCTTTCAGTACACAGATCTGTTGCAGCACTGGATGACACAATTGCATCTTAGCCAATGTTTTCTAATAAACAGCTCAGAAAGGTTCAAGTAATGTGATCTATGAACAATATCTTTCACAATTCCTGTACATCAGCTAGGTTGTAAAATGTATGGAATACATGTGATGATATAGGAAGTCATCTACAGAACATGTTTTCTCATTGTACCACATTAATGTAACAGAACCAAACTGACTTTTATGTTACTTGTGTTGGGCGTGTATCTATTATCTCATGGAATCTGGCAAAAGACACTTAGTACAGATAACCCTTAATTTTATACTACTACTGCAAAAAATTGGCTACAAAACTGGTCATCAATTTTACTGACTAACATTGTACTGAACTAACAACTAACATTCCTACCAAATAAATGCCTCATTAATGATGAAATTTGCTGAAAAAAAAAACATTATGAAATAATGTTTGACCTAAGGTGGGCTCACCAATTTAATTTCAAATTATTCATTTTCAAGCATACCCTTTCTTAATGAGTTCAGGAACAGAATTAAAGCCCCATCCCCCTTTTCAGAGAATTAATATTCTTTATAAATTTTAAAAGTGACACCACCTCTTACACAACACCATATAATACAAATGTTTGAATTATGAATAATTTCTTCTGTCATCCATTAGCTATCATGTTTCAGAGTTGAATTGTACACAGCACACTCATTTTACAACATCTGACTACATTTCAAAATCTGCTCAAAATTAACACTGCTTCAGAATCAGTCTTTTTTTTCAATAGACAATTAACACATCTCTAATCCCAACAATGAAGAATACCTATACCCTCTATATTTTTATTTTCTTTAACATGTTTGGAAACTTTTAGGTGCAAAAATAACAGAGGAAATGTGTTCATGGGGGATGCCCATGTCCTGAGAACAAGACGTAGACATATGACGGACCTATGACACTGTACAATTCACCCTGATTATGCTTCAGACCAAATACAAAAGCCAAGAAATCTTTTCAGAAAGTTGACTAAAGTACATGTATATGGACAAGGGTAAAACTTAATGCCCCCATCACATAACCCATAAAAAAGATACTTTAAAAAAGAAATAACACAAACACAAATTCCATAAAAATAATACACACATGAAATGTATTTAGGTGTTTATTTTTGTTTTACACTTTATATAAATAACAAATTGACAAGTCTTCAAAGCCACTGTTTGATAGGTGTACATAAGAATTTTATATCTGTAACAGTTTATGAGAAATACTTCTTTTCTTCTTGTTATTGAATAATATAAGGAATCTAAATGGCCTTTCATCTATCAAAGACTGCAATAAGAAACAAGAGTTTATTGAAAGCCTTGTAATAAAATTTTATGATGTAAATACCAGCTTGTGATTAAATGATGAGAATTGCATCTGTGTAAACCAATGAATGTTTTATAAACATTCAGGCAATTTTTATTGACTCCATGATCCAGAATAAACATTGCTATCCCCTGTTGTTTAATGTTCCTGTATCAGGTACAGTAATCATAATATTGACTGATTGACCAGTGGTCAGTAGCTCATTTCTCTATCTGTTCATTGTAAACAAATTTCTTACCTAATGTAAACTAAGTCTGATATTTATCTATATATATCTTTATAACAGATCTTTAATGACAATTTCATAACTCTATGAGAAAATATCACTTTTGTAGGAAAAACATATTAACCAGGGCATGTGAAATATTACATCTTAACCAAATCCTCACATGTTTTCTTTATGATATATCAGACAGGTCTGGATAAAAAAAGAAAAATAATTTGGTATAAGAATGATTTTTTTTACCATCTGTTTCAAGCAGCTCACTAAATTTGAGCTGGTATTTTGTATATATCCCACACCTGTCCAAAAACCTGCTTACTTATAAAATTGATTAAATCAAAATTGAAAATTTCCTCAATCATACCAATCAATTCATTTAACCTTGACATTCATCTTCCCTTTTCTGTAGACAAGATGATGTAGATGGCACCACTTTTATGGTACAAAGATAACAATACAGCAATTATTCTTTCCAATGCCAAGCTAAGTGCAGTAGAATAAATCTGTTTATTTGACAAAAACTAATCAATGCCTTTCATTTTGCAGTGTTTAATGATGACAGGTTTGGAATCCCATCAAACGCACCCAAATTTATTTCTACAAATCACGAGCAGGTGCCCATTTTCTTTTTATTTGCTTGCTGGTGTATAATTCTTAGTTTGACTTCAAATAGATATGTTTTTTTTTCAATTTACAAAAAATACCAATAATCTATTTAAGGCAACCCCTTGAGGTGACTGTGTTGTTTTATTAAGATCAGTTATTGCAGACTTCCTGGACTGTTTGGGGGAAAATATCTCTCACCAGCCTAGCCAGTTGTAACTTCAGGAAATATTAATCCTGTTCACCATCAATATATAGAAAGCAGAGAAAGAAAATGGTGGTCATTTCACACTGGAGATAGTTTGAACTTTAAAAGATTGATCCAGCATCTATTTATAACAATTATAAAATGAAAGAGATTGCAAGTATATGTAACCCATGTGACAGCTGGAAATAAGATGTTGGAATTTTGATTTAAAAAATTTTAAACTATGTTAAAATTAAAATTTCTTTTTAAGATTCTGTATGGAAAGTTTCTGAGAAATGCTTCATTGTGACTACCCAATTAATTGAAAGACTATAAACTGGACAATAAATGTACTCAAACATTGCATCTTATGACCTTGTACTGTGATTACACCTTCAATCTGTCAGTATGTGTGTATACAGGTTAATGACCAAAACATTCCACAAACTCAATCACCACTCTCTATGATAGTATCTTTCTGACCCTTCAATGGCTGGTATAACATTCTTACAATTTTCACCACTGCTGCAGCCTTTGTAAGAAATACATTTCACATTTTGTAAGTTTAAATAATTGAATTAGATTATAAAGTGAATGTTTGTTTCTAATTGTCCTGTTTTTGTTTTTTGTTGTTGTTTTTTTTTAGCCGACAAGGTGATCTGATTTTGAAGGTAAACGTACAGATGGAGCAGGTAAAACTAACTAAATTGTCCAATTCTTCATATAAAAAGACATTGAGAAAATTATGATTACTAAGTTTTCACAAGTCTCCCATTCCTAAATGTCTAGCATTTCTACAATATCTTTTCTTTCATTCATAATTTGTTCAACCTGTGTTAAAAATTTAGTCATTGTAAATTTTTGATGGCTTCATAAAACATGATGCATCTTACATTTATGACAAACTCTTGCCATTAGACATCTGTTTGGATCAAAGCAATCAAGTTCACCTTATTATTTTGGTCCACCCACTTTATGATGAGTCTTCTGTGAGCCATCTTACATTTTGTATTAAAATCTGTCCATACCCAAAACATATTAACTACATAGATGTTTTGGTAATAACCCAGCGACTTTCACCTGAACACTATAAAGTCCGTCCCTCCCACAAAGTGATTTTCCAGTACAGTTTATGGAGATTTAACAACATCTTTGATTAGGAACTTATAAAGCAGAAAGCAATAGTGAAACATCAAACGTTTTTGTTGCAAATGCTGTAGATTTAAACTTTTAATGCTCTCAGATCCATACATTATAACTTGAAACAGTAGATACCTGTTGTATATTAATGAGTGCACTGCACGCACATGAAGTCTGGTGGAAAAAATGCACAGCTTGCAACTTTTCTGGACCTGTGTATATATTTTTTTTATTAAAAAGTGTCTCTTTCTTTTAACTTAAACAAAAATTCAATGAGACAGAAATATGAAGCTAACAATTTTGAAATGGAAATCTCAGTTCAGTAGAAATGAAATACAAATTGGCATCACAACTAGGAATGGTTTGTGTAACATGGAAATTCCTAGGAATGAATATTTCCATATTTAAAAGATAACTAAATTAAAAGATGACATTTTTTATTGTCTTGTACAGAGACAACATGGATTTTACAGAAAAATCTTTAGACCAGTCTAGACAATTTCGCAGAACACACAGAACCATCCTAATCTGATTTTTTCATAATACAACATTAGCACACTAATAAGTATAGCAGCCAACATTAAAGAGATACTCTATACCCTTAACCCTTCCTAATGGGTCAACTATGTTAAGAATGATGAGCAACAGTTTCTATTCATGCAGAACTTGTTTCCCAAACACCTACAAGCCATGGCAGCAATTACACTGCAAGTCATTACAATGTTTTGATGCATTTTAATTACAACTGAGTAAAATCTTTCATGTAAGAGCTCTTGTAACAATGAATTAACATCTGTCCAAGATGAAGAGTTTTCAAGCATCCAAATTGTTATGATCAAAAACTCATGAAGAGAGGTAACATTACCTAAATACCACAAAGAACAGTAAATAAGTGTTTTGTATTTTTTTTTTTCAATTTTGTAGTGCCCATCAGCTAAGTTGAAAGTGTATACTGTAGTGCTCATCAACTGGTACAAGTTCAAATTTCTCCCTATAGTAACATTTTTTTCCAGAAGATATCATTACCCTGAAGTGGATAGCATCTGGTCAGACCATAAAACACCATCCAACTGCACTCATAAACATAAGTAAAACACATAAAAACTAATGGTTTCATATGATTATAATGACCACCGTGAGCTAATGCCATATTGTTGGAAAAGGAAATCTGCCACTTAATAGCCATGTGGGAAATTTGCCTCTATGGGGATGCTTTAATTTCAATGACATGATCCACACTACTGTTTTGACACCCATACTTAGCAAGGTGATAGGGCCTTCTGTTAATGTGGCAAATTACTGGATGAAATCTGTTAATGTTTTGATTGGGATGTAGAACTTACTAGTCGTAAAGCCAGCGGGTAGCCTTTTAAGCTAAGCAGACAGTGATTATATCAATTTGTACACTGTATATAGTTGGATTTATTAAGTTTGATGGATTTCACCATGCTTCATGCTCAACAGGAAGTGCAGATTGGAATTCTTTTAAGCAGACAGAAATAACCATGCAAGTTAAGCAGATTTTGCATGTTGAATCACCAGGAAGATTTACAATTGTAATTGCCATTATCTGATTCTTGTTAGAACAGAAAAAAAACAATTGTACATGTAAACCATACCCTGAACTGAGGAAAAAAATAATGTTTTCAAATATTTCAAATGAGGAATTTCATTCGACTTGATGTTAGAACTGAACTTAGATCATGATAGATTTCCTTGTAAAAAGCAAGCAGGGAAATAATTAATTTCATGACAGCTGACAGCAAACAAAACTTACAAAAAAATATATACAGAAATATAATACGTAATGTAATAACTTAGAAATAGAACAAGCAATTATACTTATAGCTGGCCAGTTTTCCTGAATTTATGACCAGAGGTGCAGCAATAAGTGGTCAGATTTCACCACAGACAGACAATGGCGACAGACAAACATACCACAACAAAATACTCTAATTAATGTTCTGACAAGTTCTCATTTTATCTTCCTACTATCTGTCTATCCTCTGTTTAACAACAATAAATCAACATCAGTAACTGCATTGTACAAAATCCTGGCTTCATCATAAAATATGAACTACTGGCAGTCCAACTGTTACCTAAAGCTTATGTATCTGACCACAATGTACATATGCTTAATTTTTCAGGTGATTGATTCAAAAAACACTTGTAAGACATGCATGCATGTTAGTTACATACATTTCAAAGATTTTCGTGCACATAAGGGGGCTTTGTGAAAAGGATGCAAGGCAATGTCGCAAGTGTTGTTACGAGTGGGTAATACATTCGAGTAATCGTAAGTCTTACTTTTTTTTTGTGAAATGTTTGCCTGGCCTTTAATGCCATCAATGTTCATACTGCATTTGTTTGATCCAATTAGGTGTAATTTGCAAATTAAATACTGTACATGTATAGTAAATAAAATCCCTAAAAAGATTAAACTTGGACAGTTTAGCTCAGAATTGGAACATTGAGTTTTTAATATCTGAGGTTATAATCTCGCTCTGAAAAGCACTTGGAATTATTTTACAAATACAATGCATTCTTTGGAAGACAATGCCATCTTGTAGAAATAAAAAACATAATTTGTACATTTTTGAGCAGATTAAAGCCATAGATTAGACTGAACAAGACAAAAGCTGTAGATTAACTAATCAAGTCCACCATTATTTTCTAATGAGTATGTCAACTGTAAACAAAGGCAATATATTCTGAGATAACAAGATATATCCAAACATTGAAACAATAATGATAAGTCTGTAACATCAAACTACAAAAATTAATATGAACAAAGTACTTGGACATCAAAAGTCTGAAGTGGTCATGTTAACAAAGTTTGTGTTCTAAGAAGTTGAGAGATGATTCTATTATCCTCAGATCCCAGACATGATAAGGAAAAACTGTCCATCACATGTTAACGATATTTCTGAAGATAGTCTTTAGTATGTGTATTGCTACTAGTTTTGATATGGGGTAACATGTCAGAGTTTGTGTCATTATAAACGAGAAACAACTGTTTGGCAAATGTACTCCTCTACCAGTTTACTGTATTGGTTAAATCTCAGTAATGAAAAATTCCTAAACAACGGATTCTCTTTTGTTCAAGGGTTTGAGTTGAGCAATATATATACAAAGCTGTCCAGCACCAGTTTATATGTATTAAGTTTAACTAACACCTGTCAGGACCCCAAGTCTGCCGTAAAAACATTTTAAAAATTTTGTCTTTCCCCACTGGTGCCTCAAGGTTCACAGTTGTTGCTTTCATTTTTGCACAAGCAGAACAAATTACTTATGTTGTCAAAAGCCACATTCTGTAATTGAATTGTGAAATTTTTTCTTCTGCTAGACTAATTCATAGAAACCTAATGACAGTTTGGAATGCAAGCATGTAATTACTTAATGGCTACAGAGGTCACAGATAGAGGGGTTGATAGTTATACCAGATAAATTGAGACTCATCTGAACAAAGACTTCAATTTTCAAAAAATGTTTTAAAGTACATGTATTGTGGAATAAGAATTCATATAGATTTTGTTACAAATATGCAAAAATGTTGCATGTTCTTGGGTTTTAAATAACATTTGAACTGTTTAAACATTTCTAAGGGCTCTATCTTACTTTTAAAATGAAATATAAATGTTCTGAATTTTGCTGACAGAATGAAATTTTTATGTTTAAGTCATGGAAAATTGTAAAACAGAAGCATGACATGGAAAAATATTCAACAGATTTCCTGCGATTACTGCAGCACCTCTCACAGTGACATGTTCCTGTGACACAACAAATGTATACTGCAATATAAAAATCATCAAGCATCATGTCCACATGTCAGAAATTCTATGTTACATTTAAAAAATCCCTGTACAAACATGTCTGTTGGAAATAGCTTCAACCAACTGTTACAAATTTGTGCCCTGTCCAAACAAGGTAGTCAAGTGCAACATTGGGGGTGGGGTTTAATGTTAAAACATCTATAAAAAAATCATATTTCAAAACAAGTTTACATTTCCGAAACAATTATTGTATATGTAATACAAGATATTTAAATGAAGTCTACACCCAGCTATCTTTTGTCTTATTTTTGATAAATTTGTATGCACTTAAAACAGATTCCACAGTTGATAACTTCAATTAGGTGAAATCTTTAAATCAGTTTTAACACAATATCATTAATTTGTTAAGGAAGTTTGCACAGAATCTCAAGGGAATTCTATTTTTTTATGAAATAAAGTAAAACATTTTAGGTTAACCAAAACAGCACAAAATGCACATTCAGCAAGTAAAATGTACTTTTGGTAGAAGATTTTAAAAAAGACCAAATTTCTTTTTAAATAAATCTGTACTTTTAAATCAGGACAAATAAGAGTATTTCTGGTTCCAGTTACGCCTTTGAATTAATTTAGTTGGTAGATCCAGATTAAAAATATATCCAATATTTTTTTTCTACAACACCTATAACATTGGTTTTGGTCAGTCTGGAAACAGTTTCATTAACTTTAATCCCAGATATTGTCAGCTATTTGTTAATGATGTGCCACATGCCCACATTTATAGTGTAATTCAGTTAAATTTATGGCATTTAACCTCGTATTTCGGCAGCTTCCTGGTAGTACTGATACTCGTGTTTTGAGGTACAGCTGAGCTGTAGGTTTAGGTTCAGCACCAAAAAGAAAACTGGAACAACAAATATGTTTTATTTGGCCTAAATACTAAAACAAATTAGATCCTCCTCCTCCTATTTAAAATGCTGCCCCACACATTGACAGGAATCTACCATTTTAGCATGTAAATAAGATCCATTCCATCCAAACCTCACTGCAATCAAATTTTAATGATCTGTGTCCAATCAGAAATGCAAGCCTAGATCAGAAAATCTCTACACATTTGTACAAACAATCAACAATAATTTGTAAATTTCATGGTACTGATTAAGACCTAACATGCATAACAACATGCCTTTAAGTCTGGGTCTATCCTATATTCTAATGGTGGGGAGATATTATTGTAATTAACTAATGTCAACAAATCGTCCCTCTAATCAATGGCAATATCTAGTCAACGATACCATAAACATTGTACATATTTCATGCAAATCGACTTAAACAAACAACAATATGCACTTCTGGATTTTTACGACTGGTTGTAAAAGTAAGTCATGGGAAAAATCAACCTTTCAATGAGACAAGTCAAAGAAGCTAATAATGCTTTCATACCTAACATGTCCCCTCCTTTAGTAAATATGGTTTATGAATGAATATCTAAGTTTTTTTTAGCCTGATATCATTGTTAAACCCCACACTTTAACCATGTTTCAACATTTGCATGAGATATGTGACATATTACTTAGTTTGTATACTTTTAGAAAACTGTAAGCAATGCTCAACAAATGATGCCCCCTTCACCTACACCTAATGTCGCACTGAAGGTCTGTGTTTTAAGCTATTGGAAACACACAATATCAAAACAAAAATTTAAATAGTTAAATCTTGCAGTTTAGAAGGAAATGCAGCCACAAGATGTGTTCTCCCAAGATGATTATAGTCAATGAACAGATTAACAGACCACCACATTATCAATAGTATATACTACCACCAAACAGGGGTATAAAACAATAATTCCAATACTGGATGTAAGCTGCTTTTTGATTGGACGTTACAAAAAGTTTACACATCGATAAATCCAACTTG